>JAMPIV010005626.1:0-497500 GCA_024509875.1 Oreohelix idahoensis | reverse complement strand
GTGCTATAGACAAATCAGTGGGAACCACCACTGCAACGGCGTCCGCTACAAACCCCTCGGCGGGGACCACCACTGCACCAGGGCACAATCTCACGTGTCCCCGCTGCAACAAAACATTTACCCGCCTTGACAATTTAACACAGCACATAAAGACAGTCCACTCAATGCCTGGTTTTAGCTGTGACATTTGTGGGAAACAATTCACCCGACGCAGCAGTTTACGGGCCCACAGAAACCACCAACACCAGACTGTCCCCACACCAACATCAGGTGCCCCACCAGGCGCCGAAACATTCCCCACACCAACAACAGACTCAAGCTCGGCGCACCCACAAACATTACCTGCAGATGCCACCACAGACTTATCATCAACATCGAGATCGGGGCACCAACAGACATCATCTGCTGCAGCAGGGACAACACCATCGACGAGAACAGCAACAACTTCGACACTACCATCAGCGACCTCTTCCTCAAGCCCTACCCCATCCCACCCATCAAAAACAGGCCAGACCAAGAAACGTCCCATGAACAGTACCAACCAGTCCCATATTAAAAAACCCCGTCTCCCTACTGAAGAAGACTCTTTAGAAGACTTACAGGCTGACATAAAACAAATCTACATCGATAACTGGCAAGCTATTAAAACACACGCAAATAAACATAAATATTTATCGACTTTCACTTTTTTCAATAGACCAACAGAAAATATGGACTGGGACCGTCTCTTGCTCCCTGTATTTACACAACAGACAAAAAGATTCATAATAAACTACAGTTTTCACATTATCCTGAGGTATAGAGAAACAAATGACCTTCGCTTCTTTCACGCTTCCTCGAATAACACAGTCGTCTTAGATCAACCACACTTAGTCAACAACATCACAGATTTCAAAGCTTTTCTCTCACAGTTACACGACAGCGATATTGTCACACAAGCACAGTTAAATAGACCAAACACAAAATACTTTGTCGAAGCCATCCCAGCGACATCGTTCTATCTGTATCATATTTAAGACTTTCCTATCGGCTGCTGCATACAAGACATTCCCTCTTTCATCACAGACAATAACCACATCCATACACTACAACACGACTTACAGTGATAACTTTTGCTTTTTTAGGTGTCTAGCCGTTTTTAGGGGTGGTTCCGTTACAAACGTTAGAAAACCGACGTGCCGGCTAGTCGAACAGTGGCAAACACAACAGGGACTTAGTTCCCTCATCGATTTCCCCGGGGTTAGTTTAATCGATATGCCCCAATTAGAAAAATGTTTTAACATAAATATTGACGTTTTCGAGTTTGACGACGAGGAAAACCTGACCCCCAAACTTAGAGGTAGCGACACTTTTCCAGATACGTTGCGTCTTTTAATGTTTAAGAACCATTTCATGTACATTGTAGATATCGATAGGGCCAGTAACTCTTTTTCGTGTCCCGATTGCGGTAAGTTGTGGCAGGAGTATTGGCTTATGGCGCGCCATGAAAAGCGCTGTACCGGCTCTAAGCGAAGAGAAACATTTAGCGGTGGTGTGTATAATCCCCCAGAGACCATTTGGGACTTAATCAAGGAGGAGGGGATAGACGTAGACACAAAATTCGTCTTCCCGTATCGCGCCACGTTTGACTACGAGTGTTTTTTTGAGAACACTGTAGTGCCCAGTGGTAATGCCACTGCCTACACAGCCAAACACGTGCCCCTGTCGTGTTCGGTGGCTTCTAACGTCCCCGGTTTTGAAGCCCCCGGGTGTTTTATCACAACGGGTGATCCACAGGAGTTGGTCAATACGATGGCTGACCATCTGCTCAAAATTGCCGCGGCTTCTTATGAGATTCTGCGTGCGTATTTTGACGACGTTTGCACCCAACTCAAGGCTTTAGAGACGATCGGTAATTTAGACGGGCTCCTTGGTAGATTAGAGGGTTATTTGGGGCAGCTACCGGTGTTAGGTTTCAATTCGGGTAAATATGACGTGAACGTAATCAAACCGTATCTCATCCGATATTTCATGGGGGAAGACTTCAAATTTTTAGTCAAGCGAAATAATAATTTTATGTGTATTGCCACTAGCGACATAAAGTTTTTATATATAGTAAACTACTTAGCCCCGGGGTTTAGCTATAGCAAATATCTCGCGGCGTACAATGTTAAAGAAACCAAAGGATATTTTTGTTACGAGTACATAACAGATTTAGCAAAGTTAGATGAGACAGCGTTACCACCCCACTCGGCATTTTTTCCAAACTTAAAAATACTAACATTTCCACCGACGAGTACGCCGAGTGCCAGAAGGTGTGGGCCCAGAACCACATGACCACGTTGCGCGACTTTCTGACGTGGTACAACAATAAAGACGTGGTCCCCTTCCTGGCAGCGTTAGACCGACAAGTTAGTTTTTACGCGCGCCTAGGTGTAGACATGTTTAAAGATGCGATCTCCGTGCCCGGTGTCACGTTAAAGTACCTTTTCAAAACCCTCCCGCCCAACGTCATGTTTTCTTTATGTTCGAAGCAGGAGGTAGATTTGCATAACATCTTGCGCCAAAACATCGTCGGGGGACCGTCAATTATTTTTCACAGGTTCCACGAGCAAGGCAAAATCCGCATTAGAGGTGGCAAAACGGTTCAAGCCATTAAAGGTTTTGACGCCAACGCCCTTTATTTGTGGGCGATAATGCAGAAAATGCCCACTGACTTTCCCGTTAGACGGTACAAGGATGATGGTTTCAAGCACCACAAACTCCACAAATATACCGTGCAGTGCCGCGATTATTTGGCTTGGGTCTCCCATAAAAAAAAAGTGACCTTAAAAACCCAGTTTAACGGACGTGATAAGGCGTTGGGTGATGTATGCGTTAGGGTAGACGGTTGGGACAAATACTCTCAGACCGCCTACCAGTTCCATGGGTGCCTATTCCACGGCCACCCTAACTGCCCACTAACCGCCGGTCGTGACGTTAACCCAGTCAACAACAAACCATTGGCTGAGTTGTACGCAGATACGGTGGAAACAAGTTTTTATTTACGGGGCCATTGCAACGTTACCGTTGTCGAAATGTGGGAATGCGAATGGCAGGCGTTGAAGAAAACCGACCCATCAATCCGTCGTTTTCTGAACGCCACCTTCCCGAACCAGAAACCATCTTACACCAAATGTCGGTACCCCCTGACAAAAGAAAATATTCTCGCCTCGGTGCTAGACGAGACCTTGTTTGGCCTAGTCGAGTGTGACATCCATGTCCCCGACTCTTTAAAAGAACATTTCTCTGAGATGACGCCCATTTTTAAGACTGTTGACGTTACGAGGGAAGATATTGGGCCTTTCATGCGGGAATACGCCGAAAAACATAAACTCCTGACTACCCCCAGACGGACGTTGATCGGGAGTTATGTGGGCAAAAAGATTCTCCTAACGACACCTCTGCTTCGCTGGTACCTAATCAAAGGGTTAGAAGTCACCTGTATCTACCAGGTGCTTGAGTATACACCCGTGACGTGTTTCAAACGGTTTGGGGACACTGTTTCGAACGCGCGTCGACAGGGTGATACTGATCCTGCCTACGCCATTACCAGCGAGACCATGAAACTGCTAGGTAACGCGGCCTACGGCAAGATATTAACCAATAAGGCGAAGCACGTGGATGTCTCGTACACGATGGGCGAGGGTACCTCTGACCAAATAAACTCACCCCGCTTTAGGAAAATGACGTTAGTGACGGACGACATATTCGAAGTAGAGAAACTTAAACAGACTATATGTTGGGACCTCCCCGTTCAGATAGGATTTTTCGTCTATCAATACGCGAAATTACGCATGTTAGAATTTTACTACGACTGTTTAGATAAATTTGTAGATAGGTCAGACTTTCAGTTGTGCGAGACGGACACAGACAGCCTTTACTTGGCCCTTAGTTCAGACAACTTAGCGGACGTTGTTAAGCCCGCTTTGCGACAGGAATTTTATAGCTCCTACCACCAGTAGTTCCCCGCCGAAGTATGTCCCGACCATAGACCCGTTTTCGTCGCTACCGAGGGTAAAACACGCGCCCTTTGTCAGAAATGCCGCGAACAAACCTTATTCGACAAGCGGACACCGGGCCTTTTTAAATTAGAGTACGAAGGCAGAGGGATGGTTTCCCTCTGTAGCAAGACATATCACTGTTTTGGCGACTACGACAAAACCACCACCAAAGGACTCAACAAACACCACAACAAAGTAGACAAACACACATTCCTAGACGTCCTCAACACACAACAGGCACAGGGTGGGAAAAATATCGGGTTCCGGGCACACAAATCCTCCATCTACACATACGAACAACACCGCAACGCCCTTTCTTACTTTTACATAAAACGACAGGTACATCCCGACAACGTCACCACCTCACCCCTCAACATTTAAACTCTCTGTACACACAGATACCTACAGGTATATACAACACACACACACACAACACCTCTATTTCTTACGACGTGACGACAAAGTGACGACACCCTTCAAGGTCTGGCCTGTACCCCTGTGATATTTTTATTGTATATTTTGAACATACGTCTTCCTATATAAATATGTATTATTGTAAATATCACTATGTGAAAATATCAATGTTTGATAATGTCACCATATACACCATATAATTATATATTCATTTGTAAATAAATCTGTGAAAATGTATTACGTTAAAAAATACTATATATTACCATGTATGTTTTTGCTACTTCAAAAACACTATTGAATATAAAATAAAAACTATATAAACTAAAACGCTTTTTTGTTACCTATATATCGTCTAATTGTTTGTCTAAATGTTCGTCTAACTATTCGTATAACTGTTTGTATAACTGTTTGTATAAATGTTTGTATAAATGTTGTAAAATAACTGTTTGTATAACTGTTTGTCTATATGTATATATAAATATCGTCTTCTTGTTATGTAAATATCGTCTAACTATCGTCTAAAAGTCTCAAACTGTTTGTCTAACACTACCTAAGTTGGCTATACTAACAACAATAATATATAAAAAACAACCATCTTGCACATTTTCCTTATATAAACATCGTCTTCTTGTTATCTCAAGTCCGCCATCTTGACCCGCCTCTTCTTGTTATCTCCCCCTTGTTATCTCAAGTCCGCCATCTTGTCCCTCCTCTTCTTGTTATCTAAAAATACCTCTTAAAATAACCTCCCCTTGTTAGCTCAAGTCCGCCATCTTGCCCCTGCAGCGCTCCTGCAGAATTTTTGCTATGTAAAAGTCATGCTCCTGCATTTGCTCCTGCAGCACTCCTGCAGAATAATATCTAAGTCCAACATTCCCTACTACTAACGTAAATAGAAGAGCCAGTATAAACAGTCTGAAACAATAATCATTAAGGACCCCCTTGTATAAACAAGCAAACTCTCGCATCAACTGGGACCACCCCCAGTAACAATGGTTGGCCATCGCGGGGACGAAAGAAGGAAATATTTTTCTTGTTTACATGTGTTGCCAACTGTTTACGATTACAAGCAAGTCACATGATTTGCATAATACTACGTTGAACACATGACTACGAAATGCAAATCTGACGTCACTACGTCATGCGTAGATGCAGCGCTTCGAAAAGAACAACCGTCAACTCATTCCAGTTTTGATTAATATTTGCTTAATCAAGAAGACCAGACAAGAGAATACTGTGATCAGCCAATCACGAGCAAACAGTACTAGGCACTAGTCTAGTCCGTTGATGAACTTGACATCGCCGGAGCCTTCTAAAGATAAGTTTAGACTTAGGACGATTGTCATTCATTAGCACAATACTGAGTCCATGTCTTTTTGCAGGCATGTCCTTTCTATTAATTATTTATCGATGTTATATCTGTTTTGTTTGTCCGTTGATATTGTCCTTTATTCGTGGGTATGGATGGGTGGCGATTTGGAATGAATAACATGGCTCTAAGGATGCCGATATTCATTCTGAATGTTCCTTAAGGCCGTTAGTTAATTGCTTTTAACGAAGAACCCATCGACGACCTTCCGATGATTTTCGTTCGTTCGTAATTGCAATTAATTGACCTTGCATGTTAGATGTCCAGTCAAGTTATAATTGGCGTATTTTAGTGTATTTAGTTCCAATTTTTATTCATTTCTGTAATCATGTTTGTAATCTTTATCGTTTTTTCTGACCTTACTATCATTCAGTTTAATTTTTTTTTGTACAACCGTTAACGAGTCCATGTATACGTCACTAATTGTTGTGTACGCAGCTTAACTTTCTATTCAGTTCATTCTTTAATCTCTCACTTCCGGTTTAGTCACCTTAGTTATTAATGCAGTTTTATTGTGAAAATGTCTTTGTTGTATGGTAACTGTTCTGTAATCCTTGGTTAACACATTGTATTGTTTGTTTTCATCTCATCCATTTATAATTTAATATTAATGCTATAATTTATTCATTAATAAGAGTATAGAATAATATGATTAAATTTTTATGAGTTTTAATGAGGAATTGGGGACTTTGCACCTATTTGCAGTGGTAGTCCAAGAAATGGGCAATGCACTTTATATCTCATGATTATGGCATAATATATAATGATTAATTATTAAAACTTTATAACATATTAAGACATATTTAATGTTAATTAGTACACTTTCTCAGTACTACAGTGTGAACTTAATAACTTTTAAGATTAAATAACCTAATTATTTAGGGATATAACACATAATTATTGAATACTAATATTAAGTGCATGATATAATTTCAGCACCTTATATAACTAACTGTCATAACTATTTATGATAGATATTAGTTGATATATATAATATTTTTACAAAATATTATAGATTTGTGTAACTTATAAATAACAGTACAGGAATATTGCAATTTCTTATATTGATTATTCATTCGTTGAGTAATTAGAATTATCGACATATATTCTAGTGGTGATTACTAGACATAAGTAATTGAATACTTAAATAAATCAACATCGAGAATGCTTACCTTGGATCATTTCATTAAAATTGGAAAAGTTTGTAACAAAAAGGGAGATGCACTCCTGGAATTTGCGGAACAACAACTTGCAAACCATAAGGCAGAAGAGGCTGAAAGGAAAGCTATTGCTAAGGCAGAGATGGAAGAACTTGAAAGAAAAGAGGCTGAAAGGAAAGCTATTGCTAAGGCAGAGAAAGAAGAATTAAGACAAGAAGAAGAAAGAAAGATGGCAAGAGATGAAATCCTACGGATTAAGGAAGAGAATAAATTGAAACGACAGGAAATCATACTGCAGCAAGAAATGGAATTGCAACGGCTTAAATTGGAAACAGCAAAACTTAATTCGCAGGGTGCTGCAGCAAGCCAAAATGATAATGCTCAATCGGGATCTTCTTCCAACCGACTTAAGGGCAATTATTACTTTAAACTACCACCGTTCAAATTACACGTGGATGATTTGTCATCGTGGCTGGCGCGCTTTGAGGACATATGTAAGGTCAATAACCTTGACAAAACTGCATGGGCACTTAAACTCAAAGAATTTCTGGATGGCGAACCTGCAAGTGCAGCACAAAATATTGATCCGACATTAGCCACAGACTATGAGGCCATTAAGACGTTGTTATTACGTCGTTTCCACTTGAACGAAGAGGCATGTAGATTACGTTTCAAAAGTTTGTTGCCAGATAATAATAAAGACTTTACAGGGTTTATTGCTAACATACGCAATACTTTTAACAGATGGGTTGAACTGGCAGGTGTCAACAAATCTTACGACAAGTTAGTCGATTTGTTATTGAGGGATAAAGTGTTATCTTCTGTCAGCTCACCATTCTTTGCTTATCTGCAAGAACGGAAACCAGAAACTATTGATGAGTTAGAAAAAAATTTCTTTAAATTACTGCACCGCTCATCCGAATGCTAACATTTCTGGCTCGTTAATAAGAGAACCTCTACCTGTAGCCTCCAATATGGCATATCATAGTAATAACAAACCAAGAACACACAGTGTGGACAGAGGTAGGTTCAAAGGAAACTATGACATTAATTTTCATAAGGGACGTAATAGTTATAACAATAACTTTAATAGAGGAAGACCACAAAACAGAAATTATTCACCTCAGTCCAGATACAACAGTAATCCACGTAACTCAAGTTATAATCGGTCATATAATTATAATAATGGTAACAAGTGGAACAATAGCAATAATTATAACTCAAGACATCGAGATAACAGTTACAATAGAGGACAACGAGATAATTCAAATGATTATTCTCGTCATCGGTCTCAGTCACGAAGACCATCACAGTTTGATCACAATGCAGGGGCGGCACTCACGGATGGTACGACCCCTAGTGTTTCTGATAATAATAATCAGTCACAATCTTCGTCTGCATGTTGTGCTGTTAACTTTAATGTGGCAAATAGTTGCCAAGATTGTAATACTATTTTTCAGAAGGCCAAAGAAACGGTGCTGAATTGTGAACACCTTCATACAGCAGTTGGTCTTTCAGCGAACGATGGCAAGGGCACCCTGATGTTCAATAGAGGATTAGTGAATGGTACTTTGTTCTCAGTTTTAAAAGACTCTGGATCAACAACCATTGGAGTTCGGCAGTCTCTGGTACATCCTAGCTGTGCAACAGGGGACTATGTCCGTTGCATGACCTTCGGGGGTACTATTGAGTACTACCCCACTGCCATAGTACATGTTAATACACCATTTTTTTCAGGTAATGTCAAGGTTTGCATGCTACACAATCCATCAGCTGATCTTACATTAGGACGCATACATGGGAGTAAAGATTGCACTCCTAAAGAAATTAATGAATGGGAAAAACAAAATTTGCATTCTTTTAGCAACGCTAACGCTGTTGTTGCTATGGCTACATTTCGTGCCAACAAAATGAATACATGTGGCACAGCAGTTTCCAACTTCACTCTGAGTACTATCCCGGAAACTGATGAGGATGATAGATCTATGGTAAAACATACTAAGGATACAACTGATCCTAATAAAACTGTTGACGTTGTCAACATTGACAAAAACATTACGAGGAAGAATAATAGGTTAAAGAATAATGCTGGACTTTAAAGGAAACATAAAGTTAACACAAATAATTATGATGAAAAAGTTTTTACTTTGCCCAGCAAAGACATGTCTACGACATGTAGGAAACTTAATACCTTTGGTAATAATAGGTGTCATCCTCAGTCCAGTCAGGATGATACGACATCCAATAAAAAGACAATGTCGATATTAAAAGGGAAGGTTAATTCTTTGACAAAGAATACATATCATCATTGTCCACTATTTCGTGACAATGATACTACATATATTGGGAAAAGTGCGTATTCTCGCACAGTGTTAGTGCGAAATCTGCCGCAGGATACTACCTGGCAGGCACTTAGAATTTTTTTTGATTATACAGCAAACGTTAAGTTTGTTCGTCTTCTTCCATCATGCAATGGGCAGAATAGACAGGCGATGGTTACATTTCGTAACAATCGAGACGCTCGTTGGGTAATCGAGCGTGATAATGGTGTTTATTTTCATCACCGTTATCTAAAGTTACAATTAGTACCTGATTCTGCGTTACGCATATAATGGTTTACTTTCATACTTGTGTTTTATTTTCTTGATGACTCAGCATAGTCAGTCATCATTTCTTATCTTTCTTAATCATCTATCCTAATATAGATTGATTTATTGATTTTCTTTCTTCTCGAAAAACATTTTTGATTCTTAACATCTTTAAATGTGTACACGTTCTCTATCTTATTTGTTTTTACCATGCCTACAAGAGACAGTAAGTTGGTTAAATGTCTCAACTATGCTCAGCCCAATACAGCATAGGTTTACTTGTCATCTATCACGGCTGTCTTGTCCTCATTATTTAAAAAAGGACATAACAGTAAAGGTGACATGGACTGGTAAGTTTAATAGAATATTTCGGTGAATAATTGACATATTTTCAAACCCACCTATTGTGAGAATACCTGATGCTTCCAAAAAGTTTATTCTCCGCACAGATGCGAGTATGTACGGAATTGGCGCATGTTTGCTCCAATATCATAACGACGTCCTTCATCAAACACTCAACGTCTCACGGAAACTTAAGCCACCAGAAATCACATGAGCCTGTCAAAATACGCCATTCTCATTCAACCGTTCAACTTTACAATTGAATACATTTCTGGAACAGACAATATCGTCGCAGACGCACTATCCAGAAATCCTTTGGATATCGAGTAATCAACACTGACACTTTTCGAATACTTCAACTTAAATTACGTGTCACAGGAGACTGAATCCTATCGCAAAATTCTTGACATGGAAATAAACCTTTGCTTACGATTCAACCAAATAACTTGTACAGACATGTGGGCAATTACGAAATTAGAGAAGTTCCTACTGGGAGCCCCTTTCGTAGTACAAACAGACCAGAAGGCCGTAGCATCACTACGAGGGGCGAATCATAAAAGTCCAAAGCTCACCAGATTCGCTATTCTCCTTCAACCTTTTGACTTCTCAATCGAACACATAACAGGAACAGATAACGTCTTGGCAGACACTCTATCTCGAAATCCTACTGATGTCGAGTCCTGAACTATAGTATCGTCAAAGATACTTACTCAAGAGACGTAGAATTATATTGACTGTTTTAAATAGACATGAACTATTGCCTACAACACCCGTATCTGTCTAATAAAGACATAGTGAATACAAAATCAATTGAAACTATGTTCGTACTTACGCCAGGACTTTGCCTGATATCCATTTATGATAAAACTATTGGACACATTTCCGTGCATCAAGTGAAAATAATAGAAAACAATATCAAGGTAACTCAGTATACGACATGAACTATTGTCAATAACGTCGATACTTATGAACTTAAAAACATAAACATTTCTTCTAATCGGAATTCACAAGGATCAAGCCTACGTATGGATCATCATATCCAACTTTAATTAATTTTAATTAAGTACATTAAAATAATGGAAATTAAAATGAAAAGTGAGATGAATATGAAAAAAAAAAAAAAGATGAAATTTGAAAAAAAAATGAAAGAAAGAAAAAAAAAAAGAACTCACATGATTCTTATATACTATTATTGTATGTAACTATTATATTATATAGCTATTAATTATGTTGATACATTACATACTATATTATTGTTTAAATTATTTAGATAGGTATTAACAACTTAATACTACACTTAATTGATGTCCAACTCACATAACTAAGTTAAATTTATACATTACTTTCTTTCGCTACTTTATTCTTCATTTATTTATTTCTCTCCTTAACATATCCTTTCATTTCTCTTACATAAGATTTTCAACAACTTTATTCTTATTACACACACAATATAATTAATTAGTTTAATTTTAACTCTTTAGATTAGTCTGACGTGACATTTCATTGCGACATATTTTAAGTTAATTATTTAATTAGATTACAACATTAGCCATTCTCTTTTAGTTCATATAAAATGTATGTATAACATTTATGTATAATATGATGATTAATATATTAGATGACTGTTAGTAAGTCGACATGACCACGACACTGTTCTAGACAGAACATCGTAGGCCATATGCCGCATTTTTGGTTAAATTTTTTGATATTGTTAAATTTTTTGATATTCATTCAGATAGGTTTTTGAAAGAAAAAAAAAATCTATCTAATAGATGTTTTTTCCCCCGGTGGACAGGGAATTGTTACGGTAGATTAATTGGCATGGTCTGCTAGAGGTTAGCGGCATGCGATTTTAGGGGTTACAACGTGTAATGTAATGTAAAAGTATTATTAGTCTAGTGAACGCTGTGACGTTTCAGCGTTAGTAGTCACGCACGGTGACCAAGAGACGGGACCCTTTTCTAGACGACCGTCGAACCGAGAAGACGTGTCCTTGGAATGTTAGATTGCCGGGCATGTATTGCCGCACGATTATATTGTATTAAATAATGGACATGGGTCAGTCCAATGTGATGATGAAGAAAGATGAAGTTACAGGTTAGTAAGTGACTAAACCTTGTCAAGATGAATTTACAGTCCGTTTTAGTTCTACTAGTGCCAGACGCATAATCTCACTGTCGGTCGTTGGAAATACCAACCACGCGTGCATACAGTTATGCTGTTCTGACTATTATGTTTTCAAGCTACGAGACAAAGGACTGATTTGTAAAGGAATAATATATGAAGTATGAACTGCAACTTATTATGTATAATTCTTCATGATGACCATATGTGAACTGTTCGTGTATGGAATTGATATAATAAATGTATGTGGACTCAAGGAATGACTTATCAAGTCTCTAACGTTGGAATTTGATTATATTATGAAGTCGACCAATATTCTATCCCACTTTCGCGTAATTTACCATCACTAGCACGATATCATAATTGACTGAGAAAGACAAGGGATAAATGGAAGTAAACGTAAATAGAAGAGCCAGTATAAACAGTCTGAAACAATAATCATTAAGGAACCCCTTGTATAAACAAGCAAAATCTCGCATCAACTGGGACCACCCCCAGTAACACAATTCCAACTTTCAGTAAGATTTCGGATTCCCTGCTAGAAGATGAGACAACAGTGGCATGTGGAACGACAAGTGACAGTGATAGTGATTTCGAAGATGTTTTTTCAGATGCTCAACTTTTCGACCAGCTTGAACTAAATGATCTAATCCGAGATCTACATCTCTCCAAGGAATCTTCAGAACTTTTGGCTTCACGATTAAAAGAAAAAAAATTACTGACTGCTGAAACAAAGGTTACATTTTATCGCAGCAGAGAGCAAGGTTTTATTCCATTCTTTTGTAAAGAAAACAACCTTGTGTTTTGTACTAATGTAGGAGGTCTTGTTAACAAAATGGGTGTAAGTTATACACCAGATGAGTGGCGACTTTTCATTGACAGCTCTAAAAGAAGTTTGAAGGGTGTTCTCTTACACAATGGTAACAAAGATGGCTCAATTCCAATTGCTCATTCTACTACAATGAAGGAGGAGTATGCTACAATAAGCACAGTTCTGGAAAAATTGAAGTATTTAGAACATAAATTGATGGTTTGTGTAGATCTTAAAATGATGAACTTCTTGCTTGGCCAGCAAATGGGATTCACCAAATATCCATGCTTTATATGGTTGTGGGATAGCAGGGCAAAAGATATGCACTGGACAAAGGAGCAGTGGCCGTTGAGGGATGAATTTAAAGTTGGAGAAAAAAATATTGTCAATAAGCCTCTCATTGATCGAAAAAGAGTTTTACTGCCACCATTACATATAAAGCTTGGCTTGATGAAGCAGTTTGTTAAGGCACTGAACAAAGATGGTACCTGTTTTAATTACTTATGCAGAAAGTTTCCAGAATTGAGCATAGACAAACTTAAAGCTGGAACTGTTGATGGACCTCAAATTAGAAAGTTAATAAACGATCCAAATTTTATTGATTCCGTTAACAAAACAGAGTCCACAGCCTGGTCATCATTTGTTTTAGTTGTGCAAAACTTTCTGGGTAACTTTAAAGCAGACAATTATTCTGAATTAGTTGGAAACATGCTGTCGAGTTTTTGTGAACTTGGATGCAACATGAGCATAAAATTGCACTACCTCCATAACCATTTACATTTATTTCCGGAGAATCTTGGCGACTTTAGTGAGGAGCAAGGTGAAAGATTTCAACAAGATATAAAAACAATGGAAGAGAGATACCAGGGACTTTGGGATGCCCACAGGATTGCATATTACTGTTGGACCCTTAAGCGTGACTGTCCGGGCATATCACATTCCAGGAAGTCCTCGAAAAGATCCTTTTTGCGTGTTGACTAAACAAGTGCTAGTGATAAAGTTTTATTACATTTTTGGTAATATATGCACAGTAATTACATATAATATGAATGCAGACTAAAGTCAAAATACCACTGATAGCACCTAACTCTAGGATTGTACATAACAATTGCCCTACTAATATGGTCATTCTTAATTATCTCAAAAACTAGAGCTGATAGAAAAAATCTGATTAAATTTTTGGAATCAGCAACCCAAAATTACCCAAGTACAGCTATACAATTTAAGGCACAAAAATGTGTGTTTACCAGTGATATTTATAGACAAAAAGTTTGTTTGTATTTACTTCCATGTGGTTAGAAAAGCCAACAAGAACTGTTCATCTTGTTTGGAATATTTTTATTGTTCACATGCCTTACGGTGCATGTTCATATTCCATGAAAGATAAATCGACACGGCCATTCTATCCTGTTTGTATAAAGTATATACTGATTTTTGTTTATTCAGACAATGATATCTGAATGATATTCACAGTCTTCTTTACTGTCACATAATTGCGTTGGTGCAGACTTGCTGTACGCTTTCTAGCTGTACAGGTGGTATCATGTTCCATTGGAAGCTACAAGGAAATGACAAACAACTAAATAAAATACTTGTAAATTAGGATACAGGAAAACTCATTGCTTGTAAGCAGTAAACATAAACAGGAGATTTTCAGACACCTGCTAGTAAGGCTAAAGAAAAAAAAAGAGAACGAGACTGGCAAATTAATGCAACATAAATTATAGGAACTCCAGGGATTTTCGGACCGTCTAATGGGCACGAGCTCTATGCAGTGATATTGAACCGCTGAATCGATTATTACATTACGATACTATCATTTAGTGTAGTACAGTCGTTAGTAAGAAATGCCTACGCTTAACCCACACTCATAACATAGGGTTCTGAACTTCCTGTGATCAAAGCCGTTTTAGAGCTGAGTACGAGACGTTTACGCTTTCTTGCTCCTGCTAGTCGATAAGCCTCTTTTCCACTGTTCAGCCCCAGGACTTTCTTGAAAAATATAGCAGCCTCAGGTCCTTCATTAAATTCAGCAACTGCACTTAGAAGGCAGAATTCAGCGCGCTGTCGTAAATGGAAGATATGCTTTGGCACTTTACTCCAAATAACTGAATGAAGGCTCTCATTGGAGTTTTGGGTAGCCTTTCTTTCACAGCGACTCAACAGTTTCAGAAACTGACTCCAATATCCATAATATATTCATGATATGGTTGATTGCTCTGAGCACAGTTTACGCTGCGTGCTAGCTTAGCAGCATGATCAAATATTAATTTTGCGAGTTCTGGTGTTTGCAAAAAATTGTTTGCAATTGTGTTGAAAGTTTTTTGATGCAGGCCAAGCATATCCATGTTCTGTGCAAAGTAGTTAAATTTATAGGGTCCCATTCCTGATAACAATGATGATAGAACTGCAACTTTGTTCACACTGATTGAATTATGTTCATCCACCGATGATGGGTACGTTGATGCAACGATTTTGTTGCAAACACAACAATTCACTTTGATGTGTTGAACAAAACCTCTCTTCGCCTGATTATTAATTTCTGCAGACAGCTTCCCATAGAATTCTGGAAGTGCAAGCTGACTAACAAGGTTGCATATCTCAGACATATCAACTATAGTTCTGGAGACCGTATTGTTAGGCGTTGAAGCTTCTTGCACCGATGAGGCACTTAGTTCCAGCTTTTTACAGAACCGTGGTGTGCTGTGGGGTGAAGAGGTAGAAGTTGTAGAGGAGCTTGTGCTGGCTCCTTCATTCACAGCTGAAGCTGACAGTATAACCTCAGGCAGACTAGACTCATTAGGGGGACCATTTAGTTCTGAAAAAAGTACATAAGAAATAATCACAGCTCAAGAAACATTATGTCACATGCTTATAAATACTATGATAATTTTTTCGTATAATGTGGAATCATGTCATTTTGTCAAACCAGAAAAATGTGATCACTGTTTACTGCCACCGCGTTTACTTAAAGCTTGCAAATACATAAATTAAAAAAAAATAATAGCTTATTCACATGTGACATGTTTTTAAAAGTATATCGTTGAAACCTTTATGGGTTATAATTAGGACACATTGTGTATTAATTCAAGAAAATTAAGTCAGATTTCCAATATCCAAATATAGTACCTTCTTCCCCCTCCACTCAATTCTAACAGAGTCAATCAAAACTAAATTTGTGTAGCCTAAATGGGTTGTGCGTGCCTGGCTTTCTAAAGTGATTCATTTTGTACCATTACCATAACAAAATTAGCGACTTTTACCTGCACTATCTTGGTTCCATCTTTTCTCCCTGGCCGTTTCCAGGTTTATATGACGAAAGCTATTTTTTTTTTCGAGGCATTTTCACACAAAAAGTTCCGAAAAATGAGTCTAACTAAATATGTACACATAATTTATCAATCCGACGCCATATTGTCAACACGGCGGTTACAAGTCACGTGGATTCACGCAGCCAACGAACAGTTTGGAATAGTGAGCGGAAAAAGCCGATGTCAGCGAATGTCCGACAATTTCCATATATGCAGGTAATCGGTAAAAAAGCGACCCATAAATTCTCGATCTTAGCGGGTATAATTTTGTTACCAAATAAATGAACTACATCACAGGATTCCCCAGATCTAGGCAAATCCAATGATGTATAATACGTAGGGGTGCAGGCTTGGTTGCTATGGAAAAAAACTAGTATATTTTCTCGAGTTTGAGAAAATCTCTCTGTACCATACCTTTTTCAAAGTCAAAATACATATTGTTAAAGTGCATTTTGACATTTAATTCTGTTATAATTAGATTCAGGAGATGTTAAAGTATCAGAAAATGGACTAATCCCAAAATCCATCATTTTTGTATTTTGACGTTAATTTAATGCCCGCTCCTCCCCTTAAGAAAATGTTTTGTTGCTTGCAACAAGAACATTTTTCGTAATACCAATATTTATGAGGCGGAAACTCAAAATACAGCTATATCATCAATGAGAATATCAATGCCTGCTTCATTTATGTAATGAAAGGACTTCGAACGACGATTTTGTTCAAGTCCACGCTTAATGTCTAAGTACCAGTCCACGTCGACAGAATTCAGCCGGCAGAAACAAACATGACATCAGAGGCACAAGACTTTTGCGTAAAGGCCTAAATCGTTCCCCACCCCCCTGCAGAGGTTGGTAAGTAGAAACAAAAAGGCCTACCGCTCCACCTATGACACAGTCTTGACATATGGATGCGAGTCATTTGCAATGACTACAATCCACACAAGCCAGATCCAAACTAAAAAGATGGTTTGGCCATGTCTGCAGAATGGGAGAAGATTGGCTACCGCGACAAGCATGGGAAACAAAGAGACAATGATCCAGATTCCCAGGACGACCCAGAGTCCGCTGGGAGGGAAACATTAGACAATCTTTGAAGGACCGAGGATTAGAATCCAACCAGTCCACGAGAAAGACAGCCGATACTTTAGTCTGGCGCTCTCTCTTCCAAACTTTACATCTCACGGTAGATGGGGAACGGCTAAGTAAGTAATAAACAACCATGACGATTTGTTTTTCTGCAATGCTTTGATGGACCACACAGAACGCTTCTTACGATGCCTGAGGGCCTTTCATGTCTTGCAGAGTGATGCTTTTCGGAGGACGAATTTTTTTCTTCCTTGTGTTCCATGTTATTCGGGTTTTCAATGGGCGGTGGAGTAGCGACCTAAGTTCAGGGTACATTCCGCTTCGGCAGGACCTGAATTTAGGGTGTCTTTAAGGATCTTACATGTAATCGTTTCTCAGTGAAACCCGGCTAACATTACTGAAAGTTTTGGTTTCCCCTTTGAAATCATTGCAAGCAATATTTGTTTAGTCTGGTTTTATTTTCTGTTTTAGATCATTATTGTTCGTCTTTGTAGGATCAATCTAATTATTGTTTAGCTGATTTTTGTATTTTTACGTTGTAATGCGTCTTCCGTCCTGTTCGTGGGTAAAGTAAGCATTGTTCCTTTTTTATATCTTTCATTCTTTGTTTCTTCGTTAATATTCTCCAAGTTTGCTTACTATTATTGTCCTTTTTTCAGGTTTTTGTCTTGTCTGCTCCATAGTTTTTTGTTTTTTTTTCAGTACTAGAATACACAAATTTATTAACACTAATATTTGAAAAAAAATTGCGTTGGTGCTGTTGATAGCTCTGCAGTTTTCATATTACAACTAAGTAAATTATACACTGCCTTACAGCATGTCTTCTCTGGAACTTTTTATCTAGTTAGGAGAAAAAAAAAAAAAAGAAAAACTTTTCGTATGCAGGGTAAAAAGCCCTCAAAAGAATTTTGCCCCTGGAAAATAGTTTTTGACAAAGGAAAGAAAAAAAAAAGCAGATGAGATAGAAAATAATTAAAATTTAGCTCAGTTGGAACCCCATTCAAATTGAAAAACCATTTTTTGAGGGTGCCAGGGAAAAATTAAAAAACAATGGACGCAGAAGACAGGACCAGGAGAAAACAATACAAAAGTAGAAAGACGATAGCTTAAGATTGGCTCAGTTGGAACATGAGAAACACATGGTCAATATCGAACTTGAAAAACTTAAATTACTATATGGAGGCAAGCAAAATCATCTTGATTGTTTAAGGATCTAGTCTTGAGGAAGAAGGTCATGTCGTAATCAGTCTAACGGAGAATTTCGAAGAGGTGACAACTCTTATATGAACAGAGGGAGCCGATTTTATGATGGTGAAGACAACCATTATGCTCATCAAAGACAATCTCAAAACACTCATAAAGTTAAAGGTCGTGGAAGCAATTACCAGCAGAATAACCTTTTATGTTGTTCTCGCAGTGTGGATCGTTCAAACTCGAATGCTAACTCTGCTCAAATTGTTAATTATGCAGTGGTACCTCAGAATAATGACAGTAACAATGATGTTAATGCTTGGTCGCTAATGCTTCATTGTGTTTAGAAAGTAATACTCTGTTTCAGCCTGATGTTGTTTATAGACTGTTAGGTGGACACTCACTTCCTGCATTCTAGACACATGATGGTAAATGTTCTCTCAACTTTCACAGGGATCTATTGTACACCCAGCTCGTGACAGTTCTAAAAGTCACAGGTTGCACTACAGTGGGAGTGCAAAAATCTCTTGTGCACCCATCATGTTTTACAGGGGGTGTACTTAAATGTATTAAATTTGGTGGCACTGTTGGTTTTTATCCAACATCTATAGTTACCCTATTTTTAACACGTAAAATTAAGGTGTGTCTGCTGGATAAGCAAGTGATTTACTCACTGGTTGCTTCAATGATATGAAAGATTGCACACTTTGGGAAATAATGACTTGGGACAGCCAACATTTGCTGTCTGCCTATGCTCTCACTGCCATAACAAAATCTAATGTTAACTCTCCGACTACGGAAAAGTTGGATAAGAGGGATATGTATTACATTCACTGCACGCTACAAACTATTGTTGAACAAGAAAAAAACAAGTTGGTATTAAATTATATGTCATGCGGACAGATGTTGGATGTTCATCAACAGATAAATTACCACATAAAATGACAGGTTGTATCTTACATTATGGAATACGGAGACAACTATCGGAACAGTGCGTTTATCATCAGATCACGGCAGGGTCAACACACCTGTTGGGATTCGGCATTGATGATAAAGAGATTCAGTTTGGTGTGCCAAAACCATTCTTTGTTAATATGGTTGGGGAAAACCAAAAAGTGTGGTTCTTGGTTTTGCTCGGTTACCTTTTTCCTATGATATGCGGCTTTATCTTTCCAACTTTAGGTTCCGAGGAAAGTAACAAATAATTGGAGTTTAATTTTCTGAAGTGGTTTGACAGGAGTTTATTCTGGTGAATACTATTTTTGACACTAGGATGCGTAGCGTTCCTGGCTAAAATGTTTCACTGTGCAGTGTCTAGAAAAAAAATGACAGCACCTGTAACACAGAATAACTGACAAATATCTCCAGACATGAGTTTAAATATTAAAATAGCCCTACTCATTCCACAGAAGCTTGTTTTCACCTTTGTGTTGATAATTATCCACGTGAAAGCTGAGGAAAAATCACGCTTGTTTCAAAACCGAAACAGGAATTTAAGACACCTTTGACATGTGATGAGGCTTATGTTTTACTACCTAGAAAGGAAAATCGCTTGCTTATTGCTTGGGATGGCCCATATAAGATAATTTCCAGACTGACTAATGTTGACTATGTCTTAGAGATCAAGGGCAAGAGAACAACTTTCCATATCAACATGTTAAGAAAATTTCATGAAAGACATGCCTATATTCAACAAGTTTTCGAAGCTGTTGACGAACCTACACATCGTCATACTACTTATTCATCTACATCTGTTTTTCAGGAAGAACTACCGCATTTCTTTACTTATATTTACAATTTCCAGTCATGCCTTCACATGCTACTGAATCCTGGAAGGATGTTTCTATCTGTTCCGATCTTTCATCAGAACAACAATGTCATATCCGTACTCTTCTGGAGTCATAGCTGGAGGTTCTTACAGATATACCAGGTCGAACGTCCATTATCTTTTATGATATTGTTCTTACTGATCATCGACTTATTCATTTACGGCGCTATCCTATTCCGCTGCACTATCAGGAACAGTTCGAAAAAGAAATTGACGAAATGTTACGTCTTAATATCATTTCTCATTCTGACGCACCAAACTCTTTTTCGATGGTTATCATCAGAAAAAAAAGATAAGAGTATTAGACTTTGTATTGATTTTGGAAGATTTAATTGAATTACTCATTCTTACGCAAAGCCAATGCCATTTCTAGAAGATTTATTGTCAAAATTCGCTAAAGCTACTTACTTTAGTAAATTTGACCTTTCAAAAGGATATTGGCAAGTTCCTCTTACTGATAGAGCTAAACCTCTTACTGCTTTCTCAACTCCTTGAGGTCTCTTCTAGTGGAACTTCATGTGTTTTGGCCTGATGAACGCGCCTGCTACTTTCGTACGCATGATGAGGAAAATTTTCTCTCATAGGTCAAATGTCATCACCAGCATTGATGATATTTGTTTTTCAGCAACTCATGATCTCAAAACTCTTCTTGAAACCCTTCGTTCCCATAAACTGATTGCAAAAGCTTCGAAGATTGAGACTGGTTTTTAAACAATCTCTTTCTTAGGCCATAGGGTAGTCCATGGTTTACTTAAACCTGAGGAACATAATGTGTCTTAAGCATTTGTGCTTAAATTGTCCATTTCGACGACAAAGGAACAAGTACGTAATCTTCTGGGTCTAGTTCAATTCTATGGTCGGTGCATACCAAATCTATCGTCTATTACTCGTGATTTGTCTGCTTTGTTACATAAAGTCTTTCTCAACAGAGTACGTTGTACTGAAGCTTGTCAGACCGCATTAGCATGTATTAAATATCATTTTTCTTCAATGTATCTTAAGATTGCCTAATAAAAAACTACCTTTAGTCCTCCGCACAGGTGCTTCTCTGAAGGGCATTGGCGGGTCTCTCGTGGAAGAAGCGAATGGGATTCTTCATCCGATTGTATACGTGTCTCGCAAGTTGTAATTTACAGAAGGAAGATACTCTGTTGTGGAACGCGAGTTTTTTGCCATTATCTGGACGGTCATGAAGCTCTAAAGTTTTCTACTCGGGTCGCACTTCATGATTGAATCTGACTAACGAGTGCTATCTTTCTTGAAGAAAGCTGATCATGAGAATCCAGAGGCAGCTAGATATGCCTTTGGGATGCAAGTTTTCGACTACGAAATCCACGCTATAAAAGAGGATGGGAATGTCCTCGCAGACACCATGTCCAGATGTCCAGACTGATATCGATCAATGATACACATATTAAACCTAGGCAAGAACTGCTTGTCATGTGCTGCTTGAACAGTTAGTTTTGCACATGTCACCTGCAAACTGCTTACAAGTACTGGCGGTTTTTCAGTCGACAGATCTGTTTCCTGATCACTTCTATTCTGATTTGTCTTCTACTTGTTTGCGGCGTGTTACTTTCAATTGCCTCCCTGACTCCAAACATTTTGCGACAGTAAAGATATATTATGTCGCCAAAGATTTCCAGCTTCTTTTCCAAAGTTATTTGCTTCAGGCTGTTATCCAACTCTTTTGACAAGGCTTTTGACAAGGTTTCGTCTAGCTGTTCCCAAAGCCGTTTTGCACTGTCAGATGAAAACTTGATTGCATCTATTTTCCCTTCCAAGACATGTGTGAGATCATCATCAGGCAGATCAACTTGTATATTCTCAGTACATGTAGTGACTCCTGGCCGAGTTCTTCAAACGTTTTACCTGTCGAATCAGAGCGCTGTTGATCAACAGATCGCTGCTGATCTGCCTCTGATGCGCTCCCGCACCCCTTTTTCGTTCTGTGGATTCTAATGCCTTTTTGTGTCGAAAATCTCCTACAACAAGAACATGAAAATTCCAACCGTTGATCACCACTCAAAGTCAGTCTTATAATTAGTTCTGTATAATTTTGCCAGAACTACATACGGTCCTTGTCATCCAATTTGCAATTTGTTGCTGCTACTGGGCAAAAACAGAAGCACTTTCTCTCCTTTAGCAAGTTCCCTGTCCTTAGATTTCTTATTGTAGTACTCATCAGCTTTCGTCTGGCCGTACGCAGGTTCTCATTCGCCAATTTCCATCACGTTTGTAAACGCTAGGTTAATTCATTCGTATACTTGAATGCCAATGTCACAGTCTCCTCTGCCTTTTAACCTGTCTATGTCGGCAACAATACTTCAAAGTAACCCTTGATTGGCCGGCCAAAGAGTAAGGTTGCCGGGTCCAATTCTGTGGAATGATGATTGACTTCTCGGTAAGCAAACGACGCTGCCGGTAAATGCACATCTCAGATATCAGGGTTTTCAAGTGCCAGTTTCCTCAATATAGACATTTGCGTCCAGTTGAAGCGCTCTTCCTGTCCGTTTCCTTGAAGGTGATAGGGTGAGGTTTGATAATGTCTTGCCTGAAACAGCTTGAAGACCTCTTCAGTTAGGTTCCTTTAAATTATGATGAGGGAATCCTAACCGTTTGAATATTGTGCCTCCTCGACATGTTTCAAGTGAATGCATGTCATAGCAACTGCCTCTCCCCACCTTGAGAAAGTTTCAACAAGTGTTTTTTTTTTCGTTCGCCCGCTAATACTCGAGGCAAAATCTCAGGTTATTATTTTTTAATGTCTAACCTGACCTTGATTTTTACGTGAGTATCCTATTTTCTTGTACAGAGACAAGTGTCCCTCGCCATTCAGGCAGATACTCGCCGTTTTCGAAGGTACCCATTAGAGCTGGGTCGGCTCAGGAGCCGCCAGTCCCTGGTCGACGACACTCCTTCAAATGTACTCGCCAGGTCTCGAGTTAATCCAGTCCAAATCCCGGTCGACGAAAAATCCTCAAATGCCGTCGCCCGGGTTTGATCCTGAATCACCCGGTCGCCAGAGCGGTGTTGTAACCACTACGCTAGCGCGGCTCCCTAACAAGTGTTAATACAGTATATAGTTATTCCTCTTCTTGGTCCTAGTGAGGGGTCCAGCATTATCCACTGCAACACGTTCAAATGAGGTTCCCATGATGGGCATTTCTCTCAGTCTTGCTGGAGCAGGCCAATGCTTTGGAGCTACTCGTTGACATTCATGGCCAGACTAGGGTTCCCATAATGTTTTGTTCAAAAACCGGGACATTTCCAAATTTTTACCTAAAAAACCCGGGACATTTTGTAAAAAAACGGGACATGTTAAAAATTAAGGTAAAGCACAAATAAATCTATTATATATTATATGTTGCACTTAAAATAAGATACTGGTATAAAAATACACACATTAACTAACACAACTTCCACTTTAAAAAAGAATTCTAAATTACAAACATACTTAATTAGAAAAATCGCACCTTTAAAAAATACACAATAGTCAAGTTTATATTTCAGATTCATCAGAATATTTATCAGATTTATGGGCCTGTTCAAGAAGTTTTTTTTTCTTCTGATATTTGGACATAGAACTCAGCACAAGAGAAATCTTTAAAATTGGCCTTTATAATGGCAAGCTTTCACTGTCTCAATTTTAAGTCTGTTTTTTTTCGTCTGTCCAAAGCGCATTTATTAATGAAAAAATACGTTCAACAGCTGCATTGGATCCTGGCAGTGCCAAACAAAAACTAATTAGGCATTTCAGGTTCTCAGCATTTATATCCTGCTTTGTAAAATGAGCGAACATCTCACACCATTTTTCACTGACACTTTGATCCTTCAGTTCACTCCACACATCAAATTTGCTTTCACAATATTTTTTCACACATGCAAACTCATCAAATAAGTCCTCTTCATTCACAGTATAATTTGGTGACACTGTCTTCGTGAATATGTAGCTTTCTTGGATGTTCTTCCAAGTCACAGACTCCTTTCCCTTCAAATTGATCCAATCCATAGACTGAAGAGACGTAAGAAATGGTGTACACCACTCCTGAATATATTCAATGCAGGTGTCATAGAAATCTACTGCATAGCTTTGAAACTTTTCAACTGTTATGTGTCCTTCTTTTTCTAATTCTTGCAACGGATTTCTCACAGTAAGAAACTTTTCTGCCTTCCTGTAGTTAAATCATTTGGTAGATGCTCACTGAACACTGTTTTGGTCGACTTTCGAATTTTTGTTCGAGGTTCAAACCGAGGGTCCACTGTAACCGGAAATTGATAAAGTAACACTACTAAAACACGGAATAAAATCTGTTACCCACAGATTTTTTTTTTTAGGAAGGACCCTTAAAACCGGGACATTTGGAATAAATTCGGGACACCGGGACATTTTATTAAAAAACGGGACTGTCCCGGGAAAAACGGGACGAATGGGAACCCTAGGCCAGACGTAATGGTTTGCTATCTTTTGGTTAGTGGCACTTATCCATGTGTCCACTAAAAGGTATAGCGTGTCATATTTTCATAGAAACATACATATAACTTAGCAGAAGAAATAGAAAAACACCCATATAAAATATAAAACTTTATATATACAGGCAAAACTGAAAGGACAAACAGTGATATTAACATTACGAACAGACTTGACAATAGGAGCTTTAATTAAATTGGACATGCATGAAATAAAAAACGAAATCCAACACCAAAACAAGAACTTTCACATGTTAAGTCAGTCTTATTGTATGACAATGCAGCATAAAGAACAACATTAACAAAATAAACAACACATTACATTTACAGACTGTCATAATTGAGTGCTTACATATAATAGTAGGATTGAAGTGGTGTGACGAGTTCACCTATTCTTAACTGACGAAAATAGCCAGACAAGTGCTAGCGGGAAAACGAAACAAATTGTGTGCGTTCAACAGACCATTGTTTGCGTCTACATTAAGAATAATGATGAATCTTCTAATTTGAGCTACTTAAAGTGTGAAGACATTTATTATGAACATTGATGACATAAAGATTTAACTATGAAATGAGTTGGCATCTTAAATCTGCAGTTAAAAATATTAAGAAGAGTAAAGCGTTAAAAAAGAGAAAAAACTGTATACATGAGAACTTGACGTGTGAAAGAAATCGTACACCATTGTGCTGTTTTTTAATTTCTTATGTCAGCTAAGGTGCAAACATTTTTGTTCTTTCTTCAAATGTTGCCTACTGACATTAGTTTTAACAGAACGTTCAAGTTGTAAAAAATGGAACATGAAATGTAGCACTTATACTTAATTACGTTTAGTGTTTTGTTCGACTACGTACTTGCTTCATTTTACATTTTTCGTTGGACTGATACCATGAAGTGTTGTTAAGAGTTGAGGTTGATGAACTTGAGCCAACTGTTTCGACTTCGTTGCTCCTACACTTTACTTTACTTTCCTTTTTCCTACCACCATCAACGTTAAGTGTAGTGGAAAGGGACTTTGAGTTCTTAGGACACGTGTGTCGCGTTAGGTGCTGTCAGTCCATGATGTTTTAAGATGTTTTAATATTGTTATTTTATCTGACTATAAAACTAGATCTTCAGCTGTTGTAGGTGGGTTGTGGTAGCTTATCCAGCTCTATTCCCATAAGATGATCCAATGACATTATTCTCTATTTCTCTATTTATTTGATGCAGGATAAAGCTCCAACAATTGTTGTGATGTCACTATTGCTCATTCTGTCTCTCCTTGTAACATTAACGGCTTTTCTCAAACCCCTTATCTCACAGGAAGTTGTTTTCCTCTCCTGTGCTAAGATCAGGGATCGTGTTTGACATTGATAGCGAAAAGTTGGTTATAGTAATCTTTTTATCAACTGTTGTTTAGTTTATATACAGATATTTGAGTACTGGTGACAGTTGGCAAGTCTCTGAACTTGATCCTTGTAACAATCTCTCTGTGAAGGTGCCAAGTTTTTATTGAAATTGCCTGTCCTTTAATCTAAGTAGTCTGCTCTGGGGCTGTCTACTTTTGTCTGCGCCCACTTTTCTATCATTTTTGCTCTAATATATTATCTCTTTGATTCTGTCCATCCCGCAGAGCAAAGTGTAGGCCCGCCTCTTTGCACGTGCAAATGAGGCATTGTCTAAATCTTTTAAGTAGAGATTCTTTGGGAAATCGGAGTCCGCTGACCCTTTGATATGGGAAACATGGGGAGCTCTCTATTCTTTTCTGCCATCCACAGACGAACGAGTGTGCTGCTTTTACGTTTACTTTCATGTTTCTCGCTTCGGTAAGTCTGTCGTCTGGTGTTGTTTGACCTCATACACGTGCCAAAACCCCCCGCCCTCACCCCCGCGCTACGTCATCTGAAGGCTCTACCTCTACATATAAGGGCAGGTCTCTATCTGTCTTCACCATTGTCGCCCCTTGGATTCATTGCTACCTGGAAATCGTTATAAGGTTGATAGCTTTTTACCAGATTTATAGTGCGGAAGTTGAATTCCTTTGCTTAAAGTTTATTTAGTTAAGTCGGCGTCTGTGGCCTAATGGATATGAACGTAGTTTCATAATCCAGATATACCAGGTTCGAAACCTGCTGCAGGCGGTTTGGAAGCAGATCGCTTTGTGTGGATTTTTAACAATGGTATAAGCGCCGTACCGTTCAGAAAGCAATGGCAAACTACTGAATGAAAAAAATTGCCTAGAAAAATCACAAACAGCCAATAAAAGCTGGGGTTGATTGCCACGTCATGTAAAGGATAAGCAACTAACTAACTGAAACAAATGAAACAAAATAGAGTCTAGGCCCGTGTTACTTTTACATTATCTTATATTATATATATATATATATATATATATATATATATATATATATATATATATATATATATATATATATACATATATATATATATATATATATATATATATATATATATATTTAATTATAGTTCGAAAAGTGAAGTCTACTTATTGGGGAGCAGAGTTCTTTTATAATACATCTAATACTTCAGGTAAAGTAATTTTTGGCTCAACGGATATGAAGGCAACTACCAGCAGCGCGGAGTGGAACGCAAAGAGCACGGCGAGACACTTTGAACGCCCTGGTCATCCACTGCATCCTGTGTTGTCTCCAGTCGTCTCGATAATATCTTGCAACTGGACGAGATAATTCAGGACGAGAGAGTGAGGATGACGATTAGCGCAACTCTTCCTCACTTAAATCCAATTACAGCGCTAGTCACAGCTTCAGACAGAAACATACAGACACTACACTTAAGGCCTGTGGCGATGGGGGAGTGGCGAACCAGAAAGTGTGGATACACTCAAGCTGCAGCCACAATCCTGCACACAGGCGGCTTAGTCCATAGGGTCGTTTCTCGCTTGAACTTTGAAGCAGCGGCAAGATCCGGCAGCCCCCTGAGCGACTGAGCAGCCCTCTTTAGGATCACTCTGCTCACCTCCATGGCATGAGGAAGGGGCTAGAAAAGGTGCCCTGAACATAGCCTGCTTCAACCTACTCTGACCTGCTTGACGCGGCTGGAGGGTATCCCAATCATGCGTTCGAACAAAACAAAAAAAATGAAGGTGCTTACCTTCGGAACGTGGAACGTGCGAACAGTACTCAACAATACCCTGGCCACAGACCTGAAAGACATACTGCACTTGTGGCCAAAGAACTAGTGCGCTATAATGTCGATATAGCAGCCCTAAGTGAGACACGACTACCAGAAGAAGGTCAGATTACTGAAATTGGAGGTGGCTACACATTTTATTGGAGTGGCCGGGACAGCAAAGAGCGGCGTGAGGCTGGCGTTGGATTCGCCATTAAATCTCATATCGTACGTAAACTTGTCAAATCTCCTAAAGGCATTAATGATCGCCTAATGACCCTTAATGTCCCACTAGGAAGCAACAGAAGTGCCACACTGAGCAGTGCATATGCCCCAACAATGACAAACCCAGAGGAAACAAAAGAAGAATTTTATGACAAACTTAACTCTATTATCTCATCAGTTCCTAAATCTGAGAAACATTTTATTCTCGGCGACTTTAATGCAAGAGTAGGCACTGACCACAACACCTGGGAAGGAATACTTGGAAAACATGGCATAGGCAAATGTAATAGTAATGGGCTCCTATTACTCAGCCTGTGTGCCACACATGATTTGTCCATCACGAACACCATGTTTCGCCTACCCACTCGAAATAAAACAACATGGATGCACCCCCGCTCCAAACAGTGGCATCTCATTGATTATATCATCACGAGAATGAGCGACAGACGTGATGTGAGAGTGACCAAGGCCATGTGTGGTGCCGAATGCTGGACTGACCATAGGATGATTGTATCAAAACTCAACCTTAACATACAGCCCAAGCGAAGACACCAGAGTCAGAAACCCATGAAGAGCCTCAACGTCAAAAAACTTAAAAGCGAAGGAACCGCAGAGAGCTTTTCAAGGGACTTGGACAGCCGTCTGAGGGACGTTGAGCTCGGTCAAACCACTATAGAGGAAAAATGGGCCACTCTAAAGAACACTGTGTACTCTGTAGCCTCTGAGAGCTTGGGATATACAACACGCAAGAACCCTGACTGGTTTGATGAGAATGATGTAAATATTAAAACACTGCAGGCTGAAAAATATCGCTTGCACAGAGACTATCAAAGCAACCCTTCCTCAACATCCAAAAAGGAGCCTTTACCAACATACGCAGAGTTGTCCAGATTAAGCTCAGGAAGATGCATGATGCATGGCTCAGCAATAAAGCAGACGAGATACAGAGATATGCAGACAGAAATGACTCAAAGCGCTTTTATGATGCCCTGAAAGCAATTTATGGCCCTCAATCGAATCAGTCATCACCGGTCCTAAATGCTGATAGCATGGCATTGCTCACTGATAAAACGCAGATTTTGGAACGCTGGGCACAACACTTCAATGCCATCTTAAATTATCCATCAACCGTGAACGACCAGGCTATTGCAAGCATACAGCAAGTTACAGTCAACGATAGACTTGACCTTCCACCCAGCTTGGACGAGGTCAAGAAAGAACCAGTCTACTGTCCAGCGGAAAAGCCCCTGGATCAGATGCTATTCTTGCTGAGATTTATAAAGCTGGAGGCAGCATGCTGCTGCAGAGACTAACAGACCTCTTCCACTCAGTCTGGGATGAAGAACAGATACCACAGGAATTGAAAGATGCCACCATTGTTCACATATACAAGCAAAAGGGAAATCATCAATCATGTGATAACCATAGGGAAATCTCCCTATTATCTATTGCGGGCAAAATCCTGGCTCGAGTCCTGCTCAATTGCTTGACTGTTCATCTCGAATCGCAGGACTTACTTCCAGAGAGTCAGTGTGGTTTCCGAGCAGGCCGCGGGACCGTCGATATGATATTTGCCGCTCGCCAACTTCAGGAGAAATGCCAGGAACAGCACAGTGACCTATACACAACATTTATTGACTTGACCAAGGCCTTTGACACTGTCAATAGGGATGGACTATGGAAAATTATGGCGAAATTCGGCTGTCCCGATAAGTTCATCTCAATTGTCCGCCAGTTTCATGAAGGTATGATGGCTCGCGTATTGAATGATGGAGAACCTTCTGAACCCTTTCCGGTCACAAACGGTGTCAAACAGGGATGTGTGCTCGCTCCGACACTATTCAGTATGATGTTTGCTGCAATGCTGTCTAACGTTACGCATGGCAGTAGTGACGGCGTGCACATCAGATACAGGACAGATGGGAAGCTGTTTAATTTGAGACGATTACAGTCCTTTACAAAGGTGAATGAAACAATGATCTCTGACCTTGTCTTTGCGGACGACTGTGCCCTCAACACCTGCACAGAACTAGACATGCAGAACAATATGGGGAGGCTTTCTGTAGCGTGTGATGACTTTGGTCTTACCATCAATACGAAGAAATCTGAAGTAATGTTGCAACCTGCTCCTGGGAAACCTTACTGTGAACCAAATATCACAGTAAAGAACAAACGTCTCCAAGTGGTGGACAGCTTCACTTATCTAGGCAGTACCCTTACCAAAGATGCGAATATCGACGCCAAGGACAACAACAGAAGTGCAAAGGCAAGTGCAGCTTGTGGAAGATTAAGAGTAAATGTCTCTGATCGACAAGGAATTAGTGCCGCCACCAAGATAAAAGTATATCATGCAATAGTGCTCACTACCTTCCTGTATGCCTGTGAAACATGGACAGTGTATAACAGACACGCCAAGAAGCTTAATCATTTCCACATGAGCTGTCTTCGCAGGATACTCAGGATCAAGGGGCATGATAGAGTATCTAATTCTGAGGTCCTCAACAAAGCACATATCTCAAGCATCTACACATTGCTGCAGAGGGCCCAAAGTATATGGGCCGGACATGTTGTTCGCATGCCCGAAAAACGCCTCCCAAAGCAGTTGATATACAGCAAACTCTCTATGGGTAAGCGAACAGTAGGGGGACAAAAGAAACGCTTCAAAGACACATTGAAAGCATCGTTGAGCAGCTTCAAAATTGATGTCTCCTCCTGGGAGACTATCGCACATGATCGCTCTGCCTGGCGGACAAACATTACTCAAGACGCTCGCATTGAGGAACAGAATCTAGCTGATAAGGCAGAAGGCAAGCGTGCTGCAAGAAAAGTCAGAATGCGCAGCAACACTACTATCGACTCTAACCATGTGTGCCCCGTATGTGGCATGGTCTGTAGGGCCCAAATATAACTAATTAGCCACATGAGATCACGGCACTGATGTCTCAAAATTCAAGTCTTAAGCTGTCGCCATCTTCGCTTGCGATAGGCAACTATTATTATTATTATTATATATATATATATATATATATATATATATATATATATATATATATATATATATATATATATATATATATATATATATACATATATATTTATTTATTTATTTATTTATTTATTCATTTATTTATTTATTCATTTATATGTATATATTTGAGACAGAGAGATATTCTAGCAGACAGAAGATAGAGAGAGGCATATGTATATCATTTGTTGTCTCGATGTATTTCCATGTGCGAAATGTGTATAACTTAATTCTGTACACAGTTTTGCTGTTATGTTTTTGATACCAGAGCGAATCAGCACTAGTTTATTTTATAACGCTCCCCATGGTAGTCCCTATTAGATAAATTATCTCACGGCCACTTTTAATTATCAATGCATGTTTTGAATGGCTAGACAAGAAGCGGGTGTGTGTGTGTGAAAAGCGAGGTCAGTAGACCCGTCTGCGTAGACCACGCGGAAGAAACGCATGGACGCATTTGCCGATGGGAATGTTAGGCTAAGCAGAGCATGTGTTGTGCTTTGCTAACGAACAAGCAAAGTTGTGGTGTTGTACGATTGAGGAGAAGGAGGTAGTTTATTTGTAAACATTGGGCCAGGCTGTGTAATTGTTTATGTAAAATTTGATTGTATTTTCTACAGAGAGTGGTCAAACATCCTGTATCCTAATGCTCTCTTTAATCCCAGTGGAAGCAACTTGCATTGGCAGCATCTCTACTGCACTTTCGTGCCACGACATATTGGAGTAAAATTATCGTCCGTGCAACGGGCAGTTGCCTTTGTCCTCAAAACCTCGGACAATATCATCGAGCCCCTCAAGGTCCTGACAACGTGGAGTACCTACTCCCAGCCTTCAACAGGATATAAACCTTCTGCCAGACAGTTTGCCACCTTTGCCATCCTGGCTCGTGGAGAACACTGTAACATTCATTGACAGCCTGTAACCAGGATTAATTGGAGTATCATTCAGAACAAGCAGCACCCATATCTTTGGAAATCAAGTATATCTGTACACAACCAATTGAAGCGCATTCCTTGAGAGCCTTCAGCTATACTCGTTGTAATATTTGCCAACAGTGGTCTCTAGCGGCCGCTATTCAGATTTATTCTAATGCTTGGATATTCGCAATAACTTGTTCTCCTTCACCCGTGCTGTGGATAGTGGCTGCGTGTTTGGATTAACTCCACAACGGTGTCCTCGGAGAACATACTTCTGCATCATTTAAGATATTGAAATTCTTCAGAGGAATTGTGTTAAGTTTCCATTCGATACGGATTACTTACTTACCAGGAGTGTTTAGCAAGACTGGGGCGGCCGTTTTCATCTTTAAAGACTGAGCCCCCCCCAACCCCCCCTCCCCCCATTTACTAAAGTTAGTTGCTTATCCTTTGCAGGACGTGGCAATCAACCCCAGCTTTTATTGGCTGTTTGTGATTTTTCTAGGCATTTTTTTCATTCAGTAGTTTGCCATTGCTTTCTGAACGGTACGGCGCTTATACCATTGTTAAAAATCCACACAAAGCGATCTGCTACGAAACCGCCTGCAGCAGGTTTCGAACCTGGTATATCTGGATTATGAAACTGCGTTCATATCCATTAGGCCACAGACGCCGACCCCGTTTACTACATAACTTAATTAGTGTGAGAACGTTCTGGGTATTGGTGTGGAGTATGGCGATCTGCTATTGTGCGATTTATCTATGTGGTGTGGTAGGTTGTTTGTTTTCCTGCGATCGTGATAGTTGTTTTAGCCTTCAGAGATCGTGAAAGCATTTTCTTAATTTCCTTGAGTCATATGGTGATTTTGAGTTAATAAGCATACTTAAATTTGCTCTGTGGTCAGACATCTCTTCTATGCTGTCACTAGATGTTGCACTGTAAGTTCTTCCTGCATTTAGAATTAGTCTAATTGTTCAGAGAGAACGGTCGAGGGATTGACTTACTAAAAGTCAGTCGTATGAGGCTGGAGAAATAGTCTCCTTGCTCTCCAGAAGTCAGATCCCTTCCCATAATTTTCATTAGTGACTTTATTCTATCTAGTTTCACATTTTCATATTCATAATCTGTCTGAACTCAGACATAATATATTCTATATTATCCTACCTGCGACAGAAGGTTTCTAGTTTCAGTAAAAATGCTTCATAGGTATTAGAACTCTGGACCCTTCTTAAACCAGATATTGTTGACATGTATATTAAATGGGTTTTGGTAATGGGTTATGTGCGCCGTTGTTGTCAGAGCCGCATGCCATTTCAAGGGCACAATAGTAGGACACGCTCGTGAACCTTGGTCGGTAGCTTATCTAAGAGAAGGAACTCTGAATTCAAACCACCGCTGCCTTGCGAGAATATCCATTTATGGAATCGGCTTCGGGAGTAAACCCCAAGGATAAATCGAAGTCGGTGTCCCTAAGGCTGTCTATTATTGATTCGACATTATTCTGGCAACTCCTGCGACGTGGCTGGTATCAAACTGTTCCGGCTACTGCCGTTCCTTTGGACCTACCGGCTGCGTGGAGAAGGTGAACATACTGCACCGGCAACAGCTTAATCTCCATATAGCTGTGCCCAAGCTCGCGCCCTGGAGAGGACACTCCAGGTTCACCCTATAAATGTAGGCAAAACACGGGAAGTAGCAGTTACCGGCCATAAGCATTTTGCCAAATTGGCGTAGGGCAAGGAGCCAGGGGCTACTTCCGACAGTGGGAGAGGTTCTAGGATCTCACTGGACAGCTACCGACCGCTTCCAGACGGGCAGCCCCCAGTCAATTAGGTGTTGTCCCGCCACTGTCTGCTTTCCCCATTGTGTGCACAGGGATTAGGGTCAAATCCAAACTGTGGGCATAAAATTTTGTACTAAGCAATTATCATAATAGAAATAAGCAAACTCTCAGATTAGGATGCTGGAACGTCCGGACTATGTTGACTGGACTAACCGAAAACCTACATAAAAGATGTAAGGAAGACAACCGTAATTAATGACGAGCTTAAATGACTTCAGGTTGATATAGCTGCACTTCAGTAAACGCGCCTGGCAGGTTCTGGAATGGTGAGCGAGAAGGACTGCACATTTTATTGGCAAGGGAAAGATCTTAATAAAACTAGTGAACACGGAGTAGGTTTTGAGGTAAAAAATCGCTAACTAAAATGGTTAAACCAGGTGAGAATGGATCAGAACGCCTCTTAACGCTCCGCCTGCAAACTAGCGTAGGTCCAGTCTCCCTTGTCAGTGTGAATGCTCCTACTTTGTACTCTGCCTCAGAAGCTAAAGACGAGTTCTACGATAATCTAGCAGCAGTCATCAGAAGCATTCCCTGGCAAGAACAGCTTGTTCTCCTTGGTGACTTTAACGCTAGATTCGGTGCCGATAATGTTTCATGGCTTATATTTCTGAGCAGGTTTAGTATTGGTAAGATAAATGAAAACAGACAATGTCTCTTGGAATTGTGTGTCCATCATGACCTCTGCGTGACCAACACCTACTTTCAGACAAAACCTCAGCATAAGGTGTCATGGAGACACCCAGATCCAAGCACTAGCACTGGCACCATCTCAGATCTGTGCTCTCCACGCGCTCGTACCATAGTGCAGGATGTCATACAGATCACTCCTTGGTTTGATGCAAAATGAGAGCACAACCAAGAAAACTCCATCGTGTCAGACATGAAGGGAAACCACGCATTGATACCAGCAAGATGTCAGACCCTGTCATGATCGCTCAATTTACCGCAACCCTCACGAACGTGCTCAGTAACTCTCAGCATGGTGATACTGTTACAGAGAACTGGCAGCACCTGCGGAACACCATTTAAAGTTCTGCACTTGCCACCTTTGGTAAGAAAACAGTGAAGTCAAATGACTGGTTTGATGCTTCATCAGATGTAATGGCACCTGTCATTGAAGCTAAGCACAGTGCTGCGATTGAATACAAACGTCACCGAGTGCTAGAGCCCTGCAGATCCTGAAGGCTACAAGAAGTAAAGTTCAACAAACTGCTCGACGCTGTGCAAATGACTACTGTCTCCAGCTCATTGAGAGCATCGAGACAGCAGCGCAAACAGGCAATATTAAACAAATGTATGACGGTATAAAGAAAGCCCTCGGTCCGCAGATACGTAAGACGGCATCGCTAATAACCCTTAGCTGAGAGAAGCTAACGGATAAGGGTAAGCTGATAAAGAAGTGGGTCGAGCACTAATCTGAGCTTTACGCTAGAGAAAATACCATTGATGCTGTCAAATGTATGCGAACTATAGAGGAGCTGGATGCTGAACCAACATTAGAGGAACTCAGCAAGGCCATTAATAGCGTGGTCTCTTGCTAAGCACCATGAAGTGACGGGATTCCTCCTGATTTAATCAAATGCTATAAAAGCACGTTATTACATCCACTGCATAGTGTGCTTTGCCAGTGCTGGAAAGAGACAATTATTCCCCAAGACATGCGAGATGCCAAGATTGTAGCACTGTATTAAAAAAAAGGAAGCAGAAGTGATTGCAATAATTACAGAGTGTTAATGAACGAATATTAATATATGTTGGATGTTGTCACACATAGGCTATTACCAATTATTTTGCGGTAATATGTCTCTCTGTGGTAACTCAAGTTTTTGAACGGGTTTTAACTTGTATTGAACGCTGTATATTTAATACCTCACCAGTTGTTAATGACGTAACGCGTTTTGCACTAATTTATGCTAACGTCGAATATTCTTGACCTTTCGTTACTTCTAGTCTTCATAGTAAGACGTGTTTTATTCAAGCTCTAAGTATTGCGGAGGAAGAGATCTAAGTGACATATTTAACTTCAAAGGCCGCCACTATATTATATACGATGATTCAGAACTGGTCGAGCAGTTCCATGTATTACTGAAGATATAATTCCAGTATTTTTACATTCACGTCGTTTGGTCCACATTACTTGGGTGGTATGCACCTCTAGTACAGTGGCCAGAACTGAATGGTTGAGACGAGACAGATGAAGGATTTTTCTATGATGTATGTACTATATATATATACCATGCCCATGATGTTGTTCCTGAAGTTAAATAAATGAAGAAGATATATTGTGGACCCTTTACACGACGACTTGTGTTCTTCGGCCAGTGATGACCTGTAACGATCATACCCGTCTCCATTCGTGTTTGTCAGTACGATACATGTACATTTTATGATTCTATATTCCGATCAGTTATAACTACAAGAAGATACCCCCACATCGTAACACAGAGGCATCTCTCTTCTTACTATTGTTGTTAAGGTTTTTGCTAGAGTCATCTTAATGCGAAAACACAAGTTAGCTGAGCGCATATATCCAGATTTACAGTGTGGATTTCGAGCTGGTAGATGAACAACAGACCTGATATTTTTCTCTCCGCCAGCTTCAGAAAAAATCAAGAGAGCAAAACAGTTCTATATATATATCGCCTTTATAGACCTCATAAAGACTTTTGACCTGGTTAGTAGGGATGGACTCTTCAAAACCCTCCTGAAAATCGGCTGCCCTGCTAAATTGCTGGGAATGATAAAGTCATTCCTTGATGACATGACGGGAAGCAAATCACAGCCCTTTGACATATGAAGTGATATTAAACAAGGCTGCGGTCTGGCTACAACCCTCTTCGGGATCTTATTTGACTTAATCTTGAAACAGACATTCAGAGATGCAAGTAAAGGAATCTGCCTTCACACTAGGGTAGATGTCCGTCTGTTTAATCTTTCAAGGCTGAAGGCAAAAACAAACATCAGAAGGTTCTCTATAAGAGACTTGATGTTTGCTGATGACGCTGCAGTCGTCACTCAAAGCCAACATGAACTTCAGAGATTGATGAATCGCTCCACCCAAGCATGCAAGGACTTTGGCCTCACAATAAGCTTAAGAAAATGAATGTGCTGAGTCAGGATATGGGTGCTGCACCAGCTATCAATATCGATAACTATGAATTGGCAGTGGTGCACCACTTCACATATCTGGGGTCTAACATTAATGACAAACTCTCACTGGACACAGAACTTGACAACCGCATTGGCAAAGCTGCAGCTACCTTTGCCCGCGTCACATTCCGTGTTTGGGGAAACTCCAAACTCACAATGAAGACCAAAACTACGGTATATAACGCCTGTGTCACCAGTACTCTCCTATATGGAAGCGAGACTTTGACAACCTTTGCTAAGCAAGAAAGAAGGCTCAATACCTTCTATCTACGGTGCCTACGCCATATCCTTGGCATTTCTTGGAAAGATAAAGTGACAAATGTCGAGATGTTGTAACATGCTGGCCTTCAAAGCATGTATACACTGCTTAGACAGCGAAGACTGCGCTGGCTTGGCCATTTCCGCCGCATGGGAGATGGTCGCATCTCAAAAGATACTTCTATGGCCAACTAGCAGATGGCAAAAGAACATTTGGGCGACCGCAGCTGAGGTTCAAAGATGTGTGCAAGAGAGACATGAGGGCACTGGACATAAATCCAGCAACGTGGGAGGATGAAGTTGTCGATCGCGCCAAGTGGGGATGCTATCTACGGCACCACATTAGTTTGAGCGAAAAGAAACTCACACAACAAGCAGAAGAGAGGAGAAAACGTCGAAGGGAAAATAAACAGTTGAGGGCCGTCTCCTCAGGCGCGATCTGCTAATCTTCACAGTAGTATCTGTGCTTGATGTGTAGATGTTCATGCTGTTTCTTCCACAGGTTGAATATTAAGTGCTTTACTTTAGGTTTTGCAATAAGTTTTCATCTTCGAATATGATATTATGAAAATAATTATTAAACGCATGATTTATGGTTTGACGGTTTACAATCGAAGAATTTGTGAAATTCGAATACAATAGTTCATTTGTCTCTACTTCAAATGTGTTTTTTTGTCCGTTCAAGATAACTTCTACTCTAAGCACATTGCAAAATACGCCGTTACCGTTTTTTCTTTAAAAGCTGTTGCATTTCTTTTCCATTTGAGGAGCTATTAAATTTGAAAACAATGAACATAATATTTTTAAATTATGCCAGATAGTGTCAAGCTTTAATTTGTTGTCTTACTTCGTCCTTGCCGAAAAGCTTGCGGAATTGATCTTTGTATTTACTGCTCATGTGATAGTAAATAAAGATATTCATCGATGAATTTATACTTTCCGTTACATAGCCGATGCCGCCAATAACTATTGATATATTTAAGTGTTTTCCTTGAACTGACAGTGCTGGTACAAAAGCAGCCGCAAGCACAATACAGATAATCGGAATAAAACAAACAATAAACAAAGTGGAAATCGTCACGACCATTCTGGCTGCTTTCTGGTTACGGCTGGTGGTTATATCTATCTTAGCAAGTACAGTGTTTTTCATTCTCCATTTTGCTGCGTTACGGAGTTTAAGTGAAAGTATTATCGTGCTGATAACGATGATCACAAATGCACCAAATGGAATGCAGAAATTATTGATTGCAAACGAAATCGTCTCCACCTGATCGCGGTCTGCCTTGAAAACTAGACCAATAATTGATTTATTTCTTGCTGGAGAAAATTTCAGATCCAATCCGTTGACACAAAACACGGGAGAAGCTCCAAAAAGGAGAACTATGAATGTGCCAACTGTGATGACGGTTGTTCGTCTGGGTGTAATAATATCTCTTATCTGAAAATAAATAAAAAAGATGATAGAACAGACGTGATTAATTTACAAATAGGAGTAATGAAACATTCATCTTATGGTGCTTGCATGAAGGATTGAAGTGTTATGATGTGATAGCTCATATGCAACTGAAGACAATGACTCGATTCATGTCATTGAAACCAGAGGTGAGAACAGGTACTAACATTAAAATGAACGAACTTAGAGAAATAAACAAAACTTTACTATTCCTAGTACAATTATGCATTAACTACAATAGACAAAGATGCTACATGTAAGTTATTTGCTACAGCTTTAACAAACACAAATAAATGCTAAATTATGAATTTTTGTGCTGATAATTTACTTAGTTACTTGTTACCAGAAGACGACGTGAAACGTGACTTGCCAACACAGCACGCTGCGATTTTTAGGAAACGTTTCAACAAACGAGCAGAGTATAAAATGAATCATATTACTACTCGTCAAAAGTCAAAGGCCACTTAGAAAAACCTTGGTAGAAACCATAAAACAAATCTGATATAAACGGAATTGGTATCAGTCAAAACGGCATTTATTGAATATCAAATTGACATGTCACGTAAAGAAATGGAAACACACATTCAAACGCAATGAAGCTGTGAAGTATGTCACCCACCTTTTCAAAAGTCACACAATAGATATTAGACAAATAGACATTTCAAAATCGGGTATGACCACCGTTTGCAGCAAGGCATTCAAGACAGCGTAGACGCATCGATTCAACAAGGGTCCGAAGAGTATCCTGAAGAACAGCTTGCCATTCCTGAAGCAGAAATGCAGTCAGCTGTGCAACATCCATTGGCAGGGGGTGATTTGTTGACAATCTTCGACCAAGGACATCCCAGAGGTGCTCAATCGGAGAAAGGTCAGGTGAATGAGCTGGCCACGCCATCCTGATGATCCCATGTTGCTGAATAAACTCATTCACCACACGAGCTCGATGGAGTCGAGCGTTATCATCTTGGAGGATGGCATTACCACCTATGGCCTCCAGAGCAGGCTGAACAATTGGTCTCAAGATTTCGTTCTGGTATCTTGGGCCGGTCAAGTTGCCTTGGATGATGTAGAGTGGGGTCCTGCCGTGTCTGTAGAAGCCTCCCCAGACCATGACAGAACCCCTACCATAACGATCCACCTCTCGAATTGTGTCATCAGTAAATCGCTCTCCTGGTCGTCTCCAAACTCGAATCCTGTCATCATTGAATGACACAGTGAAGCGAGATTCATCAGTGAAGAGAACTTGACTCCATTGTTGCCTTGTCCATCGGATGTGCCCGCGACACCAAGCAACACGTGCTCTGCGATGAGCAGGAGTAAGAGGGATTCTGACTGCAGGACGTCGAGCAGCCAGTCCAAATTCATGTAAACGTCTGCGAATGGTGCTTTGACTGACATTTAACGTTTACATTTTGTCTCAGCTGACATCTTAGAGTGGAACAAGTCACTGTTCGATGGCGCAGAGCTGACAACAAGAAGTACCGGTCATCGTGTCTGTTGGTGCATCTAGGGCGACCTGGCCTGTGGCGATCCTCCACACTTCCTGTGGCCTGAAATCTCTCCAAAATTCTTTGGATAGTAGAGTGTGACACTGCAAGCCGTCTATCAACATCACGGACAGATAAACCACTTTCAACCCACGCTATAGCCCTCATTTTTTGTAAGGTGTCAAGACTTCTTCTCGGTGGTATGGTTTTTGCAAGTGATGAAACTAGCACAAACCATTTTTGATCACTAAAAACTTCCTTTATTTAATCATTCTATGCGCTTATATAAAAGTGTATTGAAAATAATAGGGTGGCCCTTGTCTTTTGACGAGCAGTATACTTGTACAAAATGAAACACATTTTGATATGACACACTTTGTGGAAACCTCGTGATTGCATTACCAGGCAGTTTACGTTTTGGATTCGCCAGGCTAATTGAGGTATAGGGACTCCAATGGTAAGGCGGAGAAGAGAACTTAGAGAGCGACATAAAAGGGATGTAGAAGGCATAATACGATTGTAAGGTAGTATACACTGGACAGGAAAACTTGGCATAAGTTTGGTGAAGGCACATGCGCTTTGTACAAGTAATAATGAAGATGAAATGAAACAACAACAACAACAAATCGTCCCAAGCATGATCCTCATTCTCTAAATGGTTATAACACACACACACACATATATATATATATATATATATATATATATATATATATATATATATATATATATATATATATATATATATATATATATATATATATATATATATATATATATTTAAAGTAGTTCCTAAGCAGCACAACCTTTAAAGGTGCAGTAATACACAAACATCTCTCCAGCGTAACCATGGCCGTGATACAACTGCTGATTCTCGTGAAAGTAAAATGCAGCATTACAGTTGTTAGGTAAGTGACTTCCACGGGCTCGAAAGGCAAATCTGCTGCAATGACTCCAGGATTTAGACCGATACACGTCCAAATCATCGTTATCAGACTGCCTAGATCGGAGACTGATAAACCTGAGTGGAAAGGATAGCAATGTGTTTGCGTCTATGTTGTTAAAGATACATTTATTTCTATACTGATCAACAACTCTCAATATGCGTAAAATTAAAACATCGTATGTTAAATTATGTAGCATATAAACATACTTTTATTTGTTGTCATTAAATTGAACAAGAGACAACATATCTAATACAAAAAGACAAAACAAAATGAGTAGTTGTGCAAGGTGACTAATTTGAGTTTGACCATAGGGCTGGCAAACTCATCTTAGAAAACAGAAACTACTAGTGCAAGAAAATGTGACTGCTTCGTACAGGCTTAATGTAAGTGGACGATCTGCAGTGCTGGCTATTTCTCTGGTTCTCAAAGTGGGCTATATAGCCCCCGGCCTGGGGGGAGGGGGGAGGAGGGGGTTGCCATATTTCTAAGATGGTAAAGTACCCTTGTTCCAGCTATCAGTGACTATGAGGGGTCACATAGGTCAATAAGGCTCAGAAAGGGGGCCATGAGCAAAAAAAGGTTGAGAACTCCTGGCCTATACGACCCGTAAGGACCACAAAGGGACATGATAATGATGGTACATACCTAATAGACTAATGTTGACCGAATCTTTAAAACCTTGTTTGGCAAAGCAGATGATGTTGATAATGTTTGTGACGATGCCAAAGATATTGATTATCTGACACAACACAGTATAGAGAACCCAGATGTATATCGCTATGGATTTATCATCGATTCCGACTATATCATCGCTCGATTCTTCTGCAATCGACAGGTTTTCTTTCTTTAGCATTTCAAGATCTGGTGCTTGCTGTGATGGCTGGTGTGTCATTGTATTGTAGAGATAAACATTACATCTCAAGCTTTGGCTACTGTAAGTCTCTTTCGTCAAGGCGAATCATCACTGATTGTTGAAATATGATTGTCTCCCTGGATCTGATTATAACTAATCATCGTCTTCGTCAGCCTAGAGAACAACATCAGAACAAGAGTAAATGAGGTTGTGCATGGGTATGTCAGCCTCATGTAAATAAATTACTACTTACACCACTGCTGCTAGTGCATGGCGACTGCTTATTGTAGGCTTGCTGCAAGAGGACCAGTGCAGTGGTGCCTCTGTGCTCCGAATGGAGCGCAAATGATAATGATGAAAAAGAAATCTGATAATTTTTAGCAGTGCATCATATTTATTCAATGTATACGTCTTTTAATTATATTTTTAGTCAGAAAAATAATTGACTGATAAATATCCTGTAAAAAGCCATACATATTTACTTCACAAAAATTCGTCATATTTCGTGATAGTTCTACAGCAGATATACGACCTGAAACTCACACGTATATGAACTCTGCTTGTTTGTATCACCTGTATCAACATGATAAGTGACTGTCCTTTTTGTATTAAACAGTCTACATTAGCCCTTTAAATCTATGCTTTCCAATCACCATATACTGAGCACGTCAAGGACATTCCCGTTTCCTCTTTCTGCAATTTATTTTACATTTCTCACTGGAAGGTTAGCGTTTATCAATAAACGCAGGCTGCTAATAATCATATCTGCACGTGAAGAAAACTCTCCAGCAATCCATATTTCAAAAAGAGCGCTTGTTCTGGGTAAATTGATTACCCTGCCGAAGAGTGATATTTAATTTTAATAAACTTAATATTCAACATTTCATGGCTAACATTCTCTAGAATGCAATATATTCTGAGAAACAAGCATAATTATGATTATCTAATATTACCGATTGTTTGAAATAAACATTAATAAAGGCATAACGTCATTAACTACTAGTTTCTTTTATTTTATAGATACATGCTTAGTATTTTGCCTGAAAAAATGGTGTCATTCTAACTAATGGTGTCAGTCGCTGAATTAATTACTTGTTTCCTTCTTGCATTTTAACCAATGAATATATTTCGCAGCGTTCACGCAATCTTGACACTTTTTGTGACACTGTCAAACAAAGCGCTCTCTCTGTCTCTCTGTCTTGTACACACACACACACACACACACATAGCATCAACTTTCCAAAATTATGTGTTATAATGAAGGCCCTACTGATCGAGACCAGAAGCTTTTAATATATATCTTCTGGGTTCATAATTTTGGCAGTCGGAGGTAGTTAATAATTTAACGTGATCTTTGCCAAAGTACATGCAAATTACTAAATCGCTTGTGGCGCTAAATGCCCGTTTTAATTGGGTGCTCAGACGTGAGTAAATCGTGCAAATATTCTCACCTAGCTATTAGACATTATTAAAAAGGCTAAGTTAACTTCGTCTTCTATATGATATAAAGATGCTACATATAATGTACGTGGTTGTTTTATGCGTGTGCGTGAACGTATTACGCTGCGGTAAACGTAGTATGAACGTGGCAGGTATAGTTAAAATACGACTTCCTTCATTCCATGCGCACACTGTATGACATTTGGTAACGAATATTAACTTATATGTAGTAGTGTGTGAGTTTATCATTCACGGAATACAGACCTACACAGTGAGATTTTTGTTGTCTCATCTGCTTCTGAAATAAAATAGAATATAAGTTAATTTTGATTTATGCAGAGAATAATAAATTATAGTTAACATCTGTGCCATCAAACGGACACAAATAAGTAACTTTTTTCGATAAATGTTGCATGGGTGAATGACGATTATTTTGCTATTAAGACGTCAGTAACTCAGACTACTGAAATAGCCATTACAAACCTATCATCCTGATAATTGCTTAAAATACTATATTTTGCACTAATTATTAACTATATCGTTGGCTGCTAGAACATGATCCTATCCGTATACTACTCGTAAAACAAAGTTTTAACGTAAAGTCGTAAGGTTTGACATGACGCTTTGTTTCATTTGTTAATTATTGTTAGCGTTAGTTTGAAAATAAAAGAAATGCAGAAATAAAATTATAATTGCTACCCTTAAAAAAAATTTAAAAAACGGAAAATAGCTTGAGGTGAAAGTTTAAAGTGAAGACAGACATATAAGCTCTAAAAAACTAGAGCACGAATATGTCATGTAAATGTAGAATTTAGAATACCAAACAATAAGATGACAACTGGAAATAGGATATTTCATGACGGAATTAATGTGTTGTAATATTTTATTGTGTAAAATAATAAGGTTGCTGAGCATTTCCACCACATTGATACAAGATAAGCACAAAAAATGATACAAGTATTGTGATACTATACTTTACACTAGAACAAGAGAATAGATATGACAGAGAGAACAAATATTACTATATAAAAGTAAATAGCAAGGGACGAAATTATATGTAACAGGTAGTAAAAAAGTATAACAGAAGTGTAAATGTTTAATAACATGAATTGAACTCTCAACCTTTTTGTACCGTATCTTTTGTTGTATATAATGTGTATCAATGTTAAAACTTCACTTTAAACGAAATACATTTCTCAAGCAGGCTATATTTCTCATTATAGCAATGCACAAGTTCTGGCATTTGTAGAAATCTGAGGGGACATGAGCATAATGCATTGCACAGATGAGATGCTTAGCAAAAGATTTTAGTTTTCTTTTCCTAATGCAGGCGGTGAACAACATCTTGTTTTTAAATATGTCAGAATGTACTGCTTTACCACCTGAACAATTATGCTGCATCATTAGCTGAAGGAAATCTCGTACTTGAGAAGATTGCTGACATTGTTGCACTTTATGAGAACAAATATTTGCAGACCTACACATTCAGTGTAACTTATTGTGCTTCAATAAACAATAACCAGACGAAGCAAAAATGAAAGACGAAAGAAGAAAGAAAGAAGATTAACATCTTTACATTAGGCAGATAAGTAAAAGACATCTAACAAGCTCAAATCCTGCATGGGTGTTAATTAAAACATCAGCGACCTGAATGTCATCACTTGAAGTCAATTGTTACTGCCTCTGGAAAAATGGGCCACATTAGTTCAATTTGTAATTCCAATACTTTATAGAAATGTAAAAAGTAAGTAAAAAGTAGGAAGTCCTAGCGGAACTTTAACCTTGACGGAATTTTAAAGCAATCATGAAGTTCAGGCTACACACAAACTTCTAATTAATAATTTTGAAACGTACAGTGGAAAAGTCCTTATCAGCGTACTTTTTAATAATCGAACTTCTTCTCGATATTGGCGATAGGATATTGTATCCGGAAATAAATGTCTCAATGGGTATTATGAATTATACTCTGCAAGAAATACACCGTTCAATTCACAGCTAAGTATAGTCTGGGTTCTTTCGGTAAGCCCCTTGAATGATAGGCCAGTATAGAAGTATGTCTAAATGACAAGATCAGTAGCCTGTGATCGCTAGTATCTAACATACATGGTAGTGGTTATGATTTTTTATATGCGGTGGTTGCATGACGGTTGCTTTACTTTTAATAAACCCATACTACCTACTACCTCAGATTGTCAGCCTAATAAAAACACTCTGTTGAAGGCAAAGTCAAGGAATTTTTCTACATGACTTCAGATGCCCTTACAGAAAGACTACATATATGCACAGTTCTCAAGACAGACCGAATCTGCAAAGGATGCTGTTCCAAAGCTTCATTAAACATTGGCACTGGCATACCAGAGCTACTCTGGGAAGGTTAAGGCGGCCGGCGTGATGCCGACCACATCACCCCTCGTGTGCCGACGGTCAAGATAATATGGGCCTAACACCATATTCCCAATATGCCTAAATGGGCGTGTAACGGGTTCCTTTACCTTTTTTTTTTTTTACTGGCATTGTCCAAATGGTAACAGTCATAAAGAAGCTAGGCATAACAGGAATTATAAAGCACTTTCAGAAGAGGATATTGATCAGCATCCACGATCATTGTGACAAAAACAAATTGAAATATTACATGTGCTATTTTCACCGTAGCTGTCGACCTTCACTCTAAATGTTGAACAGTATTAAATACCAAGATCAAAAGAGCTTTTCACTAGCTTCGTAACGGAGACAGCGCCGATCGACAGTCAATCACACCGAGACATATTTTTAGACTGAGTTGAATCATGAATTCATGCAACTTTCTGACGTCAATTCCCAACTGGCCTTTTTCAGTTTCAGATAATACATTGTATAGCAATGTGAGTAATGAAGACATATCACTCTCAAGAATGAAGGATGAAGGAAAGATAGTGCTTAGACCTATCAAGGGTTGGTCTTAAAATAAATATTAGCAGCTATGACAGAAATGTGAATGGACCGGGCTACTGGGGTACAAGAAAAGACTGCTGCATCTCAGCTTTAATTGGAAGATTATGCTAACGAGGAGCCCTTTTAGATCACTTGCCATTTGTATTCCAATAGCAATGGAATAACAACCCCCAACTCAACTATTGTCCAAATAGAAATACCAGTCAGCGCTGTAGGATCGCACATATTTACTGACACTGATGCCTGAAAAGTATTTACAAATATATTTTTGTTACAGGATCTAAGTAATGAAGGAAACGATAATTAAGTTTATCAGCAAGAATAATTTTGTGCATTTAACTTTCGTTACGTTATACAGGATTATTTTTTTCAGACTACGTTATCTTTTTAAACTCGTCTGCTGCAAAGTGACGCTGGTATTCTCCTTAGGAATGCAGCTTATTTAATTTGCTACAACAATGAGGAGTTGATTGTTTATACTGAAAACTATTGGTTAGTGTCGTACGGATAGGTTTGAGAGTTATTTTGGCCCGTTTGAGTAGAGTGGATGTTTATAAGTACGTGAGAAAGAGGGGTATGAGAAATAGATTTTCTCAGGTGATAGTTTAAGGGGAAGATATGACTATGGAATGAGTGAGTTTCTCTATTCCATCCTATCTATACGACTATAATTTAGTACAAGTCAATCTTTCCCTCCCTATACATAGAAATATAAGTTTAACTACACACACACAGCTATGTGACAACAAGAAACACAAACGTGAAAAACTACGGTTAATTGGGTATGGGTCTGACCAACACACAAAGTAAGTTTTCTTCGTTGTTTATTATCATTAAACTTGACAACATCAAATATCTAAAGAAAGATCAAATAAAATCAGATTTTACATACATAGGAAAATAACAGAATAAATGTGCCCTCCCCTCTTGAGAAAAGAACCCAAAAAGTTAATAACCTAAAGATCAAAGGTTAGCACTATGTTACAGAATAGACAGTAAGGTAAACGAAGTTCCTAATAAATGCTACTCAGTAAAGTAAACCATTTTAAAGGAAAATCAAGGATGGTACAGTTTCTGTAACAAAGAAAAGTATTCGCTCTCTCTGTCATACGTGGCCACTCAATCACTCCTTACCTACTCTTGGTGATCTTTTGGAAATCCAATTATCCTGAAAATAAAATTGCCAGTGTTTTTATCTTCCAAATTGGCCCCAGTCCATCCTTTAATACATTTAATAAAGTGGACGCCGAATTTGGTGGTTTAATTTTCCCTGCATGAATACATGTCACCGCCAAATAGCTGAGGTAGAAGAACGTGATCTTGGGTTCACAGTTAAAAGAGGAAAATACTTCCAGTATTGGGAAACATCTGGTTGCTAAAATGTTACTATTGATAAATGAAGGTAAATCCTACCGGCTGACTCTATGGTGAGTGCCGATTTTGAAACAGCATAACTTTCTGGATAAATCCGCTGATACGACTGTCAAAAGTCAAATGGTGTTATTATTGCTGCACAACCCCTGTGGGCTGATAAATATTGAAAACAAAATATCTGGGTATTGATGTCCAGTTAAATTTACACGTTAAATGTGTCTGGTATATCTTTGGCCAATTCTGTTCAAAAATGAACTTGGGGATGCACCAGCCAAGAAAAGACAACATTAAGCATTCAGTAAATGAAGAAAAGGACCAAAATAGAAAACCGCTGGCCGCTCTTGTGATCAGGTCTGCTTAGGAATAAAGAAACATTATGGAAAAAGGCTAATATCCAATATATCTACATATATGCACACAGACGGGGACAAGACGATCTCTTATCCACTCCGTCAGTCCTGACTAAATTTAAAAGGCACACGGTATGTTTAACATATTCCTATCCGGTCAGCTTGCACTAGCGCGGCGTGTCTAGCTCGAGTAAAGGTATGCGCCCTCCCCGCCGCTGGCTCGCCTTAACGATCAGCGTACAATGTCAATTATTATTTAATTGTCCATACGCGCACTTACAAAACATCGACTATTGTTAGTAGCTATTAGATTGTCGGCGTCTGTTTCTTTAGTCGTATAATATTAAACAATAGTCACTTATAATAAATACACACAATGAAATAAACGTGAATTATATTCTGTCGCTATAGTCGCCCTAGCACTTAATCAGTCAACTGAACCATTTCTTCTTATGTGAGAAAGCGGGTGATAGAAATTACATTCTAACTGCACGTCTGGTAACAAATAGCTATGCTTTATTTTATTTCACTAGTGTTAACGCTAGAAAATCACATTGAATTATAATGGTAAAACTTTACACATTAAATCACATGAATGCTCATTTCTATTACCAGAATATCGGAATAAGGATCCCCACGAAATCTATTTACACATCTTCCACAATGGTTCTAGTCTACGTGTTTAGACTATCCGAAAAATTCTGAGCGACAACTTAAATCGGGTTTAAGAAACCACAGTTGGTAATTTCCTATCTTTCGTACCTTTTCGCTCCGCAGTGAATATGTATGGTCAAATGTTGTTTCGTAGCTCTCAGGGTTAGGATTAGGGTTAGAATTAGGGTTAGGATTAGGGTTAGGATTATCGTTAGGATTAGGGTTTGTGTTAGGGTTAGTGTTAACCATAATACTAACCCTAATTCTAACCCTAATCCTAACCCTAAGCGCTACGAAACAACACTTGACTATACATATTCACTGCGGAGCAAAAAGGTATGAAAGATAGGAAATTACCCCACAGTTTATATATATATTTGGCTCTCTGATCTATAGATCATGTTACATTTCACACTATTGTGCATAGCAGAGAATCGTGAATAGAGTTCCCCAGATAAAATTTTTTTACGGTCGCTCTGTCGGGCGTTGCAAATCTACATCAGAAGAATTATCACGTCTAATGTGTCTCTCGAAGATTTTGCCCCGCGACTCGGGATCAAAGCCACTCGGGAAATTCCCGATTTACCTGAGTACGAACTTCAAAGAGCCTTCGGTTTCTTCACGTGCGGTCTGTCAGGCATCGATGATTTACAGATCAGCTTGGGGAGAAATTTGGGTAAACCAACCTCATTCGCTCCCAGTTATGACTGGCAGGTCGCGAAAGTTGGTAAACAACTTCGTTTGTTTATGGTCAAGACAAAGAGGCGTGGATTAAAAGGTGATTAAGACAGGCAGACAATTGCATGGTTTTGCTAGCAAATCATAGAACGCTAACAAGGTCACGAATGACTGTCAGATACTGTAGGCTATATTTCCATTACACGTCACAGTTAGTTTGATAAGCAAGAAGCGACTTTCATTAGAGGCTATTGCTTGCACCCATTAAAGACAAGTGCTGGCTTTGATTTAACTTGGTGTAGTAGTTTTGCAGGAATAGGGCTTGGTGTGTACACTTGGATATTCACCCACACTGCGGAGATATTTCTGAAAAGACTTACAACCAAGGCATAAGCTTATAGAACAAAGTAGAGTTAGAAAGAGTCACTTAGTATTCTTTAAAACTGTGGAAAATGACCTAGTGCATGACCTGTTAATTATCATTATTGAAGGATGTCACGCTTAGTCGTACGTTGGCTTAGGTTTTAGATTTGATTTGGCATTCCAGTTGGAGATCTCTGTTCAATATCATTCATGTTTCTTTGTGGCAATGTGTTTAAGTGAGGAATACGCCTAGTCTACAAACACTTGCCAGTTAAAACACAGTGATTGTTTATTCGCGCCAAGGTTTTTTTTTTATGTGGTTTAAATAGTATGGACGTTAGCAACAGCCATTACATGAAGCATACGGCAGAGATTCGTGTCCAAAGAAAGGAAGCATGAATTTAGTCACATCGTACTCATCGCACTTAGTCATAATCAGAGTATGAATATTAAAACATTCTATTTACACGCAGTCTCATTTGTAAACATACAGAAGAATGTCGCTCAATGTTGCAGGGAATTGAAATAGTGGTTATAGCTACTAATAGAAAGCATTAGTGTATACGTATAAATGCAGTGTACATACACATGGAAAGAGACAAGGTAATTCAAAAGGAAAAAGTTAATTCCCTGCTACTTGTATGTCCAACAATACACATCAATTATTATCATGAGCCTCGTGGGATAACGACATGTACATTCATCTACGAGATATTTATTACACCGGTAAATAAACGTCATCAGACCTAAAGGTCTTTTATATTTGGATATGCTCCCTAATATAACCGACTAGGTTGAACGGGACACGCCTCGCCGAAATGAAGCAAACTTTTATTGAAAAAATACTCCACTGGACTGGTTAAATCCACCAAGTTTGACTTATTTAATTAAGAGATTACAATTCTAAATCTTGACACTGACACTGTTGAATACTAAATGACATGTATTGTTAGCACAAATAAACTTCTGAAGACACTGGTCAGTCTACAATGGTTACACTAATATAGATTGTAAAGTGTTACAGAGTAGAGGTGGGCAAATCGACACACTCCGCTGTTTCGAGACAGTCGGCTCAGTGATTTAAACTGTGACGGAACAGTGTATCGACACAACGGCACAACGGCACTATTGCCCGTATCGGGGAGAAAGAAGTCTCTAATAGACAGTATACATTGCTATACATGAACTGTTTTTCCTTGCGCTACTGTCGTGTGTAAAAATCTATGGCATTTCGTGTGACTACAATTCAATATTTTTACACGTCTTCATTATGATGAAATAAAACGGAGATATGATGATAGCTGCAGTATATGTGAAAATAATAAAAAACAACAATAATAATAACAGTAATAATAACACATGATATCAAACTAGAGTAAGCTAGTTTTGGTAGACAATGATTCAAATCCACACCGAGTACACAGATATCAGCAGAGCTAATAAAGTGTCCATTACATTTATACGAACACACGGACACTTTCAACTTTAACATAGTGCCTAAAACATTGACAACTGCAGCACTGACACAATTTCCAGTGTCTATAACTTCTCAGCAAAAATAATATCACTTGTAAAATCAAGTCATCATAACACATCCCTGAAAAATATGACATGTTTGATATTCCATACTAATGTTCCGAACGGTTCACACAAATTTTACAAAGGCCCACGGATGGTGAGACAGTGAGACAGTGTGTCTCTGCAAAACAGCGAGGCAGACAGGAACTGAAACTGCTTCGAAACAACAAGCAGGCTGTGTGTCGAATCTTTCAGACATTCTAATGTTTCGAAGCATTGTTTCAACACATACACACAGTAGCCATCTCTATTACAGAGTAGCGCGTTGTTAAATTAGTTCCATCCAGTGGAGAGATATTCTGAAGGTTCCAGCCAACATATGCTTCACGGATACAAGATCAATTCCCAGTTAAGTCTTTTTATGTCTATTACCGTCGAACCTAGATACATGAAGATGTTAAGTTACAGAAAATACAGTAGGGAAATTAATGTACGTAGAACAAACAGAAGCCCGGAGAGATGACGACTGTGACTCACCTCAATTAGCTACTCCTTACAGCTTTTAGATGACGTATCAGACAAGTAATTATTGGCCTATGTTGCTGTGCTGACACTTTTGTCGTTGGTATAAACGAGTAAAGATCGTATGCATACACTTGAAGAACTGTTATAACGTTTTGATCAAAATTGACTTCTGCATAGCCAGTAATTTATGTGAATCAGAACCCACCTAACACAACACTTTCATAAATGTAGAAAATGTTAAAAGCAACAGACGTTTTTCGGCGATATAAATTAATTAACGCATCAATTACATTGCAAATCTTCAATGAGTGCTGCATCATTTAAAAAATGTTAAAGAAAAAGATTGTTCTATTCATGTGCCCTAATGCTGAAGATACCAAGGTTTACACAGTAATGATTGCAGCGATTACTAATAAAATATGTCTGCTTATTTAACTAAAAGTTACCCAATATTTTGGCACACAATGCCTAGTCTTACTGTATCGGTACTGGGAGTTTCCACCGGTATCCATAAAGTTCCAGGAAACAGTGCTCGTGCATACAATGTTAAACATGATGCCTAAGGAAACTGAGATCAGATTGAAAATGAAGAATTTATCAACATTGGTTTTTATGCAGATTTCATCAACATCTACCTGTTCTGATACCAGCAATCAAACTGCTGAACTGATCATATGGAGATGGAATTAAATAAAATGCTGTTCACACAGGTGGATCAAGATCGTCATCAACATTATTATAATTTTCTTTTTTCTTTTAATTGCTTCATGTGATGGAGGATGTAGAATACATTGTAGCTGATTTCTGTGCAGAAAGCCTGCGGTATAGCATTCATGTCCTCTGTCAGGAGGCGTTTGTGCATGCAATTGACGTCACAGGTTGAGAGTCGCCAGCCCAATACACTATGTCATATTAATGCCTTCATACGATATGCCTTGGTTACATTCTTTTATTGGCTCCTGAGAACCCCACGGGGACTACATAAAACAAAAATTATAATAATGTCCACCTCACACGTTACGAACGTAGCAGGTACTTTTTTTTAAGGTTCAGGACTGCAGTGTGAACGATGAACCTCCGCGTGAACTTCTGTTGCAAGATTGTTGACGCGCTGAATTTACTTTAACGAAGGCATTACAAAATTTGTGATACTTGTTTATGTTTTCGTGCAGGTAGCAATTGTCTGTCAGAATACCACAAGCCTTAGCAGGAAATATATAACGATGTGTTGAGTCTTTATTATGTCACCCATATAATTGATTTTACTGATGAGGTAGATATCATACAGTGTTACACTAGAAAGATGTCTACTGAAGTTAAATCACGTTTATTTAACTACGTTGTTGCAGCTACTTATAATAACTGTCATGTTATCAGTGAAAGATATTTTTTGAATGTTTTTATTTAAATCCCAGTTACATAACATTTTAAAAATATGCATAATTTTATTATTTAATGTTGAATTGTTTTGTAAATGAAACATATGATCCAGAAATGGTCACACTAAATAAAATGTCACTGTTGTTAATTATTCTAATAATACTTTTCTTTTGTCTTCTTTGTAAAATATCATGTTTATAATTTTTGTGTATTTTTCCTCTTGACTTTCCTTCAGTTGTTTAAAGCTCACACCAATTTTAATTAAAACAATATTAATGTTACTTCTAAATATGGTAGTCTGTTCAATTACAAACAATTTGATGTATAACACTCTTGGGTATACTTCAAATTAAAATGTATCAAGGACTATCAGAAGTCAGATATGTCAGAGAATGAGAAAATGATACAACATATCAGGTCTGAAGAGAGTTAACTGAATGAATGGTTTGATGTTTTAGAGAAATACGTTTTAATATTTTTTTATACAACGACCTTAATCCAATATTGTTTTATGGATGGTATAAAGATAATGTGGTGGAGAGCCAATTTTTTATCAATAATATAAAGACATATTGTGCTACTGCCAGAAAGCGCAATTGTTGTCAAAGTGAAAAAAAAAAACCCTAATTTGAACTGTGCGGAAATCATGTTGCAAAGCTATCGTGAACATTGCGTATAACTGGTGTACGAAACAAATATGATTCCGAAATACATGTAAAGTTGTTCATATTTTGTACACACAATAACAGAGGATGTCTTAAGTGAAGTCGAAAATTGAAAGCAAAACATGTGCTTTAAAAACCAAATTTAAAACATGTTCTCAAGTGTTATGAGAGACCAGCGTTACTTTATGATGCATAAGTGTTGAGCTATAGATAGATGGAGTGCATCTAATGGAAACAAATGTAGCGAAAGGTTTTCCTAGTATGATAATAGTGGTAGAGCAGAAGTAGAATCTCTCTCCAGAAAATATGAAGTTCCAGTGCACGAGAAGTACACTGGTATCACAACTGAGTTACGGCTGTGAATACTCTGAGCTGGACAATAGATTCAGACTTCAGAAGTATACGTTGCCACGTTCGCTATAATAACCCTATGTGATAATATAATTAAATTAGAAAAAGTAACTCAAAATTTAACAGTTAAAAATTTACCAAGTCAAATGAGTACAATTTCATAATTTATTATGTACATCTATATATTATTGTAATGAGAAATGGGAGTTGGAAGATGGTAAAACGTATGATTATTTATAGTTACAAATTAAAATAAATAATAGAAAAAAATCTTGGATTTATCTTCCACTGAAATTACACAAAAGTTTGTCACAGTATCTCTTTGATATCTCTGGCTATCTAGTTCTCATCATAGACAGTCGTTTTAGAAACTGCTCAAAGGATTTGTTGGATGGATACACATACAACTCATCTGATCTTAGCCAAGTCGGCTTGAGGTTCCTGAGACACACTTGAATAAACAGACTGTCCTTTAGCCCGCCCTATAACTACGGGGGACTAAGGTGTTGAAGATTGGTTGACCTCTAGGCTTCAGTTAGTCGGATCAACGGTCCTCAAGTCTTTAGTTTCTCGATCAGGAATGATCATAAAATTGACCATAAAAACCTGGAACAAAAGGTAATAGGTGGCCTGGTGTTCCAACAATCTCACCACCAACTGCTGTTCATGATGCGAGCATGTCTTCAGTGTTTGTATATAAATGAATGAATCATGGTTGTATGTTACAGAGATAGCATGATAAGATAATGTCTTCTGTGCAGAATTAACAAAATACATGAATAAATCGCATGTTATGATACATGGGTACGATATAACCTTTGCCTTCCACTTATGGATGTCAAGTCACTTATGTACTTGCTGGTATGTCGTAAGCTTCCAGGCAAGAACTAGCCATGCTATATTTGGTTAACCAATTAATGGTTAAGCTTCCTGACAATGCCGGTGAAGGTTATCTCTGGTTAGCGTCATTCCCTTTTTTAAAATTATATCTGATACAATCAAATCGTAAATAACATCTGAAATAAAATGATATTAGTCATTCATATATCTTTAATAAACTTACATACCCTCTTAGGCTTTATAAGCTCACGGTGAGACTATATTGGTTGAAGTTAATCTGCCCTGAATGCAGAGTGAAAAAATAACTTTTCTTGCAGATACTGTCTTCCAGTTTCTCACTCTGGCTTCTGGATTTGGTGTGTGTGATTTTCAACGCGCCACTCTGTTCTTTTATTTCAGTCTCTCGCCCGTACGAGAAAGCACCTCTAAAAGTCCCAAAAGATTTTCGTTTAATTTCTCGGTTTGAGGCGATTTGAGGCAATCTGTGCTTTTTCTGTACTTGGTTTCTCTTCTTTTCACTATACACTTATACCCTTCCTTCGTTCCGGTGTATCCTTTCATTTTCCCCATATGAGGCTTTCATTCTATATAAGTTTTATCCAAATCCGTTGAGACATATACGTACAATAAATTTTTAAAGATTATTAGCTAACTTTTAGCAGATGTGATAAAAGTGAAAAATATTAATTATCTTTAAAACTATTTATATTTGAATAATATCCTTTTGGATATAATTCCTAGTCTATCTCCTTTGTTGAGTTATTTTTATTTAATATTATTCCAACCAGGCGTTTTCTTGTAGTTTTAAATTTAATGTCCAGTAAAAGCAAACTTTTAAAGTCAGCCATTCATTCCTATATTCGCTATTTCCTACTTTCAGCAATACCGTCTGGCTTATTCGTAATTCACATTTCCGCTATCTTCAAACTTCAAAGCAAGATCCGCCGAGTGTTATTACTGCGCTGTGTGTGTGTATATGTCGCGATACACTTTGTTTTTCACAACAAAGCAAGAGGTGCCAAATTTCGCTACAACAAACAAATACGTTATAGAAAAAAATATATCATTAAAAATGGGATTCTCCTTTCTTAGCAAGTTTGTCTGCCTCCTCATGTCCTGGTATGTCGCAATGGGCTGGTATCCACTGGATTGTGCACTTGTTGAAGCATTTGGCCAGTCTTTCAAGCGAGTTTGTCAGATCTTGCAGTCCTTTAGTATAGTGGCTCTTCAGAGCTGTTAATACTGAGAGGGCATCTGTGAAGATTAGTATTTGTTTTTCTGCACGTGCTTTGCATTTAATAACGGTTTCCGCTGTCTGTTTCAGGGCTTCTGCTTCAGCATTGAAGTTATCGCAGTATTTGCCGTTGGCTATTGCCACAGAGTGGATTATATTCTTTAATTTTATGAGGATTCCAGCACTCCCATTTTCAACTGCGTTTTTTGCTGAATCATCAGGATATGCATGTGTCTCAAACGTTGCTGGAAATTTTTGGTCAATATACTTAGGTGCTCTATACTTTCTTTGTGTCTCTGTCTGTGTTCCTTTATTTTCAATGCCTATAATATCAGGTTTTAGCTCAGAAAAGTATCTTATTTTCCACAGTGAGATAGTTGTGCTTTTTGGTATTTTCTTTGCGACTGAGATTGCTATCATGGTATTTTTGCTATTTTTTTTCCTTTTGCTTGGGCCATAAAGCTAGTTCACTTGAGCCTGCCTCTTCCCAGCCTTTTCATTCTCTGGAACATTGGGTGTCCTTCGAGTCTCTTAACTGTTTCAGCTTGTTGTAAGACTCTGCTGTCTGTCCTCCATTCACTGTAGTCCTGTAATGTTTTCCAAATGGTTGATTTTTGTGGATTTTATGGCCCTGTTTTAATACGTACTGCTTCGTTTTGGAGTCTGTTTACTCTGTCATAATTTGACTTTGCTGCCGTCAACCAGGCTGTGATGCCATATTCCATATCAGGCCTGACTCTGCCTGTGTAGAGCTTTTTAGGATATTCTCATCAGCACCCCATGTGGTACTAGCTAACTTTTTCAGGATGGCCATGTGAAGTTTTGCCCTTAGCTGTGTTTTGGTTATCTGTGATTTCCATGTCATGCGCGGTTTAGTATGATTCCTAAGTACGTTGTGTTTCTTTCACATGAGAAACGAACGAAATTATAAAAACAAAAGTAAATGTTGAACTTCATTCTGAACTTCTAATGATCGCACAATATTTCTTTGCCTTACTTGGTCACGATCAAAATAAGGAAGGCATATTTCATTGATGGAAAATCTATGGAGAAAGGACATGAACATGTTCAATGTGAATGCCATCAACGAAATTTTGCTTCTGCAAATATAACTTTAAAAAATGTGTCATGCTGTCAATTATATGATATTGTTTGAAAGAAAAATACTATATTGTTGAAGAACATAATCTCCGAAAATTAATAATGATAAAAATAATAACTAACCAATATTGATTACTGCGTGGAATGTACATTTGTTATGTTAAAGAAAAATAAAACATACATTTTAAAGGAAGTTTTATTTCTATTTTTTTCTAACCTTTATAAAACTAGCTTAAGTCCTCACAGTTGTGCATTATATATTGAAATTAATAAGTTCTAATTTTTGTCCCATTTATTTGTCTTGTGTCGTCCTCTCTTTTTACATCAAAGAGTTAGAAAATGTACTCTTTGTGTGAAGAAAAAAAAAACGATAGGGTCATCATAAATATAAGTATATACCAGGCACTCATAAGAAAGAACGTAGGAGGACACGAGACAACAGCTAAGAAATGTTAACAAGATGCTCATCGAGAAATTAAACCACAGACAATCGAAATTGCGCTATCGAATTGTTGCGAGAATACAGCGTATAAGGACACACGGGCCGATTTACTCTCGCAGCCATGCAGTTGCGCCATTAGGATGGTCCCTAGTTCGATTTTACTGTGAGCGTATCACTAATATTTCTTATTTGTTGTCTTGTGTTCTATTTTGTTCTCTCTTGTGAATGTCACAATTTTCCTATTGTTATTTAAAACCTCTACAGTTTCCTTTTAAAAATTTGATTTGCAATCACAGTAAACAGTGCACGCAAGGGACAGTCCCGCTTCCTACACCGCCATTTCTTTTACGTTGCAGGGGATAGTATTTATTGCTAAATGCAAGCTACTATTAACGCCCCACCCCAATGGAATTTGCTCATCAGGAAATCGAATGTAGGAACATTACTTAACCACTGCTTAGACGCCTGTTCAGTAGCTAAAGATAAAGATTACATTACGGACGAGTGTAGTTTAATTTTAATAAACTTAATAATCAACTTTGCATGGCTTAACAAACTGTGCGTGTGATAAACTCCGATAAATAACAGTAATTGAAAGTTTATAATTATACCGATTATTCAAAGCAAGAATTGATAATGGCATAGCTTCATTATACCGGTTAATTGACTATTTCTTTTGCTTTAAAAAAAAAATGTAAATTTTTGATTCTGTTGCTAGAAAAACATGATGCAGCCACAGGCAATGTGGGCTATCTGTTCACACAAGCAGCTGTAGCAATAAGTGCCAACGTGAAACCATCGTTTATTTTTAACCAGCGAATAAATTACTTGCTTCTTTCTATAATGTTAACCCTTGTTTATCTATTTCTCAACGCCCACATATTTTTAACACTTACAAAAAAACCACTTTCTCACGCATGTCAACGTATTTCCGGTGTTTTTATACATGCACTGCTGATCGAAAGAATAGGCTGATAATGTGCATCATCCAAGTTCATAATTGAGAAAGACTGAGGGAGTTAACATTTTGGTGTGATATTCGCCAGAGTTGATGGTAATCATTTCATCGCTTGTGGCGTATTATGCTTTTCTTAATTTTATGTTGCTGCATTAACCAATGTTCGGCATATTCTCACCTAGGTATTAGACCGTATTAAAATAAAATTTATGTTATAATGACCCATTATGCAATGTCTGTGTTTTAATGTATGCGAGTTTGTTTTGTGTAAATGTCTCACGCAGTGGTATATGTACTGAGAACGTCGCAGCTGAAGTGTAAACTGTGAATTTGTTTATTCCAGCCCCACAACGGACGACGCAATATGCGGCTCTTAGTACGACCAAAGCTCAAATAACACAACCAAAAACCTACAGACTTTCATAAATGAGTGCTTGCGTTGAACACAAAGATTGAAATGGTATGACAAAATCACCAATGTGAAATTTATGACAAGAACCAGACAAGTGCCAGATGAACGAACGAACGAACTTTATTTTCAAAGGGTTAAGAATTGGGGACGCAGGCCCGTCTTACATTCTGCCCTTCTTCTCTCAGTCATCTTACATACCGTATCCTTTCAATAGCACATGTATTTTTAGCATTATTTAAGCGTACAAAATTATCGAGGTAAAATAATAACATACATTTGTAACATCCAGACATAATCAAATTTAAGGGGGGAAAAAGTATTAATTAAAATAAATTAAAAAAATTAATACCTTTAAACCCCCCCCCCCCCCCCCAAAAAAAAAAAAAACCAATCTAAACCATTCATACTGTAAATTAGACATAACTTGAAACGTAATCAGATTGTGGTGGCATATAATAAGAACTCATGACATTTTCGAAATCTGCTGAATTAGCTGGGACTTCATGTGTTGTCAATGCATGCGGAAAATATTCCCACTGGTGAGCAACTTTGAGTCCCAAACAGATACTGCCACAGGGAGTTAATTGTTAACGACTTCACTATACGACATCCAGCTTTATGACACATGCTCCTTAGGGAGGTAAAGGGTATTGACTGATAGATGAGAATCGTACATATAGGCCCGTCTTGCATTTTGCCCTTCCTCTTACTCATCTTTTATTGCTAGTTATCCAGACATTCTCCAATATACTTAAGGTATTAGTTCAATGGCAATGCAACATTATAAGTAGAATAAAAGCATAAATTTACAGTATCTGATTACAGTTAAGAAGTAATGTATATTAAAATGAAAAACTAAATCATCAGACCCTCCAAACAGTATATTAGATAATAATTCGAAACATAATCCCTTAGGGCAGCATATAATCCGCACTCATAATGTATTTGAACAGTCTACGATTAAATGAGTAGGGACTGTACATGTTTGTCAGGTCATGTGGAAGATTGTTCCAAAGATGGGCAGCTGAACAAGAAATGAGAAGAAGACGCTGGCACTGGATAGGACACATATTGAGAACAACTGTTTATAACATTACAAGGCAATCATTGTGCTGGAATGCCAAGGGTAAAGATGCAGAGGTTAACCAACAACCACAAGGAGAAGATAACTGGAGACAGAAATGACAGTGATGAAGAAGACTTGGAAAGAGCTTAATGGCACGTGACTGGATGACGTCATGTGTTCATTGAAGGCCAATTCTCCTTGGGGAGCTAAATGGTATTAATTGATTGACTGATGACACAAGTTATAACAGTCATGGTAAAGGCCAGAGCAGACATGACTGAAGTATTAAACAGCCGAGATTATGGGCATCAGTTTGCCGTTGGCCATGCCAAAAGCACAGATGTAGACACTCTGTGGCTGTTAAAAACATCATAATTTGAAGCTTCACTATTCGCCACAAGCATATTCTTAGTACGGCAATAGCTGAATTAAAAAAAAATAACCTTCACTTAAGAGGATAGCTGAAATGGTTGCAACTTACAATGTCAAAGATACTGCAAACCAGACACTGAATGCAAATGATTTTGCTTCATCAAATTTCAACCATACGATGCCAAAAACATAAAAGACGAGAGCATGAAGATTAACATCATTAAATTGGGCTGAGTAGTCAATAAAATCATGGCCAGCTGATTTAACCTATTTGACGTAATCTGGCATTCCACTCACAAGGGACCTTACTCTTGGAACTCACTCTCTATCTGTGAAAAATAAAAAATTATGTAACAAAGTTTATTTCAAATTACATAAAGTTAGTTGCTTATCCTTTACAGGACGTGGCAATCAACCCCAGCTTTTATTGGCTGTTTGTGATTTTTCTAGGCAATTTTTTTCATTCAGTAGTTTGATATTGCTTTCTGAACGGTACGGCGCTTATACCATTGTTAAAAATTTACACAAAGCGATCTGCTACCAAACCGCCTGCAGCAGGTTTCGAACCTGGTATATTTGGATTATGAAACTGCGTTCATATCCATTAGGCCACAAATTTATTTTAATTAATACTTTTTTCCCCCTTAAATTTGATTATGTCTGGATGTTACAAATGTATGTTATTATTTTACCTCGATACTGTTGTATGCTTAAATAATGCTAAAAATACATGTGCTATTGAAAGGATAAGGTATGTAAGATGACTGAGAGAAGAAGGGCAGAATGTAAGACGGGCCTGCGTCCCCAATTCTTAACCCTTTGAAAATAAAGTTCGTTCGTTCGTTCATCTGGCACTTGTCTGGTTCTTGTCATAAATTTCCCATTGGTGATTTTGTCATACCATTTCAATCTTTGTGTTCAACGCAAGCACTCATTTATGAAAGTCTGTAGGTTTTTGGTTGTGTTATTTGAGCTTGGGTCGTACTAAGAGCCGCATATTGTGTCATCCGTATTGGGGATGGAATAAACAAATTCACAGTTTACACTTCAGCTGCGACGTTCTCAGTACATATACCATTGCGTGAGACATTTACACAAAACAGACTCGCATACATTAAAACAAATTACATAGCAGGAATAAATAATTTTACATTGTATTAAAAAGAAAACTGTCACGGGATAGATTTCGTGATGCTTCTTACTGTCTAAAATTTAGTGTGTCAATTAGATGGAATGTCTCACTCAAGACAGTACATACACAAATAAATAACTTGACATAAGTCATGGTCAGAGTTCCATACATATAATCTCAACGCATAGCCCTGGGCATCAGTAAAAAAATACTTGCATCAAAAAGATATGTGGCTGTTGCTGCTAAAATCTTGTCGCAACTTATTCTGACAATGCATTCTGACTATATTCATTTTTTAATGCATGGGAAGGAACTCATGGAATTGTAGTCACTTTTATTTCTACAGTCGTCTAATCTTGATAGCTATCGTCAAGAAGTTGTCTTATCTTGATAGCTAGGGTTGCCGATAGTTGTGTGAACGATTTTTGAGTCATGACCATTTATGGAGCGCTCAGATCGTCAGTTCTTTGAAAACAGTTGGCAATCGCAATGTTTCAAGATTCATTTCCTTTTAAGGTAATAGGTCTTAAGTCGAACATCGTAGAACATTCTTCGTTTCGTAAATTGGCCTGAGTTGTATTCGATTCGCGTGTTCTGCGCATGTCCCTTTTGTGGCGGCGTTTAAAACGATTTCCGCCCAGGGCAGTCTGTGCTGAGAAGCTGTGAAGGCGAGACGTAGCTATGTGCTAGTCTTCGCTTAGTTTATTCAGGAAAGAGTCCTCATGATTGTTGTTCCTATCTTGAGATGATATATCTCTGTGTTATTCCTAATGCCTGGAGGCATATGTGATTATTCATTTAATTCCTTATGAACAGGTAATTAAATCCCTTTTTTTGCTGAGTAACTTTATCGCCATCTTGTGATGTTGACTTTTGCTTAGCCTGCCTTATTCTAAAGTCTACGATATGACTAGTTTGCTCAGCTCATGATCCACTTAGATTGTCACGCATCGATTGATGCCTGTCCTACGGACTATTTGCTTCCTGAACTTTGTTGATGGATCTAGGTTTGATACCTTTGCTGTATAAGGACGATAATGTGGCGCTCAAAAGACATGCCTGTCTTGTTGAGGTCAAATAGAGGAGACCATATTTAATCTCCTAGTTGATATCTACTAGCTCTTATGGAAAGGGGAAGTTCACTACCTGACTACATGTACAGCTTGTCATGATATCCTAAAAGGCATATAATGTACATTAAGATTATGCTGTCTGCTGTGCCTGTGGAATCGACTACTTCGATGATACAATGACTGTTGTGAATATACCTGTGATGTTTTTCTGCATAACGATGTCCATGCTTTGTCATTGTGGCGTACAATATATATTACCAACAACATCACATGCAGTTCAACCATTTATTGACTTTATACGTTTATGAATTGATGTGACGTCCTTATCTGACACTCGACTTCATAAACACGTCACACATACACCAGACCACGACACCATAAGATCTTGCCTCATCATCCCTGGTGTCTGAGGGTGGCACACTACTCTGCAAAAGCAAGGATTATAATACCTTTGAGAGAAGCAGATGAAAGACAACCCCCTCAACGTTGTGTGGCAAATGTGACATCATCCACAGAACATTTATACACAACAACACATTTTGCTACGCAACATTTGGTGGCCATAAGCTGGTTTGATCTGGTACCAGCATACTCGGGGTCCCTTACCCGCTTCATTCAGCACTCTACAACAGTCTACAGACAACATCTACAAGACAACAACAGAAGTGCAGAGTTACGAAATTACTCGGCGTTGCCCAGGAACTTTTTTGGAATTTTCAACAATTGCTGTTCCAAGTCAAGAAAGTGACATTTCCCAGTTTTGTTACATACGGGAGAATCGATTTGTTGCTGTTCTGCTTTGGAGAAGGCCAAGTTCCATCGCTGACGAGTTCTACACTTCTTGTACACTGCATGTACCGTTTGAAAACTCAAGTCTCAACCATCGTCGTAGCTGTTTTGATGCAAGTACAGATGGCAATCAACGTTGGATCTTTGATCTCAGAATGCTGATTACATCCTGTTTGCTGTACTGACGATTGGAGTTCCATAAGTTAAGTGGCCTGTTTGTTTGTGAACTGTGCCCTTTTACTTCTACTGAGTCTTCTGTGTTTCATCTCATTCTTTTGTTTACATGTTATATGTTTATATGTTATTTGTATATTTATATTTATATGTTTATGATTCTGCGGGTTTTCGGTTGGGCGGAGTCTCCCTTAGATCATACCACGTGATAGAGGTCGTCTATCGTGAGCGTTTTCTATAGGGTGTGCAAATTTCCGATACTGGAATTTGCAAAGCGACTGCTGTTGCTATTTTTTGTTAGTTGTGATGACATGTGTTAGTATTGTTTTCGTTATTTTTATGCATTCTTTAGTTTTGTTTTGATTTGTTCGTATTTGCTAGCCTCCTCTTTACTATAGTTTAGTTTCATACAACATTTTTGTTTATACACTGTGGTGGCATGTGTATTGTCTAATATCCTTGTAGATATCATCACATTTTTTGTGATATTTCTTTAATTTTCGCTTTATTTTTTGTTGATTTCTACGAATGTTTTCGTATTGTTGCTAAATCTTTGTATTGTTTACATTGTATTGTTTACATTGTATTGTTTACAGTGTAATGTTTACATTGTTATTGTTTACATTGTGATTGTGTTTACATAGTCATTGGTTACATTTATAGTAGTTAATTCACATTTAATAGTGGGTTATGCTTATGCATTACTACTACACTGATGATTAATAAATAATGAATATTATTGTGCACTATTGAATGGGAAATGCACCTATGATCAAGAGTTGATTGATGATATTTCAAAAAGGTCTATACACAAGTTCTTTGATATAAGACTTGTTTCCCACAGAGATTGGGATAATAATATAGTGTTGTGAGTAAACAAGTGCTTCATTTAAGACTTGTTATAATTAAATTTGAAATAAGATAATTAATTATTTCAGGTTGTGGACTCATATTATTACTCATCATGGCTACATTTGAGCACTTTATTGAGCAGGGTAAATTGCTTGGGAAGACTGGTGATAAGTTAGAAGAATTTGCAACTACTCAATATGATAAAGCAATGGAAGCTGAACAAAAGAAACTGCAAATGCAGGTGGATGAAAAAAGATTCCAAATGGAAATGGAAAAACAAAAAAGAGAAGCAGAAGCAAAAGCTGAAGAGAAAAGACTTGAGGCTGAAAATAAAAGACTTGAAATAGAGGCTGAAAATAAAAGGTTAGAAAAGCAAGCTGAAGTTGAAGAAAGGAAGTTACAAAGAGAGTCTGAAGAGAGAAAAGCAAAAATGGAGCATGAAGAAAAACTCTTAGCTTTGGAAGTTGAGAAATTAAGGGTGATGAACATAGGTAATGCTAATGATGCAAATAAGGTCTCAGATAAGACTAATGCAAGCACTTTCAAACTTAACCTACCACCATTCAATGCTTCCATCGACGATATAACATTCTATTTGGACAGATTTGAAACTTCATGTAAAGTACATAACATAGATAAATCATTGCAGGTTTATCATTTGTCCAAAATACTTAGAGGTAATGCTTTGAGTATGTTAAGCATGGTAGATGAGCCTGACAAGAACAACTATGAGGTTGTCAGGGCTATATTGTTAAAAAAATACCAACTTGACGAAGACGGCTATCGTCTTCAATTTAAAAATATGTTACCAGAAACTGGTGTGCAATTCTCTGAATTCATTTCAAAGACACGTCTTACTTTTTTACGTTGGGTGGAGCTGTCTAAGACAGAAAAGACTTATGAAGGACTTATGGACTTAATACTTAGAGACAAAGTCATGTCTTCTGTCAATGAGTCTTTCCTTGCTTTCCTTCATGAACGTAAACCTAAAACAATAAAAGAAATGGAAGATTTCTGTAGCCAATACATAACTGCTCATCCTCACGCAACCATTGGTAACTCTAAAGTAAAAGAAGGTCTGCCAGTTGCTTCGGCAGCACCTTATGGTCAAAACTCTAGTAATAGATTCCAACAAAATTTTGATAAGAAAAGTAACCGTAGTTACGGTCAAAATTATGGAAATCAATTTCAGGGTGATTCTTCGTCGAAGAATTGGAGACGAGCTGACAGTCCTCGTTACTTCCAACCTAATAATTTTAGGCATTTCAGAAGAGGATATGGTAACAGAGGCTTTTCCTCACGTAAACCTCAAAACCAAACAAATAGATGTTCACATCAATGTGGACATGATAATAATAATTATAATAGAGACAATAATAACAACAGAGACAATAACAACAGTGATAACTTCAGAGGTAATAGTAGTCGCGGTAGATCTCAATACAAAAAAAAGAGATATCAGCAGGCTAACTCGGTTCAACAAGAATCTCAGGGAGCCTGTAATCAGGTTTCTGATAATAAAAACTCTGACCATGTCACTTGTTCTTCTTTTGACTTTGGGAGAGCAAACAAGTGCCCCCAATGCAGTACTTTGTTCGAACCAACTACAATATCGACTTTGAGTTGTGGTCACCCTCTCCCCGCTCTTCCTGCTTCGGTTGCACATGACGGGAGAGGTTCTCTAATCCTACATAAGGGTCTTGTTAATAATACTCCGGTCTCACTACTTTTCGATTCCGGATGCACCACTATTGGTGTTAGACAATCGCTTGTAGATCCATCCTGTGCGACAGGAAGGGTTATCAAATGTGTCACATTTGGCGGCACTCTAGAGAAATATCCTACTGCTATAATTCACATTGCCACTCCTTTCTTTACGGGAGATGTGCATGCCTGTCTCTTACCTAATCCTATTGCGGACATTATTATTGGTCGTATCCACGGAGTTAGGGAATGTACCCCACAGCAGATTGCTGCTTGGGAAGATGATAATATGCAAGCTACCAATGCAGTGGTTACAAGAGCACAAGCTCTACAAACACCGCAAACTTCGTTGAATAATGATAATGAAGTTCATACCCAAGATAGTACCTTGGTTATTTCTCGTGACTCGTTCATAAAATTACAAGAAGAAGATCCTACGCTAAAGAAATTCTTCATTCTTGCGAAGAAAGGTGATCCAAATAAGGATACACAAAGAAAATCTTGGATATAAATGAAAAACGGCGTACTGGTACGTATGGTACAAGACTCGGCTACGTCAGCACATTCGCAAATTCTTGTTCCCAAGAGTATGAGAATGCAAATATTGCAACATGCTCATGACTCGCAATGTGCTGGACACATGGGATTTTCCCGTACAAAGTCGAGAGTCCTTGCGGCTTTCTTTTGGCCCTTTGTTAACAAGGACATCCGTATATACTGCCGATCATGTCAGGTATGTCAGGAGGTCAAATCTAGAGGACCACGACATGCTGCGCCTATCCAGGCTGCTGACATCCCTATTCGGCCATTCTAGAAAATGGCCATAGATATTATTGGCCCTTTTAAGATAAAGTCGGCCAGAGGACATCAGTTTATTCTTACATGTGTCGATATGTGCACACGTTGGCCAGAGGCTATCCCTCTAAAGAGCATATCTACTACGGATATCGCAGATGCTCTTTGGCTGATATTTTCTCGCTTGGGGTTCCCCAGAGAAATACTGTCAGACCATGGAACTCAACTCATATCTGATACTATGTCTCAAGTAATGTCTACCTTACACATTAAAAGATCTCTCAGTAGCATCTATCATCCTATGTCTAATGGGTTAGTTGAGCGTCTGAATAGAACGCTCAAGACTTTACTTGGTAAGATAACTGAAGACCATCCTCAAGATTGGGACAGGGTTTTACCTGCGGCTCTCTTTGCCTATAGAGAGGTCCCAAATGAGCACACAGGATTTTCTCCGTTTGAACTTGTCTTTGGCGCGCGTCCGCGCGGCCCTATGTCTTTATTACACGATCTCATCACTGCCGATGATATTAGTGATGACACTCAATCTTCATATGAGTATGTCATTGCTCTGAGGCAAAAGATCATAGAGGCATGCAAACTAGCGACTGCTTCGTCAGAAATTGCTAAAGAAAAAGCAAGGCAGTTTGCTAACAAAAACAGATGTCTACGACAACTTTGTCCAGGTGACAAAGCATTCGTTCTACTCCCCAGTAGGGAAAATAGACTTCTGATTGCATGGAAAGGTCCATATGCAATAGTCTCACGAATTTCCGATGTTGACTATGTGGTCGATATAGATGGAAAGCATAAGACTTTCCATATCAACATGCTGACGGAATTTCATGAGCGTCCAGACTATTTGCTGCCTATTTTTCAGGCAACGGACGATTCTTCGGTACCTCACAGTCATTACTCATCCCTGTCTGTCATACAGGATGAGGAATCTGTTTTTTCTGATGTCGATCTCCCTCTTCCAGTGGTTCCACTACATTCTATGGAATCTTGGAAAGATGTGTCCATTTCTCCTAATCTTTCTGTTGATGAACATCGTCAAGTCTCGTCGATGTTACAGACATTTAAGGATGTTCTAACCGACATCCCTGGTCACACGAATGTCCTAGAACATGACATAATTCTTACCGACAGTAATCCTATTAGGGTTAGGCCGTATCCTATCCCTATACACTTTCAGTCACAAGTGGAAAAGGAATTGGATGAAATGATCCAATTAAACATAATTGAACCATCGACTTCTCCATATTCTTCTTCCATGGTTATTTTTCGGAAGAAAGATAAGAACATACGAATTTGCGTTGATTATCGCAAATTAAATCAAGTCACAAAGTTCGATGCTGAACCTATGCCTTTACTAGAGGATCTACTTAGTAGACTTTCTAATTCTAGATTCTTCACTAAACTTGACCTGTCAAAAGGTTATTGGCAAGTGCCTTTAGCAGATCATGCCAAACCTCTGATTGCTTTCTCTACACCTAGGGGTTTATTTCAATGGAATGTAATGCCTTTCGGTCTTATGAACGCCCCTGCTACTTTCGTTTGCATGATGTGTCGAATACTTTCTCATCGTTCAGATGTCATCGCTTACTTAGATGATATCTGTCTCTTCAGTGATTCTTGGGAAGATCACTATCTCTGATTATATGACCTACTGTCTACTCTACGTGAGTATAATCTGACAGCAAAACCTTCTAAAGCTTATATTGGTTTTGGTGAAATTTCTTTCTTGGGTCATCGTGTTGGTCATGGTCTCTTGAAGACAGAAGACCACAATACTTCGAAAATATTGAACATCTCTGTACCTAAGACGAAGAAACAAGTCCGGAGTCTCTTGGGGTTAATTCAATTCTATGGGAGATTTATTCCGAATCTATCTTCGACAATGGCACCTCTGTCAACGTTGTTGAAGAAAGGGTCGCCTAATCTGATTCGTTGGTCTCAGGAATGTCAATTTTCCTTAGACCAGATTAAAAGTATATTTTCTTCTCCTCCCATCCTAAGATTACCTACTCTTGATAGAACTTTTGTTCTTCGAAGTGATGCTTCATCCACTGGGATCGGAGCAGCACTTATGCAGGAATATGCTGAAACTCTGCATCCTGTCATGTACATTTCTAGAAAACTAAATGCGGCAGAGAGGAACTACTCGGTTTTAGACCGTGAATTGTTAGCTATGGTTTGGTCTATTCTCAAACTACAAAGATTCCTTCTGGGCGCACATTTCATTCTAGAAACTGTTCAGAAAGCTCTTACAGCTATTCAGACTAAGAACTTGAAGAGTTCGAGATCCACTCGATATGCTATTGCTCTTCAACCTTTTCACTTCACGGTACGAGCTATCCGTGGGTCGGATAATGTAATGGCTGACATTCTGTCTAGATGCCCACATGATTCCAACTAATACTTCTGTTCTATTTCTATATATACGACAGAGCCATAACACACCTATATTACTACAATACATTAGCACATCTGTCCTCACTTTAGGTGAACACATACTATTGTGCTTTGTTATCATCTTCTTCTGTTCCCATCTTTAATATAAGAAGAAGACTGAGTAGTTAATATAAGGGCCGAAAGTTCACTCGGTCACAATTATTAATAATAATGTATTGTATTTAGATAATGTAATATTTAACATTCAATATCAGATGTGTACATCCATTCTAAGCGGTATTAGATTATGACACTGCTATTTGATTATAATGATATGAACTTGCATATTTATATTGTATTTTCATGCAAGCGTAATGTGTGTTGGTGGCACCTCCCCGATATATTTTTTAAATTAGATTTTTTATCTGTTGAGAAATATTCTCACCAGACACTTTATGTGTCAATTTAGCCTCATATTAGGCAGTGCAATTACTTATCCCCGCATAATTCGTGCGTTGTTAAACCGTTTTTGGTTTTACTCTTGGATATTTAAAAAAAAAAATGTTGCACATTTTTTTTTATCGGGAGGTGGCGGTAATGTTGCTGCTAACATCTTGTCGCAACTTATTCTGACAATGCATTCTGACTATATTCATTTTTTAATGCATGGGAAGGAACTCATGGAATTGTAGTCACTTTTATTTCTACAGTCGTCTAATCTTGATAGCTATCGTCAAGAAGTTGTCTTATCTTGATAGCTAGGGTTGCCGATAGTTGTGTGAACGATTTTTGAGTCATGACCATTTATGGAGCGCTCAGATCGTCAGTTCTTTGAAAACAGTTGGCAATCGCAATGTTTCAAGATTCATTTCCTTTTAAGGTAATAGGTCTTAAGTCGAACATCATAGAACATTCTTCGTTTCGTAAATTGGCCTGAGTTGTATTCGATTCGCGTGTTCTGCGCATGTCCCTTTTTGTCGCGGCGTTTAAAACGATTTCCGCCCAGGGCAGTCTGTGCTGAGAAGCTGTGAAGGCGAGACGTAGCTATGTGCTAGTCTTCGCTTAGTTTATTCAGGAAGGAGTCCTCATGATTGTTGTTCCTATCTTGAGATGATATATCTCTGTGTTATTCCTAATGCCTGGAGGCATATGTGATTATTCATTTAATTCCTTATGAACAGGTAATTAAATCCCTTTTTTTGCTGAGTAACTTTATCGCCATCTTGTGATGTTGACTTTTGCTTAGCCTGCCTTATTCTAAAGTCTACGATATGACTAGTTTGCTCAGCTCATGATCCACTTAGATTGTCACGCATCGATTGATGCCTGTCCTACGGACTATTTGCTTCCTGAACTTTGTTGATGGATCTAGGTTTGATACCTTTGCTGTATAAGGAACATAGAGGACGATAATGTGGCGCTCAAAAGACATGCCTGTCTTGTTGAGGTCAAATAGAGGAGACCATATTTAATCTCCTAGTTGATATCTACTAGCTCTTATGGAAAGGGGAAGTTCACTACCTGACTACATGTACAGCTTGTCATGATATCCTAAAAGGCATATAATGTACATTAAGATTATGCTGTCTGCTGTGCCTGTGGAATCGACTACTTCGATGATACAATGACTGTTGTGAATATACCTGTGATGTTTTTCTGCATAACGATGTCCATGCTTTGTCATTGTGGCGTACAATATATATTACCAACAACATCACATGCAGTTCAACCATTTATTGACTTTATACGTTTATGAATTGATGTGACGTCCTTATCTGATACTCGACTTCATAAACACGTCACACATACACCAGACCACGACACCATAAGATCTTGCCTCATCATCCCTGGTGTCTGAGGGTGGCACACTACTCTGCAAAAGCAAGGATTATAATACCTTTGAGAGAAGCAGATGAAAGACAACACCCTCAACGTTGTGTGGCAAATGTGACATCATCCACAGAACATTTATACACAACAACACATTTTGCTACGCAACAGTGGCACAGTCATTCTAACATATCGGCAGTCACTGCATTCTATTAAGTTCGGCATTTACTCTTGCACATATACCTCTTTGGTCTGATAACCAGGCATCAAAGTTCATCCAGAAATTCACACCACGGGAAAATCACAACGCACTTATAGTGTTTATTCATAAAGGCTTTCTATCAAAGTTCCAGTTAGCCTTTCAAACACTGGTTTAGCCAGGATCTTTTAACAAAGATCTCCTCTTGGCACCCGCATCATAACAATAATATATAATGGTCTTACCATAGACCTCCTCCTGGCGAGGGAAAACGACTCCCCTTTTAATCAATCCAATAACAATCGCGATGAAGGGCAAAACGTGCTGGTAAACAATAATGTATTAAGGCCTTGTAGATACACACTACCCAACGGACTGATCACCCGTTTGCCAGTCACTTTGATTACGGAAACAACAACAAACGGATTGATTTGTCGTTGCCCTAAAGACGCCATTAGGCGTGATGGGAACAACGGCAAAGAAAATCTATTCGCTGTTGCCCTTAAGACGCCACTAGGCGTAATGGCCACTGACTGCTTTGCCGGTCGTTGGCTAAGGACGGAAGAAGAAGAAGAAGATACACACTACGCGGGACACCATAGCGTCAAATCCAAAGTATAATAATACAAAGTCAAAGACACTATTCACATATTTCTACAAGACATCGACCGTTTCCGACGACGGATGGCCACAGACTTTGATATCGCATCTCAGTATTCTCTCTACCAAGTAAGCTCACTGCATTCACTTCGCACGCTTTTCACAGGCACCCATAAACCTTGATTCATACATGTTCGCTTCTGAATACTCTTCAATCATACTACGTGCCTCTAAAAGTGAACTTACATGTCACACTTTAAGCTTGCTTCCTTTAATAATAATACATTCTAAACAGGTTACTCCATTCTCCACCGACACATATGTATACAAGTCATGTATATTTCATGACAGAAACAATATCTTTATTTATAAGCCTTATTGACATTAAACGTATTACAACAAAACTGTAATCTTCAATTCAGGTAGTTTGTAACGTAAGGTTTTATATGTAGAATGTCAGTAGTAGAGTTTGGAAGAACAGAAATAGGATTCTGCCTTGAATGAGTGAAGTCCCAGTGTCAGAGAAGAACAATGGTATCACATGATAGTCACGGCTATGTGTCACGAGGCAAATGAGCGTGTATTTTGACTTTCTAAATCGATTGTCTAATAGTTGCCGAAACATCACATGGCTTGAGAAAATATTCGATTGCGTGTACTTATGGAGTTATGACCTGCCATGTTATTCTTCAACCCCTGGGAAAATTACTCGCTTTACCATAGAAACTGTTCAGATCAGAGCAATCGCCGAAAGGAAATACAACAGCCCTACAAAGTATCTATGAAATTTCGTCGGCGAGGCAGACTACAAGGCGCAGGTTTGTGTACTCGAGCAGAGGAACAAAGAAGGAACAGGCCATAACACTGAAGTTATATTTTTGTTTAGAAACATCAACGCAATAAGATCTGAGACGAAATTAGCATAATGTGTTATAGGAACTGTTGTGAATTCTGATTCACAACACGTCATTCTTACCCAAACGGAACGCCTTAACAGTGTTTGCTAGACGCACCAATGAAACGACGTCTTTATTCACAGTGTTTACAAACGTATTAGGCAGTCATCATGGCCAGTCTCAAATCTGTGTAACCCAGTTGGGTATGGAATTAAACTACAGGACTATGAGCGAAGTAACGCATGGAAGAGGTCAGTAATTTAATAACAGGAATGTTTTTTTATAAGCAGGTGAAAAGACTTCCACGAAAAATATTATACTAATGGAGAAATTTCGAGTGGAATACTTCGAGACATCAGACAAGTCGAAAATTTTGCTGTTTACGCTACGCCTAGGAAAAGATGGAAGTATGAAAGGGAGTACTTTAAGCCTAAGATGAAAGAAATCGCTCTAGGAATAAGGAAGATATTTAGATTACAAGTTTTCTATACATGCGCATCTCGACAAAAGTACGCCGGTATTTGAGAATGCAACACACTTCAGCCTTATGCCTTCCGCGACGTCCAGCCATGACCTATATGTTGCAACCCGAAGTAGATCTATCTCTCATATAATAAATGTCTGTTGCAATCAGATAGTATTGCTATCACCACTGTTGTAAGCGTAAATCTGTTATTGCAAACTAATGTTGTTATCAAAATCAGGATTGCAATTGGAAAACTATGATGGGAACCCAAGATTGCTATATATATCAAAAATCACGCCACACAGGCTAATTATCCGTATGTGTACTGCTGTGCTGTTACCGTGTCTGGAATGTTTGAAGGGTGTGTAGAAACAGCAACTCACACCACGCTAGCTCACGTACGAGTCATAGAGGGTTGAACGCCTGGTGATTGTCAATGAAATGATGTCGACAGAACACACAGCACATCACGTGACGTAGAAACTCATACTCTAAACGACAAACTTCGACAGGCCAGTACATGCACACACTCGACCAACTTTCAGGACAAAAAGGTCAGCATACACGATCACACCGGATGCTACTTCTGCTTGGTTCAATGTACAGAAGATTCAAAGTTGGACTGTGACTGTTTTCCGACAATACTTGAACTTCATTGTTGAAACGAACAGTTACTTTGCAATACGTTCTCTCTCTCTGTGAAATATTCCAGTGCAGACAGAAAGACATACGAGAGGTCGTGAACTTTTAACCCGTGCCAGGCCGTCTACCGGTGTCACTGATGAAAAATACCTCGTTAGCCAACTCTGTTATGTACTTAGAAATAAGCTTGAAAATAGTGCTCTATCACCGACGTGTATGTCAATAGGTCACGATTTGCTGGACTGAACTCACCGTTGATCGGCTGAGAGTATATTTTGGCCTTCAGGACCGTACATTGCCAGCACAGTGTAATAATTACAGACTGTTTACATTTGTAGATGCAGGGGTGAAGTAGTTAAACTTTCCTTGCTTCCCTAGGTTCACTTTACTCCTTATTCGAGCCCCCAGCTGTCAGAATGACTGTTTGATGGATGTGGCGTGTGTAGATGATGATCAATACTAGGGATATGAATGAACACGAACGCCACTGGTTACAGCTTCGTGACATTTATTTAACAATTCACATACGGGTCCTGGATATCAAATATATTAGCAAGCATACGAACATCACACCCAGGCTGACAATGCATGTAAGAAATAACTGTCACGACAATAACTAGGGACTGGCTTCCCTGACGTGCACAAACAGCACACTGAATACTTATACGTGCGGTTTATCCTCCTCGCACAAATAAATCACCGTCCAGGTGTATATATCACTTATCAGTGATTGGCGGCATAATCCTCGCCATACATTTATATAATCTCCTCCCAGGCGGGACAAAACACTTCGCCTGTTTTTAGCTACCAGGCGGGAAACGCGTCGCCTTACTCCTTCGTAGCTCCAAGGTGGAAAACCCTCACCTTATAATGTTCTCCGTGAACACGAAATGCTGGCTCCAACAAGAGCGTCTCTAGGCGAGAAACACATCGCCATTAATAAGTAACTAGATAGAATCTATCACAGCATAAATATTATAGTCACAAATACGGATCCTCTCAGTCACAAATATACGAGCTTATAGCTCGGCTTCTAAACACAGACTCGAGCGCTTAGCTCGGCTGTCAAACACCGAATCATCTAGTCACACTAGACTTGTGTTCACTACATTCTTTCTACCACGCATGTAAAAGTCACACCATGTTGACATAAAGTCAGACATGAACTCACTACTTGAGTTTACACTTAACCAAGTGTTAACAACAGTTCAGTGACCCTTACACCAAACACTATCATCATTCATACTCATGAAAATGTTCTGTGACATCCACCCCCCTCTCCAGATGGAAAACGAAGTTTTGCACCGAAGAGTACAAGCCACAGAACCCCTCATGTACCAACACATATTTGGATGCCAACATAGGGTCTTACTGAAACAGTTGTCATATTACTGTTACTGGAACACTTATACACCATAAACGATGGGTGAGTCACACTCTAACCCATACCACAGTTCTCCAAACTACCTCTCACATGGAGCAAATGCTACAACATACTGTCATACCATTCCAACAAATTTGAAAAAAAAAATAAAATTATGTAACTGCATAGCCAGTTCTACAAAATTTCCCAAAGTCAGTTATAACTGAAGGGACTATTATTCTACAAAATATGCTGGTGTTTTGTCTATACCTGACACTCATAATAGCATAAGCTAGTCATTAGCTATACCTTCATCAGAATTACATTACTGAAAACAAAATAATTACCATTACATTGTCACAGCAAGTGTTATAAAAAATATTACATCTCACTGTCAAAGATGGAAGTCTTTTACTCAGCAATAACTGATTCTCTTGTGGTTAACCAAAAAAAATGTATCAAACTCGTTTATCCATTACCATTTCCATTTACAGTAGAACTATCAATCAATTCCAACCAATTTTAGACAAACTATACAGGTGTATGCAATTACACAATCGTTTCGAAAAAATTTCGCATCTCAGCTACTTTTATCCAAAATAAATCATTGCACAAAAATTAACAACAATTTTTCTCAAAAATGTTAAATCTAATACACAGTATAACCTCACTACAAAACATATTAATTAAGCAACACTATATAAAGAGTTGCTTTCGTTCGGAAGGAGGCCACAAATATTTCAAAACTACAGTAAGAGCGACAGTCTGTCAGTGAGACTTCCTTTGCCTTCTGCATCTGAGAGCAGACTGAATAACCATTAACAGCTCGACTGTATGTACTTGAGGGTAAGAAAGGATGTATAAATACTTGTAGGAATGGAACACACACCAGGAACAAAGGAAAGGATGAAAGGAATTGCATTACAGTATTGTTTAAGATATCACATATTATTTTCCACAAGACCTAATAACTGTATGGAGGCGGATCATGGACAGATAGCTATAATCAAGGAATTGAAGAAAGATTATATTCACAGTGAACTGGATTGTGTTATTACTGATTTATTATGCCCTGTGCTTCTACCTGCACACTGTCTGAAACTGTCTCTTATCCCCTACATCTGCGATAGAGAGATAGAGATAGACATTACAGTGGGTAAACAATTGTATTTCAGGTTACGTCCTGTACTAAAAGTACATCTTTAAATAGCCAGCCACAACTGAAGGAACTAGTGATGCGAGCGCCCTTTGAATCTAGAGGGACAGCCACCCAGTACCTACTGCCTGGAGGAAACACAGTTGACCGTTTCTTTCCAGAACAAAAGTGTGACAGACTACAAAAACAAGAAGTGAAGATAAGTAGCCATACAAGGCTACTGTCCAGTGTACAACAGAATTACCAAAAATAAAGAAACTAAAACATAATGATGACAAGTCTGTGCATCTAGATAGGCAAATTCACAGTCAGTGAATGAATGTAATTCAGTAACTGTGAAGAACTAGTATTGATCATAAAATAAAGACAGTCCACTACAAATTAAGATCTGCCAGGAAAGAAGAACTATCCTTACAAATTTACAAACTGTAGTTAGTTGTGAATAATTAAAAAATGATTTTATTAATTTTATGTTGTAATCAATTTTGAGTGCAGTGAAAATTTTCACAAAGAAAAGAAAACATGTACAAAATAAATTGTAAATTTTACCAACAGACTTTCTTGGATTATTTAAGTTAAGTTACAGTTCTTGTTGGTTAATAGTTTAGTTCAATACCCATAGCAGAGCCCAACATTATAAACAGAGGAGGATCTTGAGAGGAGCGTTTAGGAACCTAGGGCAATACACTATCATCATACCTAGGAACTTATATAGCTTTTCAGAGAAGGGGGTATTGCTTATAAGTCTCTTATCTGGCACTATCCTGGTATCACCTGATACAACTTTGTATCAGAATATCTTTCATTTCAAACATACTACCCTCTCGAGACAGAAACAAAAATTTGGATAAACAGTTCTCACGGAATCGACGAGTAAATTTTAGAGTAATGTAGACAGACTATTTGAACTTAGACAAACATGAAAGGGGAAATTTCAGAAGATTGGAAAACTTCACAGGACATCAGAAGAGAACACAGGAATCTCTAGAAGACAATTTACAAGCATATAACTACCCTGGAGAATTACGATAGTAATCCGCCGGCGACTTAGTATTCCACTCGTCAAGAGGAAATTCAGGGACCTGTGTCCAGTGAACTCTTTATATGGAAATCAAGGTTAGTGTACTATAATTTGTAATTTATTAATATACATCCATTTCAATTCCAGTTAAAGATATATACATATTTGCCATAAATATAACACTGTAAATACCAGTCACTTTTTACCATAATACTACATTTTACACTATAAGTTACATGTTGCAATAAACACCATGCAGAGAGTTTTAATATTTATAAGATTACAAAGTTTCCAATAACCATAACGAGGTAAATACTAGACACTTTTCTATTACGTCTTACATTACCCGGTAAACAGTGCAGTAAACACCGCGCAGAGATTCATTATATTGGTAAGATTTCACATACACGAAGACACCAACACACCACATGCGTAGCATAGATTTACGGGGTACTTATGAGGCTTTATCAATTTATCTATCTCAGTGGTAGAGACAGGGACTCTTTGAGATAACTCAGCCTTAGTCTTACTACTCTGGCTGGCGTCGTTGGGAGGAGCTAATACGTAGTGCCAAATAAATATACTGCGAACACGTACCTCACAAATATAAAAAAATCAACGGCACCAAACCTACAGAAGCAACCGGGGTTTTAGGGAAGAATTTGCCAGGGTAAATGAGCCTTTCTACAAACAACCACCCACACAGAATAGTAATCAGAAATTACACCGTAATGGATGAATTCCAATTATCCGCCCACGAGAAATCTTGATCAGAAGTGAGCAGTAGCAGTCTGACGATCTTTTACAACAAATGCCTACGAAAATTATTGAGATCCTAAACTACCTGCGGTAATGGACAGATTCTACAAGAAAAATTGCCTCGCCAACAGTTAAAAATATGTAACATATTTACATCAAGTGCCACATGAGAAAACGCCATCACAACAAGCGGACATCTGCTTACCAGACGAAGACTCTGCAGCCTGACGTTGCGTCCAACACAACCTATGAACACGCCAAACCAGCCGCGCATTATATTGTAAACTCGTGCGTGGTGAAGAACAAAAGACCCAACCGTCGACTGTCCAGGCCGGATCGTGTTGTTATAAACTCACGAATACAGAAAAAAACCAGGCCTATTGTGTACAAACACCCAGAGCTATATTGACATTCAGAAAGAGGACAAGAAACAAGATATCCTATTTTTAGTAGTTGGTATCAGATTAAATTCATCATCATCATCATCACTTAGTATAGACTTAAGATTAGATTGTGTATGTTATGTATTAATTACCACCTTCTTTTTTCCAGGTACAGTTAGTATTATGTGTCATTGTATTTGTATTATTTTATTCGGTTGTTGTGCTACATATAGTAATTCAATAAATGTGGTAATCTGGTTTACGTTACCAACACTAGTTAGTTTATCTATAGACAAGGAAAGAAAGTGTGCAAGATACATACAGTTCTTTCTTTCTTACTCTTCTGTACGCTCTAGAGTGTAGAGGGGTTGGGGGCTCGCAAGCAATTGGAAAGAGTAAATAAATTGGTAGGAGTGATATTGTCACGAGATCCAGAATCACTGGGATTATCGGCTGGGAACTTATCACAAAGTCTCAAATTCGCCTTCTCCCACTCCTGCTGTCTATCTTTCCCCGGTTGCAAGGCAAATCTGAGCTATTGACAACGCCTGCACCACAAAGATAACTCTCCCTGGTTAATCCTCGTGTTAGCCTTGTGCCATTAAGTGGGGTGTAACGTACTGTTTATGCGTGATGTGAAAGCTGGCAGAGTGAACGTGCCGTTTGTCACCTGGATGGTGTAATGTAGTGGTGTTGATGTAGGTCACCAGTATTGTAACTGCCACCGGCATGAGGCGCTGCCAGGGGTAATATGGTCACTCACACAAAACAGCGTACATGTTATAGATGTGTGGTACTGGTATTATGATGTGCTGAGTGTGGGTGTAGACGAGAACGCGAATGTTTGAAGCTCTTAGTAAAGTCAATAATGCACCCATACACTCGCATGCAGTAGTCAATGATGAATTGAAGACTGCTGGCACGTTTCAAACATTTATTTACGAAACTGACAGTAGCATCAACAGGACAGTCAAATCGACAAGATCAAGGACTTCACATAAATATAGAATGACTGTTAAATGTCTGGTAATCAAAGGCTTGCATCATACATCGATTAGGACATACCCAAACATCATCTGTCCTTATGTTACAGTTTATAATGTAGCTTCCGTACCATCGAATCAGCGCGTCATGTACTTTATTAGCTCTGTCGTCAAACAAACGAGCTCCTAAATTGCGTAGCAATAATACATAAGGCTGTTATTCACTGGCATAGCTCGCCAGGTATATTTCTTCTTGCTGAAAAATATTGGCCGTAATCCAGGGCCTCAATATGTAGACAGCTGTGTATCCTTTATTAGCAGGGACGATCAAACCATGCTTAACATATATATACCGCCAACCTGTGGCATCCACAATAATTTATCATCATCATTAGGCTTCTGTTTAATGGAAACACATAGTCTCATTTGGCTAGAACCAGAAGCAAAGAAGGAATTCTGTCTCTCAAGATCTGTGAGCTTCACTCGCAGATAGGTAACTTCAAATGTTCTGCAACCAAAGGGGAACCACTGGTGGTAGGAGCTATAAAATTCCTGTCGCAAAGCGGGCTTAACAACGTCCGCTAAGTTGTTCGCGCTAAGGGCCAAGTAAAGGCTGTCTGTGTCCGTCTCGCACAACTGAAAGTCTGACCTATCTACAAATTTATCTAAACAGTCGTAGTAAAATTCTAACATGCGTAATTTCGCGTATTGATAGACGAAAAATCCTATCTGAACGGGGAGGTCCCAACATATAGTCTGTTTAAGTTTCTCTACTTCAAAAATCTCGTCCGTCACTAACGTCATTTTCCTAAAGCGGGGTGAGTTTATTTGGTCAGAGGTACCCTCGCCCATCGTGTACGAGACATCCACATGCTTCGCCTTATTGGTTAATGTCTTGCCGTAGGCCGCGTTACCTAGCAGTTTCATGGTCTCGCTGGTAATGGCGTAGGCCGGATCAGTATCACCCTGTCGACGCGCGTTCGAAACAGTGTCCCCAAACCGTTTGAAACACGTCACGGGTGTATACTCAAGCACCATTGTAGATACAGGTGACTTCTAAACCTTTGGTTAGGTACCAGCGAAGCAGAGGTGTCGTCAGGAGAATCTTTTTGCCCACATAACTCCCGATCAACGTCCGTCTGGGGGTAGTCAGGAGTTTATGTTTCTCGGCGTATTCCCGCATGAAAGGCCCAATATCTTCCCTCGTGACGTCAACATTCTTAAAAATGGGCGTCATCTCAGAGAAATGGTCTTTTAAAGAGTCGGGGACATGGATGTCACACTCGACTAGGCCAAACAAGGTCTCGTCCAGCACCGAGGCGAGAATATTTTCTTTTGTCAGGGGGTACCGACATTTCGTGTAAGACGGTTTCTGGTTCGGGAAGGTGGCGTTCAGAAAACGACGGATTGATGGGTCGGTTTTCTTCAACGCCTGCCACTCGCATTCCCACATTTCGACAACGGTAACGTTGCAATGGCCCCGTAAATAAGAACTTGTTTCCACCGTATCTGCGTACAACTCAGCCAATGGTTTGTTGTTGACTGGGTTAACGTCACGACCGGCGGTTAGTGAGCAGTTAGGGTGGCCGTGGAATAGGCACCCATGGAACTGGTAGGCGGTTCGAGAGTATCTGTCCCAACCGTCTACTCTAACGCATACATCACTGATAAGGGAGTCGTTATATGGGAGGCCGATAAGGCTGAGCTGGTTTAGAGCTGGTTATATATTTTGTTTAATCGCGAATGCGTGCTTCGTCCGTTTATCATCTTGGAGTAAGGGTCAACGTTATATTGATTCATCATTTGTTGAATGTCCAAGAATACATTCGTTCCTTTCGGAGCTCATCATTATATATACATATTTTTCTTATCAGAAGAGTTCTTCATTTGCATAATCATCAACATTGGCAAATGCAGCAAATAGCTGTAACGTATCGATGTGATAAAGTCCTCAATTCAGAGTCCATGAATTTATTTACAGTTCACACATAAGACATTCACGTAGGTACACGTTCATATATAGTTCATTAGAAATTACATGCATAGTATTCATGTCCGTCCGTGTCAAAACAATATGTCAAATGAACATCGTGGCTATATACGTGCGCTGTTGTATTCAACAGCCAGAAATGAGCGCAAGAGTTCTTGACAGCTATAAATTGAATCAAAAGATGATTCTCCTTCCATCATTTAATTTAGTTTAATTAATCTCATACTTAGATTAATATCCGAACTGACCCTGAGTTCTACATTGCTTCATATATACATATAGGCTATATACTAAGCCTTTTTCTTGGAAGGAATACACGACACGACTTTCTTGCTTGACGGATAGCGTAACAAGGCCCCTGTAACCAAGTCACCCAGCGTGACCTTCCCAACGCGAAATGCGTCATAATCTTAGCATATATTTCGCGTTCACTATACCGTAAAATATCGACATATTCTACAAATGTTAATGACCCCTAAACGTTGCGCACGGGTAAACCCCAGCAGACGCCGTTATTTAAAATAACACCGTAACAGATTTCCTGTCAGACGGGGGGAAAAAAATATATTAGATAGATTTTTTTTTGAAAAATATTAATCAAATTATCAAAAATTTAACAAAACCCGACGTATGGCCTACGATGTTCTATCTAGAACAGTGTCGCGGTCATGTCAGTAATATATTATAATAAAATCAATGTCATATAATACATATAACTTATATTAACTAAAGAAATGTCACTGTCACTAATTAATTAACTAATTAATTTGATGTATGTATTGAATAACTAATAATGTGAGGTGTTATTAAAAATTATTCTAACTAATTAAAATTAAAATAATTAATTATAATATGTACGTATGGTACTAACTAATTAATATCTAATTGAAGAAAATGAGAAATAGTATAAGAGAGAAAAAGAAATAAAAATTGAGAAGTACGGACAATTAAAACCAAATATTAAAGTATACATTAAATTAGAATGCGTGTGAAAATGAAGTGTAAGGATAGATACCTAATTAAATTAACGCAATCAGAAGAACCAAAAAAAAAAAAAAAAAACAGAAAAAAAATTCAAACATTTTAACTATACATATGAAATATCATAATCTAATATCTATCACCTTAATAATTAAACTATTTAAAAGGTTTAATTGGTGTGATATTCTTTTGTTTCATCTTTTCTTAGTATATTTTATTTTTTTTTAATTTCATCACACTTTAACTTTATTATATTATATATTAATTTAATAAATAGAAAATTTAACAATATCGGACATGAAGATCCAATCGTTGTTACATCCTATTGACTTGTATGAAAGTTCATTAAGACACAAGGTTCATATTATCGAATTATGATATGATTATCCATTCATCGCTAGTTCGTTTATTAAAACCTTGAATGTAAATTGACTAAGTCATCACCGTATCTGTCATGTCTATATAAGAGATTGTTCCTTTTTTTTTTTTTTTAAACAGTTTGCAATCGAATTGAGTGATACGCCAAGTGGAAGTGAAGTCCAAATTTTCAAACGATCCGTAAAACTTGATATTTTTTATCACAATAGTTTATTTCGAAATGTCCTTATTTAAGTAAGAAGTCCAACTGAAGTGTTGTATATTCTGACGTGACATTAATACCGTTTATTGCAAATGTAATGCTTGACTAGTCAGCAAATTTTCTTGAAATCGTAATATTCATTCAGAATCCGTAGGATGTCTGGACAACGTATCGGCTATGATTTTTTCAGTTCCTGGTATCGACTGTATCTCGAACTCAAAGGGTTGCAACGTAATAGCAAAACGAGCAAGTTTTGGGCTTTTATGGTTTGAATGACGTAATGCTGCCACAGATTTCTGATCAGTCTGGATCAGAAATGGAGATCCCAGCAAAAATTTCTCTAACTTGGTAATTGCCCAGATAACGGCGAGGAGTTCTCTGTCTACCGTCGAATATTTAGTCTCCGGAGGTTTCAACTTGCGTGAGATGTAAAGTACTGGGTGGAGGACATCAGCATGATATTGGAGTAGACAAGCCCCGAGTCCGTAATTACTCGCATCTGTACGTAGAACAAACTTTTTAGAGGCATATGATAGTCTTAAAACAGGTGGGCATGAAAAAATGTTCATGATAGTGCGAAAAGTTTTGTCAATTCGTCTGTCCATTTTATCCTTGACGGCATGTTCTTCTTTAATAACGATGAGAAGACAAATAGACGATATACAAAAATTATGCTGCATTGGCTGAGCATAGTTAGAACAGTTAATCAAGTTACTGTCTAGTGTAGGCATGGTAAAACAAACAAAGACAGAAATACAAAGTGTTATCGTAGATAAGACAACACCAGTGTCACCTAATAGAAGAGTCTACATTCACTAATATACGCCTGAATAGATTAATAGGAAAGAAAGAAAAAGAAAAAAAATAATGATGACTGACTATGCTAAGTCATCAAGAAATATGACAAAAGTGTGAGCGTACACCATTATCTGCGTGGCGCAGAATCAGGTACTAATTGTAAGTGTAGATGATGGTGACGAAAATAGACACCGTTATCATGCTCGATAATTAGTACTCTCATTTTTAATGTCGACAACATCAAAAGTTTTCTTTAGATCCGTTGTATCCTTAGTATGTTGTACAATAGATCCATCATCCTCATTAGTTTCTGGGATAGTACTCAGAGTAAAGTTGGAAACTGCTGTGCCACAAGTATTCATTTTGTTGGCACGAAGTGTAGCCATTGCAACAACAGCGTTAGCGTTGCTAAAAGATTGCAAATTTTTTCTCCCACTCATTAATATCTTCTGGTGAACAATCCTTGCTGCCGTGTATGCGACCCACCATAAGGTCTGCAATCGGATTTTTCAGCATGCATACCTTCACGTTCCCTGTGAAAAAAGGTGTGTTAACATTGATAATAGCTGTGGGGTAAAACTCAATAGTTCCCCCAAAAGTCATGCAACGGACATATTCCCCCGTTGCACAGCTAGGATGTACCAGCGACTGTCGCACTCCAATGGTTGATGATCCAGAATCTTTTAAAACTGAGACCAAAGTACCATTTACCAATCCTCTATTGAACATCAGGGTGCCTGTGCCTTCGTTCGCCGAAAGACCAACTTCTGTATAAAGGTGTCCACAATTCAGCACAGTTTCTTTGGCCTTCTGAAAAATAGCATTACAATCATGGCAACTATTTGCCACATTAAAGTTAACAGCACAACATGCAGACGAAGATTGTGACTGATTATTATTATCAGAAACACTAGGGGTCGTACCATCCGTAAGTGCCGCCCCTGCATTGTGATCAAACTGTGATGGTCTGCCTGACTGAGACCGACTACGAGAATAATCATTTGAATTATTCTGTTGTCCCCTGTAGTAACTGTTATTTCGATGTCTCGAGTTATAATTATCGCTCTTCTTCCAATTGTTACCATTATTATATTGATATGACCGATTATAACTTGAGTTACGTGGATTACTGTTGTATCTTGATGGAGGTGAATAATTTCTGTTTTGTTGTCTTCCTCTATTAAAGTTATTGTTAAAGTTATTCTGTCCCTTATGAAAATTAATGTCATAGTTTCCTTTGAACCTACCTCTGTCCACACTGTGTGTTCTAGGTTTATTAGTATTATGATATGCCATATTGGAGGCTACAGGAAGAGGTTCTCTTATCAACGAGCTAGAAATATTAGCATTCGGATGAGCTGTGCAGTAATTTAACGAAATTTTTTTCTAACTCATCAATAGTTTCTGGTTTTCTTTCTTGCAGATAAGAAAAGAATGGTGAGCTGACAGAAGATAATACTTTATCCCTCAATAACAAATCGACTAACTTGTCGTATGATTTGTTGACACCTGCCAGTTCAACCCATCTGTTAAAAGTATTGCGTATGTTAGCAATAAATCCTGTAAAATCTTTATTATTATCTGGTAACAAACTTTTGAAACGTAATCTACATGCCTCTTCGTTCAAGTGGAAACGACGTAATAACAAAGTCTTAATGGCCTCATAATCTGTGGATAATGTTGGATCAATATTTTGTGCTGCACTTGCAGGTTCGCCATCAAGAAATTCCTTAAGTTTAAGTGCCCATGCAGTTTTGTCAAGGTTATTAACCTTGCATATATCCTCAAAGCGCGCTAGCCATGATGAAAGGTCGTCCACGTTTAATCTGAATGGTGGTAATTTAAAGTAATAATTGCCTTTAAGTCGGGTGGATGAAGATCCAGATTGAGCATTATCATTTTGGCTTGCTGCAGCACTCTGAGAATTAAGTTTTGCTGTTTCCAATTTAAGCCGTTGCAATTCCATTTCTTGCTGCAGTATGATTTCCTGTCGTTTCAATTTATTCTCTTCTTCAATCCGTAGGATTTCATCTCTAGCCACCTTTCTTTCTTCTTCTTGCCTTAATTCTTCTCTCTCTGCTTTAGCAATAGTTTTCTTTTCCGCCTCTTTTCTTTCAAGTTCTTCCATCTCTGCCTTAGCAATAGCTTTCTTCTCAGCTTCTTTTCTTTCAAGTTCTTCCATCTCTGCCTTATATTTTGCCAGTTGTTGTTTAGCAAATTCAAGGAGTGCTTCTCCCTTTTTATTACAATCTTTTCCAATTTTAATGAAATGATCCAAAGTAAGCATTATTGGAGTTGAATTATTTAAGTATTCAATTACTTATGTCTTGTAATCACCACTAGAATCTATGTCGATAATTATAATTACTCAACGAATGAATAATTAATATAAGAAATTGCAGTATTCACGTACTGTTATTTATAAGTTCCACAAATCTGTAATATTTTGTAACAATATTATATATACTAACTAATATCTATCATAAATAGTTATGATAGTTAGTTATATAAGGTGCTGAAATTATCTCAAGCACTTAATATTAATATTCAATAACTATGTGTATTATTCCTAAATAATTAGGTTATTTAATCTTAATTGTCACTGAGTTCACAGTGTAGTACTGAGAAAGTGTACTAATTAAGATTTAATATGTCATAATATGTTATATTTTTATAATAATTAATAATTATATATTATGCCATAATCATGAGCTATAAAGTGCATTGCCCATTTCTAGGACCACAACTGCAAATTGGTGCAAAGTCCCTAATTCCTCCTAAAAAGTCATAAAAATTTAATCATATTCATCTACACTATTATTAAGGAAGAAATTATAGCATTAATATTAAATTATAAAAGGATGAAATGAAGACAAACAATACAATGGGTTAACCAAGGAGTACAGAACAGTAGCACAATACCAAAGTGACATTTTCACAAAAATAATTGATATAAAACCAAGTTTACTAACCGGAAATGTTGAAGGGTGAAGGTTAACTGAAGGAAACGAACATATTTGGCACTAAGAATAATGACGTCACAGGACTCATTTGACGTTAATACAATACATTTAATTAAAATTAAAGATAGCCAGATCAGAATAAACAAGATAGATTACGAACATATGACTGTAAATGAATAAAAATAAGAACCAAATACATTAGAAAACACCAGTTATAACATGACTATACACCTAACATGCAAAGTGAATTAATGCAAGTCCGAACGAAACCATCACCGATAATGATAATTCGATGCTTTCTTCGCGAGGTGCTATTAATTCACGGCCTTAGGAACAATTACAATCAATTCGTAGCATCGTAGGAGCCATAGAACTGATTATAATCCGCCACCCATCCATCCCGCGACATGTAAAAAGACAGAAACAATATTTAACATAGATACGAAGAGAAAAAAGAACATGGCGTTCTCGGACAAACAGGACGAAATATTTTAACCTTTAAAATCAGTGACTTATCTTGTTTTGGCGGTAATATAGTACATTATATGCTTCGCCGACAGACTCGAGAGCTTGTTTGTATCATTGAGAACGTCAGCAATAGGTTTCATTTGCTGTTTGAAAGCTGCAAATAAATTTTTTTTTGACGGACATTGTCAGCTGCTGGCTTTTCCAACCGATCATACTGTCGTCAAGGGCATGACGTCACCGGTGTTTTTGCAAATAATGTCCATTTCGCTCGAAAGGAATTTAGTTCTTTCAACTCGGTATTATTTGAAATTATCCACGCCACATCTGGCCGCCAGCTGATAAGGGAGTCGTTATATGGGAGGCCGATAAGGCTGAGCTGGTTTAGAGCTAGTTATATATTTTGTTTAATCGCGAATGCGTGCTTCGTCCGTTTATCATCTTGGAGTAAGGGTCAACGTTATATTGATTCATCATTTGTTGAATGTCCAAGAATACATTCGTTCCTTTCGGAGCTCATCATTATATATACATATTTTTCTTATCAGAAGAGTTCTTCATTTGCATAATCATCAACATTGGCAAATGCAGCAAATAGCTGTAACGTATCGATGTGATAAAGTCCTCAATTCAGAGTCCATGAATTTATTTACAGTTCACACATAAGACATTCACGTAGGTACACGTTCATATATAGTTCATTAGAAATTACATGCATAGTATTCATGTCCGTCCGTGTCAAAACAATATGTCAAATGAACATCGTGGCTATATACGTGCGCTGTTGTATTCAACAGCCAGAAATGAGCGCAAGAGTTCTTGACAGCTATAATTTGAATCAAAAGATGATTCTCCTTCCATCATTTAATTTAGTTTAATTAATCTCATACTTAGATTAATATCCGAACTGACCCTGAGTTCTACATTGCTTCATATATACATATAGGCTATATAATAAGCCTTTTCCTTGGAAGGAATACACGACACGACTTTCTTGCTTGACGGATAGCGTAACAAGGGCCCTGTAACCAAGTCACCCAGCGTGACATTCCCAACGCGAAATGCGTCATAATCTTAGCATATATTTCGCGTTCACTATACCGTAAAATATCGACATATTCTACAAATGTTAATGACCCCTAAACGTTGCGCACGGGTAAACCCCAGCAGACGCCGTTATTTAAAATAACACCGTAACAATCACCCAACGAATTCTCACGTCCGTTAAACTGGGTTTTTAAGGTCACTTTTGTGTGGTGGGAGACCCAAGCCAAATAATCGCGGCACTACACGGTATATTTGTGGAGTTTGGTGTGCTTGAAACCATCATCCTTGTACCGTCTAAACGGAAAGTCAGTGGGCATTTTCTGCATTAACGCCCACAAATAAATGGCGTTGGCATCAAAACCTTTAATGGCTTGAACCGTTTTGCCACCTCTAATGCGGGTTTTGCCTTGCTCGTGGAACCTGTGAAAAATAATTGACGGTCCCCCGACGATGTTTTGACGCAAGATGTTATGCAAATCTACCTCCTGTTTCGAACATAAAGAAAACATGACGTTGGGCGGTAGGGTTTTGAAAAGGTACTTTAACGTGACACCGGGCACGGAGATCGCATCTTTAAACATGTCTACTCCTAGGCGCGCGTAAAAACTAACTTGTCGGTCTAACGCTGCCAGGAAGGGGACCACGTCTTTATTGTTGTACCACGTCAGAAAGTCGCGTAACGTGGTCATGTAGTTCTCGGCCCACACCTTCTGGCACTCGGCGTACTCATTGGCGGAAATGTTAGTGTTTTTAAGTTTGGAAAAAAATGCCGAGTGGGGTGGTAACGCCGTCTCGTCTAACTTTGCTAAATCTGTTATGTACTCGTAACAAAAATATCCTTTAGTTTCTTTAACCTTGTACGCCGCGAGATATTTGCTGTAGCTAAACCCCGGGACTAAGTAGTTTACTATATCTAAAAACTTTAAGTCGCTATTGGCAATACACATAAAATTATTATTTCGCTTGACTAAAAATTTGAAGTCTTCCCCCCTGAAATATAGGATGAGATACGGTTTGATTACGTTCACGTCGTACTTACCCGAACTGAAACCTAACACCGGTTGCTGCCCCAAATAACCCTCTAATCTAGTAAGGAGCCCGTCTGAATTACCGATCGTCTCTAAAGCCTTGAGTTATGTGCACACGTCGTCAAAATATGCACGCAGAATCTCATAAGAGGCCGCGGCAATTTTGAGCAGATGGTCAGCCATCGTATTGACCAACTCCTGTGGATCGCCCGTTGTGATAAAACACACGGGGGCTTCAAAACCGGGGACGTTAGAAGCCACCGAACACGACAGGGGCACGTGTTTGGCTGTATAGGTAGTGGCATTACCACTAGGCACTACAGTGTTCTAAAAAAAAACACTCATAGTCAAATGAGGCGCGATACGGGAAGACGAATTTTGTGTCTACGTCTATCCCCTCCTCCTTGATTAAGTCCCAAATGGTCTCTGGGGGATTATACACACCACCTCTAAATGTTTCTCTTCGCTTAGAGCCGGTACAGCGCTTTTCATGACGCGCCATAAGCCAATACTCCTGCCACAACTTACCGCAATCGGGACACGAAAAAGAGTTACTGGCCCTATCGATATCTACAATGTACATAAAGTGGTTCTTAAACATTAAAAACGCAACGTATCTGGAAAAGTGTCGCTACCTCTAAGTTTTGGGGTCAGGTTTTCCTCATCGTCAAATTCAAAAATGTCAATATTTATGTTAAAACATATCTCTAATTGATGCATATCGATTAAACTAACCCCGGGGAAATCGACGAGGGACCTAAGTCCCTGCTGTGTTTGCCACTGTTCGACTAACCGGCGCGTGCTTTTTCTAACATCTGTAACGGCACCACCCCTAAAAACGGCTAGACATCTAAAAAAGCAAAAGTTATCACTGTATGGTTTTGAATGTGAGTCGTGTTGTAGTGTATGGATGTGGTGATTGTCCGTGATGAAAGAGGGAATGTCTTGTATGCAGCAGCCGATAGGAAAGTCTTGGATATGGTACAGATAGAACGATGTCGCTGGGATGGCTTCGACAAAGTATTTTGTGTTTGGTCTATTTAACTGTGCTTGTGTGACAATATCGCTGTCGTGTAACTGTGAGAGAAAAGCTTTGAAATCTGTAATGTTGTTGACTAAGTGTGGTTGATCTAAGACGACTGTGTTATTATGGGAAGCGTGATAGAATCTTAGATCGCCTGTCTCTCTGTGTCTTAAGATGATGTGAAAACTGTAGTTTATTTTGAATCTTTTTGTCTGTTGTTTGAAGACAGGGAGCAAGAGACGGTCCCAGTCCATATTTTCTGTTGGTCTGTTAAAAAAAGTGAATGTGGACTGATATTTATGTTTGTTGGAGTGTGTTTTGATAGCTTGCCAGTTATCGATGTAGATTTGTTTTATGTCAGCCTGTAAGTCTTCTAAAGAGTCTTCTTCAGTAGGGAGACGGGTTTTTTTTATATGGGTTTGAATGCTGGTCATGGGGCGTTTCTTGGTCTGGCCTGTTTTTGGTGGGTGGGATGGGATGGGGCTTGATGAAGAGGTCGCTGATGGTAGTGTCGTAGTTGTTGCTGTTCTCGTCGATGGTGTGGTGCCTGCTGCAGCAGGTGATGTCTTTGTACCTGATGATGCTGAGTCTGGTGTGATGTCTGTTGGTGATGTCTCTTGGTGCGTTGAAGCTGATGATGAGTCTGTTGGTGATGTCTGTTGGTGCCCCGATCTCGATGTTGTTGTGACATCTGTTGGGGCACCTGATGTTGGTGCTGGGACAGTCTGATGTTGTTGTTTTATGTAGGTCTGTAAATTATCAGTACGTGTAAATTGTTTGTCACACAGGGCACAATCCAATAGCAATGTTGTGTGTACTGTTTTTATGTGACGTGCTAAATTGTCCCGTCGGTTAAATGTCTTTCCACAGCGAGGACACGTGAGACTGTGCCCTGGTGCAGTGGTGGTCCCCGCTGAGGGGTGTGTAGCGCCCGCCGGTGTAGTGGTGGTCCCCAATGATTTGTCTATAACGACAGCACCTGCCGTTGCAGTGGTGGTCCCCGCTGGGGTGTCTATATTGAGTCTTCGTGCAGTGGTGGTCCCCACTGATTTGTCTATAACAACAGCACCTGCCGTTGCAGTGGTGGTCCCCACTGATTTGTCTATAGCGGCCCCCGGTGCAGTGGTGGTTCCCACTGATTTGTCTATAGCGCCCGCCGGTGCAGTGGTGGTCCCCACTGGGACGTTTATAGCGGCCCATGGTGCAGTGGTGGTTCCCACTGATTTGTCTATAGCGTCCCATGGTGCAGTGGTGGTTCCCACTGGGACGTTTATAGCGGCCCATGGTGCAGTGGCTTCCACTGTGGAGGATCTCGGGGCCGCAGGTCCATGAACACTCTCAATGTGTTGTTGCAGTGCCTCAGGCCCTACAAAGACTACAGAACACACACGACAGGGATGATTCTTGTCTGTATGGACCGTCCGCATATGTCTCGCGAGATCACGGGATCGAGTAAAAGATTTGCTGCATTGTCCACAAACATTTTGAATTGAAGACATCTGTGAAATAGAAACGAAAACACATTACTCACACATAAAATTAAATACAAAGAAAGAGAGAAAGAAAGAGAAAGACAGAGAAAGATAGAAAGAAAGACAGAGAGAGAGAGAGCGAGAGAGAGAGAGAGAAAGAGAGAAAGAAAGAAAGAAAGCGATAGAGAGAAAGAGAGAGAGAGAGAAAGAGAGAGAATAAACACAGTGTTATTTCTTATTCTAGGTTAAAAAAAATGCCCCTCTCGCCCTGTCAGAAAGATATCGATTTAAAACCACGCGCTCACGATACAAGTAACGCCCTGACGTTTAAGAAACTTTAAGAATGTTTTGGTACATTTATTGTTAAGTTTATTATCTCTATATTTTTACATGTATAGTACTGTTAAAAAATATGCTATGTTCTCTTTAATTTTCTTTATTATGTGAAAAAAAAATATTCATCACGCTCGAGTTTAGTTTGTAGTATTGCACCATCAGTTGAAATCCAGGTTGAGTAATCTCACATAAATGACCAACTTGTCTAACAACAGGGGGGAGAAACACGGATAAGTTTAAATAGAAATAATTATTTTAACACCCTAACACAGAACATACTTAACGAATACACAAACAACTAAAACTTTTTATAATGCTATTAGAGATATTTTAACATCTTAACACAGAACATACTTAACGAATACGCACTCAACTAAAACTTATATATTCTCTAAATAGAAATAATTATTTTAACATCTTAACACAGAGTACCGAATACAAACAATCAACTAAAACTTTTTATAATTTTATTAAACAGAAAAAATTTAACACCCTAACACACGAAAAACAGTTATTTTTAAAGTTATTTATGGTCTCCTAACGAAGACACTTATATTCTTAAAGATATACATCCTAACACAACACACGCATAAACAAGCAACTAAAACTTATATATTCTCTAAATAGAAATATTTTTACACCCTAACACAGACATATCTTTTTGTTTAAATATTTAATACAATACACAAACAACTAAAACCTTTTTATAATTTTATTAAATAATTTAACACCCTAACACACGAAAAACAGATATTTTTAAAGTTATTTATGGTCTCCTAACGAAAACACTTATATTTTTAAAGATATACATCATAACACAGAGTACCGAATACACAGACACACACACACACACACATTTAGACCTTTGTGTAGGTTATGTCTTCACAGTGTCTGTTAAGAAAAATACGCCTAGCGAACAACAAACGGCCAGATATTTAAACAGAGAAATAACAGACATATATTTAACATTCTAACGTGTTTCTCACTCTTTTGTTAAGTTTTTATTTCAAAAATACTTTGTTTGATACTCTATTTTATTTTATTTTTGTAAAACTTTTGTTTAAAATGGTTGGTCGCAAAGAAAAAAGTTATCTCTAAGGGCTTTCTTTCCCCGTCAACAAGACATCTGCCTGTATTACAAATAAACGATAATTGGATTTATGCTGGAATGTAACGAAAAAGACCTCAAAGTATTCACACCTGTTCCCTGAGTAAATAACGGCTATCGATTTTTCGAAGGGCTCAAGTAGTAGTAGGGTATGCGCAAAACAGGTATTATTCCGGTGGCGCGCTAGTGGTGCGGATGGTGGCGCGTGACTTTTATATAGTAAAAACGCCTGGTGGCGTGCGGTGGTGGCGCAAGATGGCGGACTTGAGCTAACAAGGGGAGGTTATATGGGGCAAGATGGCGGACTTGAGCTAACAAGGGGGAGATAACAAGATGGCGGGTTTGAGCTAACAAGGGGAGATAACAAGATGGCGGACTTGAGCTAACAAGGGGGAGATAACAAGATGGCGGACTTGAGCTAACAAGAAGAGGAGGGACAAGATGGCGGACTTGAGCTAACAAGGGGAGGTTATATGGGGCAAGATGGCGGACTTGAGCTAACAAGGGGGAGATAACAAGATGGCGGACTTGAGCTAACAAGGGGGAGATAACAAGATGGCGGACTTGAGCTAACAAGGGAGAGATAACAAGATGGCGGACTTGAGCTAGCAAGAAGAGGAGGGACAAGATGGCGGACTTGAGCTAACAAGGGGAGGTTATATGGGGCAAGATGGCGGACTTGAGCTAACAAGGGGGCTTATATGGTGCAAGATGGCGGACTTGAGCTAACAAGGGGAGGAGGAGCAAGATGGCGGACTTGAGCTAACAAGGGCAGGAGGAAAAAGATGGCGGACTTGAGCTAACATGGGGCGGAGGAGCAAGATGGCGGACTTGAGCTAACAAGGGGAGGAGGAGCAAGATGGCGGACTTGAGCTAACAAGGGGAGGAGGAGCAAGATGGCGGACTTGAGCTAACAAGGGGAGGTATTTTTAGACTTTTAGATAACAAGAAGAGGCGGGGTAAGATGGAGGGGTAGAATACTACCTAAGTTGCGCATACCCTACTACTACTTGAGCCCTTCGAAAAATCGATAGCCGTTATTTACTCAGGGAACAGGTGTGAATACTTTGAGGTCTGTTTCGTTACGTTCCAGCATAAATCCAATTATCGTTTATTTGTAATACAGGCAGATGTCTTGTTGACGGGGAAAGAAAGCCCTTAGAGATAACTTTTTTCTTTGCGACCAACCATTTTAAACAAAAGTTTTACAAAAATAAAATAAAATAGAGTATCAAACAAAGTATTTTTGAAATAAAAACTTAACAAAAAAGTGAGAAACACGTTAGAATGTTAAATATATGTCTGTTATTTCTCTGTTTAAATATCTGGCCGTTTGTTGTTCGCTAGGCGTATTTTTCTTAACAGACACTGTGAAGACATAACCTACACAAAGGTCTAAATGTGTGTGTGTGTGTGTGTGTTTGTGTGTGTGTGTGTGTGTGTCTGTGTATTCGGTACTCTGTGTTATGATGTATATCTTTAAAAATATAAGGGTTTTCGTTAGGAGACCATAAATAACTTTAAAAATATCTGTTTTTCGTGTATTAGGGTGTTAAATTATTTAATAAAATTATAAAAAGGTTTTAGTTGTTTGTGTATTGTATTAAATATTTAAACAAAAAGATATGTCTGTGTTAGGGTGTAAAAATATTTCTATTTAGAGAATATATAAGTTTTAGTTGCTTGTTTATGCGTGTGTTGTGTTAGGATGTATATCTTTAAGAATATAAGTGTCTTTGTTAGGAGACCATAAATAACTTTAAAAATATCTGTTTTTCGTGTGTTAGGGTGTTAAATTATTTCTGTTTAATAAAATTATAAAAAGTTTTAGTTGATTGTTTGTATTCGGTACTCTGTGTTAAGATGTTAAAATAATTATTTCTATTTAGAGAATATATAAGTTTTAGTTGAGTGCGTATTCGTTAAGTATGTTCTGTGTTAGGATGTTAAAATATCTCTAATAGCATTATAAAAAGTTTTAGTTGTTTGTGTATTCGTTAAGTATGTTCTGTGTTAGGGTGTTAAAATAATTATTTCTATTTAAACTTATCCGTGTTTCTCCCCCCTGTTGTTAGACAAGTTGGTCATTTATGCGAGATTACTCAACCTGGATTTCAACTGATGGTGCAATACTACAAACTAAACTCGAGCGTGATGAATATTTTTTTTTCACATAATAAAGAAAATTAAAGAGAACATAGCATATTTTTTAACAGTACTATACATGTAAAAATATAGAGATAATAAACTTAACAATAAATGTACCAAAACATTCTTAAAGTTTCTTAAACGTCAGGGCGTTACTTGTATCGTGAGCGCGTGGTTTTAAATCGATATCTTTCTGACAGGGCGAGAGGGGCATTTTTTTTTTAACCTAGAATAAGAAATAACACTGTGTTTATTCTCTCTCTTTCTCTCTCTCTCTTTCTCTCTATCGCTTTCTTTCTTTCTTGCTCTCTCTCTCTCTCTCTCTCTCTCTGTCTTTCTTTCTATCTTTCTCTGTCTTTCTCTTTCTTTCTCTCTTTCTTTGTATTTAATTTTATGTGTGAGTAATGTGTTTTCGTTTCTATTTCACAGATGTCTTCAATTCAAAATGTTTGTGGACAATGCAGCACATCTTTTACTCGATCCCGTGATCTCGCGAGACATATGCGGACGGTCCATACAGACAAGAATCATCCCTGTCGTGTGTGTCCTGTAGTCTTTGTAGGGCCTGAGGCACTGCAACAACACATTGAGAGTGTTCATGGACCTGCGGCCCCGAGATCCTCCACAGTGGAAGCCACTGCACCATGGGCCGCTATAAACGTCCAAGTGGGAACCACCACTGCACCATGGGACGCTATAGACAAATCAGTGGGAACCACCACTGCACCATGGGCCGCTATAAACGTCCCAGTGGGGACCACCACTGCACCGGCGGGCGCTATAGACAAATCAGTGGGAACCACCACTGCACCGGGGGCCGCTATAGACAAATCAGTGGGGACCACCACTGCAACGGCAGGTGCTGTTGTTATAGACAAATCAGTGGGGACCACCATTGCACGAAGACTCAATATAGACACCCCAGCGGGGACCACCACTGCAACGGCAGGTGCTGTTGTTATAGACAAATCAGTGGGGACCACCACTACATCGGCGGGCGCTACACACCCCTCAGCGGGGACCACCACTGCACCAGGGCACAGTCTCACGTGTCCTCGCTGTGGAAAGACATTTAACCGACGGGACAATTTAGCACGTCACATAAAAACAGTACACACAACATTGCTATTGGATTGTGCCCTGTGTGACAAACAATTTACACGTACTGATAATATACAGACCCACATAAAACAACAACATCAGACTGTCCCAACACCAACATCAGGTGCCCCAACAGATGTCACAACAACATCGAGATCGGGGCACCAACAGACATCACCAACAGACTCATCATCAGCTTCAACGCACCAAGAAACATCACCAACAGACATCACACCAGACTCAGCATCATCAGGTACAAAGACATCACCTGCTGCAGCAGGCACCACACCATCGACGAGAACAGCAACAACTACGACACTACCATCAGCGACCTCTTCATCAAGCCCCATCCCATCCCACCCACCAAAAACAGGCCAGACCAAGAAACGCCCCATGACCAGCATTCAAACCCATATAAAAAAAACCGTCTCCCTACTGAAGAAGACTCTTTAGAAGACTTACAGGCTGACATAAAACAAATCTACATCGATAACTGGCAAGCTATCAAAACACACTCCAACAAACATAAATATCTGTCCACATTCACTTTTTTCAACAGACCAACAGAAAATATGGACTGGGACCGTCTCTTGCTCCCTGTCTTCAAACAACAGACAAAAAGATTCAAAATAAACTACAGTTTTCACATCATCTTAAGATACAGAGAGACAGGCGATCTAAGATTCTATCACGCTTCCCATAATAACACAGTCGTCTTAGATCAACCACACTTAGTCAACAACATTACAGATTTCAAAGCTTTTCTCTCACAGTTACACGACAGCGATATTGTCACACAAGCACAGTTAAATAGGCCAAACACAAAATACTTTGTCGAAGCCATCCCAGCGACATCTTTCTATCTGTACCATATCCAAGACTTTCCTATCGGCTGCTGCATACAAGACATTCCCTCTTTCATCACGGACAATCACCACATCCATACACTACAACACGACTCACATTCAAAACCATACAGTGATAACTTTTGCTTTTTTAGATGTCTAGCCGTTTTTAGGGGTGGTGCCGTTACAGATGTTAGAAAAAGCACGCGCCGGTTAGTCGAACAGTGGCAAACACAGCAGGGACTTAGGTCCCTCGTCGATTTCCCCGGGGTTAGTTTAATCGATATGCCCCAATTAGAGATATGTTTTAACATAAATATTGACATTTTTGAATTTGACGATGAGGAAAACCTGACCCGCAAACTTAGAGGTAGCGACACTTTTCCACATACGTTGCGTCTTTTAATGTTTAAGAACCACTTTATGTACATTGTAGATATCGATAGGGCCAGTAACTCTTTTTCGTGTCCCGATTGCGGTAAGTTGTGGCAGGAGTATTGGCTTATGGCGCGCCATGAAAAGCGCTGTACCGGCTCTAAGCGAAAAGAAACATTTAGAGGTGGTGTGTATAATCCCCCAGAGACCATTTAGGACTTAATCAAGGAGGAGGGGATAGACGTAGACACAAAATTCGTCTTCCCGTATCGCGCCTCATTTGACTATGAGTGTTTTTTGAGAACACTGTAGTGCCCAGTGGTAATGCCACTACCTATACAGCCAAACACGTGCCCCTGTCGTGTTCGGTTGCTTCTAACGTCCCCGGTTTTGAAGCCCCCGTGTGTTTTATCACAACGGGTAATCCACAGGAGTTGGTCAATACGATGGCTGACCATCTGCTCAAAATTGCCGCGGCCTCTTATGAGATTCTGCGTGCATATTTTGACGACGTTTGCACCCAACTCAAGGCTTTAGAGACGATCGGTAATTCAGACGGGCTCCTTACTATATTAGAGGGTTATTTGGGGCAGCTACCGGTGTTAGGTTTCAATTCGGGTAAGTACGACGTGAACGTAATCAAACCGTATCTCATCCGATATTTCAGGGGGGAAGACTTCAAATTTTTAGTCAAGCGAAATAATAATTTTATGTGTATTGCCACTAGCGACTTAAAGTTTTTAGATATAGTAAACTACTTAGCCCCGGGGTTTAGCTATAGCAAATATCTCGCGGCGTAAAAGGTTAAAGAAACTAAAGGATATTTTTGTTACGAGTACATAACAGATTTAGCAAAGTTAGACGAGACGGCGTTACCACCCCACTCGGCATTTTTTTCCAAACTTAAAAACACTAACATTTCCGCCGATGAGTACGCCGAGTGCCAGAAGGTGTGGGCCGAGAACCACATGACCACGTTACGCGACTTTCTGACGTGGTACAACAATAAAGACGTGGTCCCCTTCCTGGCAGCGTTAGACCGACAAGTTAGTTTTTACGCGCGCCTAGGAGTAGACATGTTTAAAGATGCGATCTCCGTGCCCGGTGTCACGTTAAAGTACCTTTTCAAAACCCTCCCGCCCAACGTCATGTTTTCTTTATGTTCGAAACAGGAGGTAGATTTGCATAACATCTTGCGCCAAAACATCGTCGGGGGACCGTCAATTTTTTTTCACAGGTTCCACGAGCAAGGCAAAACCCGCATTAGAGGTGGCAAAACGGTTCAAGCCATTAAAGGTTTTGATGCCAACGCCCTTTATTTGTGATCGTTAATGCAGAAAATGCCCACTGACTTTCCAGTTAGACGGTACAATGATGATGGTTTCAAGCACCACAAACTCCACAAATATACCGTGCAGTGCCGCGATTATTTGGCTTGGGTCTCCCACCAAACAAAAGTGACCTTAAAAACCCACTTTAACGGACGTGAGAAGGCGTTGGGTGATGTATGCGTCAGGGTAGACGGTTGGGACAGATACTCTCGAACCGCCTACCAGTTCCATGGGTGCCTATTCCACGGCCACCCTAACTGCCCACTAACCACCGGTCGTGACGTTAACCCAGTCAACAACAAACCATTGGCTGAGTTGTACGCAGATACGGTGGAAACAAGTTCTTATTTACGGGGCCATTGAGACGTTACCGTTGTCGAAATGTGGGAATGCGAGTGGCAGGCGTTGAAGAAAACTGACCCATCAATCCGTCGTTTTCTGAACGCCACCTTCCCGAACCAGAAACAGTCTTACACGAAATGTCGGTACCCCCTGACAAAAGAAAATATTCTCGCCTCGGTGCTGGACGAGACCTTGTTTGGCCTAGTCGAGTGTGACATCCATGTCCCCGACTCTTTAAAAGACCATTTCTCTTAGATGACGCCCATTTTTAAGAATGTTGACGTCACGAGGGAAGATATTGGGCCTTTCATGCGGGAATACGCCGAGAAACATAAACTCCTGACTACCCCCAGACGGACGTTGATCGGGAGTTATGTGGGCAAAAAGATTCTCCTGACGACACCTCTGCTTCGCTGGTACCTAACCAAAGGTTTAGAAGTCACCTGTATCTACCAGGTGCTTGAGTATACACCCGTGACGTGTTTCAAACGGTTTGGGGACACTGTTTCGAACGCGCGTCGACAGGGTGATACTGATCCTGCCTACGCCATTACCAGCGAGACCATGAAACTGCTAGGTAACGCGGCCTACGGCAAGACATTAACCAATAAGGCGAAGCATGTGGATGTCTCATACACGATGGGCGAGGGTACCTCTGACCAAATAAACTCACCCCGCTTTAGGAAAATGACGTTAGTGACGGACGAGATTTTTGAAGTAGAGAAACTTAAACAGACTATATGTTGGGACCTCCCCGTTCAGATAGGATTTTTCGTCTATCAATAGGCGAAATTACGCATGTTAGAATTTTACTACGACTGTTTAGATAAATTTGTAGATAGGTCAGACTTTCAGTTGTGCGAGACGGACACAGACAGCCTTTACTTGGCCCTTAGCGCGAACAACTTAGCGGACGTTGTTAAGCCCGCTTTGCGACAGGAATTTTATAGCTCCTACCACCAGTGGTACCCCGCCGAAGTATGTCCCGACTTTATAGCTAGCGAGGGTAAAACGCGCGCCCTTTGTCAGAAATGCCGCGAACAAATATTATTCGACAAGCGGACACCGGGCCTTTTTAAATTAGAATACGAAGGCAGAGGGATGGTTTCCCTCTGTAGCAAGACATATCACTGTTTTGGTGACTACGACAAAACAACCACGAAAGGACTCAACAAACACCACAACAAAGTAGACAAACACACATTCCTAGACGTCCTCAACACACAACAAGCACAGGGTGGGAAAAATATCGGGTTCAGAGCACACAAATCCTCCATCTACACATATGAACAACACCGCAACGCCCTGTCTTACTTTTACATAAAACGACAAGTACACCCCGACAACGTCACCACCTCCCCCCTAAACATTTAAACTGTCTGTACACACAAATACTTATAGGTATACACAACACCTCTATTTCTTACGACGTGACGACAATGTGACGACACTGTGACGACACATATCCCTCAAGGTCTGGCCTGTACCCCTGTGATTTTGTATTAAAAACAAACTGTGATATACACACAGCCTTCGAATATATGTATTATTGTACATTCATATGTGAAAATATCAATGTTTGATAATGATAAAAAATACTGTCTTTCCTATATAATTGTATAATCATTTGATAAAAAATTACTGCATAATGTACATTTTGTAAAAAAATACTATATTTATTACCATACTCCTGTTTGATAATACAAAAACACTATTGAATATAAAACAAAAACTATATTAACTAAAACGCTTTTTTGTTACCTATATCGTCTAATTGTTTGTCTAAATGTTCGTCTAACTATTCGTATAACTGTTTGTATAACTGTTTGTCTAAATATAACGTATAAATAGCGTCTTCTTGTTATGTAAATATATCCTATTGTCTCCCTATTATCTAAAAGTTTGTCTAAATGTTGTTTGTCTAACACAGCCACTACCTAAGTTGGCTATACTAATAACAACAATATATATAAAACCACCATCTTACAACATTTTCCTTATATAAACATCGTCTTCTTGTTATCTCAAGTCCGCCATCTTGTTATCTCCCCCTTGTTATCTCAAGTCCGCCATCTTGCCCCATATAACCTCCCCTTGTTAGCTCAAGTTGCCATCTTGTCCCATATAACCTCTTCTTGTTAGCTCAAGTCCGCCATCTTGCGCCGCCTGAATGCGCTTATATAAAAGTCACGCGCCTCCTGGCGTTTTTGCTATATAAAAGTAACGCGCCTCCTGGCGCGACTCCTGCGCGCCTCCTGAATGCTAACCGTTTCCAACATACCCTACTACTCATAACTTTGTCTCGAAGTAATAAGTCCATTAGGCCTTCATATGTTTTTTCAGTCTGAGACAACTTAATCCAACGTGTGAATGTACGACGTATCTTTATAATAAAGTCAGAGAAATCTACTCCATTTTCTGGCAACATTGTCTTAAGAAGAAGACAATAATCTTCTTCTTTTAGTTGATATTTTTTAAGTAATGCTGCTCTGACAACATCATAGTTAGTCCTGTCATGTTCCTCTATTGTCATAAGAGTAGTTACTGGTTCACCTGAAAAAAATTCCATCAGTTGTTCGACATATTTTTCCTTTTTTATTTTATGCGTATCGCATAAAAATTGGAATCTATCAAGATAATCCGTTATATCGTCCTTTAAAGGATTGAAATGAGGTAATTTGATCTTATTAGACTTCTCCTTTGTCGTATCCGAAGTTGCTTGATGAGCACCCGCATTCATCAATTTCTATTTCTCTAACTCCAAAGCTGCGAGTCTTTCATCATGTTCCATTTTTGCTTTTCTCTCTTCAGCAGCAGCTTGAAATTTTCTCTCTTTAGCAGCAGCTTAAGCTTGAAGTTTTTTCTCTTCAGCAGCAGCTTTAAATTTTCTTTCATCTGCCTGCATCTGCAATCTTACATTCTCAGATTCTCTGTCTAATCTTTTATTTTCCTCTTTTTGTCTCTTTTCTTCAGACTTCAATGCTTTGTCAAATTGAGCAGTTGCGAATTCTTCTAACTTCCCAAGGGCTTTCCCTTGTTTAATAAAGTAGTCCAGTGTAGACATTCTGTCTAACTATGTGAGATCAGACCTGAAAAATTAAATAAATTACCTTATCCAACTTTGATGGGAGACAAGTATGTAATACTAAACTTGTATACCCACTTCACTTTATTTTACGCTCTTTGAGAGACAAGTCTTAGTCAAAGACCTTGTATAGTTACCTTGTTTCTCTATAATATTATCATTATAAGTAACCTTTATCTAAAAAGTGTATGATATTATTAATAATATTCAATGATCAAGTATATCTATAGACTGTATGACAACAATGTATTACAATAATAAATACAAAGACAAGAATACAAAAAAAACAACCGAAAACGTTCGCAGAAGTCAAATAATAAATAAAGCTTAACTGAATCTAATGTTGTAAAACAAATGACAACACTATTATAAACAAAAAGGTGTATAGAAATAAATGAAAGGAAAGAGAGACGGACCGATACAAACAAAACAAATCAAAAATCAAAGAATGGAAAAAAAAACGAAAACAACACTAACACATCTCCTCACAGCTAAGGAAAAAAAAACTGAAAAGTAGCAACACAGGTTGCTCGCAATTTCCGCTGGAGAAATATGCGTATTTCCTACAGAAAACGCTCACGATAGAATCTCTATCACGTGGTAGCTTCTATTGAAGCCACCTACCCAACCAGCCCTCTGAAATACACACTAAATACAAATGTTAACAAAAACATGTATACACAAAACATGCATGGCATATGTAAATAGACAATATATAGAATGTGCTTAGAGGAAGGCTCAGCTTTACACAAAATAAAGGCACAGTTTACACACTAAATATGTAAATACAGACATTCCACGAAAAGAAGAAATCATCACAGCAATCAAAGGGTTAAAGAACGGTAAAGCTCCGGGCCATGATAACTTAAATGCAGAGCTATTTAAGACAGACCCTGAGCTAGCAGCAGAACTATTAGAACCACTATTTGCACAAGTGTGGAAAACGGGGACAACACCATCAGAGTGGAACAAAGGAATAATTGTCAAATTGCCCAAGAAGGGAGATCTTTCAGACTGCAATAATTGGAGAGGAATCACTCTTCTCTCAGTTCCCAGCAAAATACTAGGCAGGATAATTATACAGAGAATTTCAAAGGCAGTAGACTACAAACTGAGGAAAGAACAAGCAGGATTTAGAAAGAACAGAAGATGTGTAGACCATATATTCCCTCTCAGGAACATTATAGAGCAGTGCTCAGAATGGCAAAGACAGCTTTACATAAATTTTGTTGATTTTGAAAAGGCTTTTGACAGCATACATTAAGACAGTTTATGGAAAATACTGAGGGCTTATGGAATTCCAAGCTGCATAGTGTCAATCATAAAAAGCCTCTATGCCAACTTTACGTGTAGTGTTGGGCAGAGCAACCTAACCTTCGAGGTGAAGACAGGAGTACGACAGGGATGCCCCTTATCAACCACTCTATTTTTAACAGTCATAGACTGGGTGATGCGCCAGACAACAGAGGGCAGTCCAAGAGGAATAAGATGGAGTACATTTTCAACATTGGAAGATCTGGAATATGCAGATGATATTGCACTGCTGGCACATTCACATCAACACATCCAGGAAAAAACGGATAGACTTAATAAATTTAGCCATCAGGTGGGCTTGAATATCAATTTAAAGAAGTGTGAGGTCATGACGCTCAATGTGAGCAACCCTGAGCCCATATCAGTAAGGAATCAGCAACTGGTACAGACAGATACCTTCACATACCTAGGAAGCACAGTAACACCAGACGGTGGGGCAGGCAAAGACATCAACATCAGAATGAATAAGGCAAGAACCGCCTTCTTTAGCCTAAATAACATCTGGAAGTCCTCCCAATACAGCACAAGCACAAAATTAAGATTATACCAGAGTTGCGTGCTTTCTGTGCTTCTCTATGGTGCGGAATGCTGGAGAGTCACAGAGAAGGAAATGTCAAAATTGTCCTCTTTTCACACAACACGCCTAAGAAAAATTCACCGAATCTTTTGGCCGAATACCATCACCAACCAAGATCTGCTTACTCGTAGCAAGCAAGAGGACATGCATACCATCATAGCTGGCAGACGCTGGAGCTGGGTTGGTCATGTCCTCAGAAGAGACCCCGATGCCATCACAAGAACAGCTATGCTTTGGACCCCTGAAGGAAAGCGAAAGAGAGGCCGACCAAAAACAACTTGGCGGAGGACTGTGGAGGCTGAGATGCAAAGAATGAACCAGAGTTGGGGCACTGTACGAAGGATGGCCACCGACCGTGCAAAGTGGAATCAATTTGTTGTTGCCCTACAAGACGCCACTAGGCGTGATGGCCACTGACTGCTTTGACGGTCGGTGGCTAAGGATCGAAGAAGAAGAAGAATTACACACTAAATAGGCCTCTTATCTTTAAGTACAGTCCTCAATAGCCGCAAAGATGCAGTATAATGCGGTTCTACTGTCAACAACAATGGTAGACGATCCACCGTTAAAGGTCACCGTAACTTGATAACAGGCAGTGGTCTCCAAAGTGTAGCTACAAAAATCATACTCAACACCAGTTGAGACTAGCAAATCCAACGTCGATATGTTTGTAGAATGTAGTGTAAACAACCAGCGGTACTGTTTACAATCTTAGGTTGACAGGTAACGATGTGACTTTGTAGCTCAGAATGTAGTGTAAACAACCAGCGGTACTGTTTACAATCTTAGGTCGACAGGTAACGATGTGACTTGATAGTTCAGATATATTGTCATCATTTGTAGAACTCCAGAAATGTATAACAATGTCACTTCACTTCCGTAGCAGTTGTGGTCCATGTAGCAGTAACACAAAAATGCCAACGCCAGTGTTTATGTGAGTCAGCAGTTGTTGACCTATTTACCACTGTCTTGAAAATGTAGAAAACCCACAAATCTGGTCCACCAGAAATGTAACGTACTGTTTATGCGTGATGTGAAAGCTGGCAGAGTGAACGTGTCGTTTGTCACCTGGACGGTGTAATGTAATGGTGGTGATGTAGGTCACCAGAAATGTAACGGCCACCGGCATGAGGCGCTGCGAGGGGTAGTATGGTCACTCACACAAAACAGCGTACATGTTATAGATGAGTGGTACTGGTATTATGATGTTCTGAGTGTGGGTGTAGACGAGAACGCGAATGCTTGAAGCTCTTAGTAAAGTCAATAATGCACCCATATACTCGCATGCAGTAGTCAATGATGAATTGAAGACTGCTGGCACGTTTCAAACATTTATTTACGAAACTGACAGTAGCATCAACAGGACAGTCAAATCGACAAGATCAAGGACTTCACATAAATATAGAATGACTGTTAAATGTCTGGTAATCAAAAGCTTGCATCATACATCGATTAGGACATACCCAAACATCATCTGTCCTTATGTTACAGTTTATAATGTATCTTCCGTACCATTGACTCAGCGCGTCAGGTACTCTGTCGTCAAACAAACGAGCTCCTAAGTTGCGTAGCAATAATACATAAGGCTGTTATTCACTGGCATAGCTCGCCAGGTATATTTCCTCTTGTTGAAAAATATTGGCCGTAATTCAGGGCCTCAATATGTAGACAGCTGTGTATCCTTTGTTAGCAGGCACGATCAAACCATGCTAAACATATATATACCGCCAACCTGTGGCGTCCACAATAATTTATCATCATCATTAGGCTTCTGTTCAATGGCAAAACATGTTTTATTTGGCTAGAACCAGAAGCAAAGAAGGAATTCTGTCTCTCAAGATCTGTGAGCTTCACTCGCAGAAAGGTAACTTCAAATGTTCTGCAACCAAAGGCATATTAATAGGAATGTCTATTTACCTTTATACAGAATCCTCCGGATACACAATTAATAACTGTCGTCACTCTTGACGAACAAAGAATCACTGGGGAAAACATTGACATTTCAGTCATATCGAAAATTTTCCACTCCCCACGATGATCTAGAGAAAATCACAACGGACATCATGTCCGACAGCCCACCAAAAAAAACTCTCTCCCTGACGGAAGTTTCCTCAGTTCGCGCTCAATACTTGCACATGCCCAGACAGCATAAATCTGAGCATCGTTAAGACAGATCAACAACAATGATTTGAAAGAAAGGGAAGATAACCCTCAAATAACCTGTCATAGAAGTTAACCCCCCAGTTCTCCAACTTTGAGACAACAAAAGTATAAAAGGATTTACCTTTTATCACTCGGTCAAAAACGACCGCAACATGGGGTCTATCTCCGGGATAACACCTTGGGGTTTGCCCTAGATTAAAACATGAAATAATTCTCTTTTTTTGCAATATTTGAAAAATCTATCCACTGTCTTCTATACTGTTCCTTATTCTACTTGTGTAGAGGGAAAGAACACAGATTAGAATATTAGATAATTGGATAAGATATTCATATTATATTAAATAAGACATAGACTTAGGTTAGAATATTATACTATATTACTTTATATACACTTAAGGTAGCCGTGTGGTAGAATTTCATTAAATCTGATGAAATACTTCCTTTTTTTAAAAGTGTTTTTAAGAAGCCAAACCATTTCTCTCCACAATACATAGGTTTATATTGTCCAGTGATGCATAGTTTTTTACTTTTTAAAGGATAATTGAATAGGGGGTGATACTAATTTTCCTTGACAACGCATTGTTTACCTCTGCTTACTAACCACATTTTGAAAACATTATGATTCCCACACTGAAAAGGTGAATTGATAATGATTCCATAACTCGTCTGTACCAGAAAAACACCAGAGAACCATTTATGAGAAGGGACATTACTCTCCATAAAGTCAATTGTTTATGAATCATTTTGCAACATGTAGGCTGAAAATTTCAAAGTTGGCGGAGTTCAACCATTCATATTACACGTGTTTGAGTGAAAAAGTTACGTTATTGTGGTAAGCTGTACAAACCAATTTAACAAGAACGATATGGGTGACAAAATAAGGGGTAGGAAGTTAAGAAAACGCAAGCTTTTATGGCAACCAGGGCCCTGGTGAAGTTGTTAGCACAACAGAAAATAATGAAGCAGCTGTTATCGATAACGAAGTTAAACCTTCTTCTGTGAAGAAATTGAGGAAAATCACCCTCTCAACCCACACAAAAGATGGACAAACAAATAATGCTTTTATTCTTATGAGTATGGAGCACTTGAATAACTTCATAACAGCAAACATGAAATGTGTAGAATGCTTTGGGTTTATAGTGTCGTGTAGGCTAAATGGAGATTAAAAGCAAGGTTTCTGTCACACAATCGTTGTCAAATGTAGCAACTGCTTGTGGGAAACATCTTTCACAACATCAGGAGATGCAGACAATGTAGAGGAGACAGGGATAAACACAAAAAAGAACAGTGAAATCAATGTAAGGATGGTAATGCTTGTACGATCACTTTGCCAAGGCCAAGCAGCGCATGAAAAGTTAAGCTTGCACACTAGTGCCCCACCACCAATGACAAGACATAGTTATAGAGTCAATTTTATGCATGTGCATGGCAGAGGCTGAAGAAAATATGTCTGAGGCTGCTAAAGAAATTAAAATGCAAATGAAGGGGATATGTATACACCTGGAGGTCATTAAGATAATGTAAGTGCACAAAATAACTGTTTGTTAACACATTTTCTCCTGTTTTCTTCTTTTTCTCACTTTCCCTATTGTGACAGGGCGCTAAGTGTGGTTGAGGTGAACTTATGTCGATGTGGCTACCTCACACCCAAGACTCATGCACTAAGAAAATTTATTAAGGATCGTTTGACAGGGGTTGCAATTATTGGTTTCTTGCAACCCTCTCAGCAGCAGACTTAGCAATTCAAGCAACACAAAGCCTTATAAAGGTAAACAATTAATTCTACCGGAAAAACCAAACACCCAGTCAGTGTTCATAGACTTTCTGAAAGAAACAATATATAAAACAATGTCTAAATGAAAATCAATAGCATAGATAATAACACTTACCATACAGAAAACGTGTGCCCATCTGACACACTCAACTATCCCACACACTCATGCATATCGCCCAATAAGACTAGTATGGTGTTGTGCATGAGGCTGGCAATCTCACCGTGTAACATCGGTTGCTACCGAAACCACTACTGCAAGAGCACACACTCAACTATCACACACACACACTCATGCATGTCGTCTAGCGATAATAGTATAGTGTTGTGCATGAGGCTGGCAATATCACCGTGTAACATAAGTTGCTAACGAAACCACTACTGCAAGAGCATCTGAATGCTTCTTGCAGAGGCAAACCACACTGGTGGCCCCATGCTCCCTCAGGAGCGGAGAAGAGAAACATATATATCCAAGTGAGCCCACGTGCTCTCACAAACCATCCTTCACATATCAATCATTAAATAATCATGAAATATGCATAACACAGAATTAACCAATATGTACCACAATTACTCTCAATAATGAGAATAAACTACTACCTCTTAACCGACCCACATCAATACTCGTTCCTGTACTCTGAACATGTCGTAAGTCAATGCGCCTGGGCACAAACGTGTCGTATATGACCCCTGATGAGAATGGGGACTCATCACATGAAGCACATTGTTACAGAAATAACCACTGTAATAGCATAAAAATGCTTCTTGTGGACTTGTGATGGACACCAGCCGCATTGATGTTTCCATGCTCCACCAGGAGCAAACAGAGAAACACCTGTCTCGACGTGCCTTACGCGCCCTGGCGTGGCTCTAATCTCACCAGAAATCTTAATGACTATTCTCACTTCAAAGTAACCACTAAAGATAAACAGTAGGATAATGATAAGTAGGCTATCGTGAAATACACTTAAATGCTCTTACATTAAAGAATAAAATATAATTATTCTTGACTTTAACAAAACTGGAATTAAATTCATTACCTATAGGAAATTTAACACGAAAACTATTTCTTCCATTACTGGGGGAAATTACATTACTCTGCCTTGGCCCACGTGTCAAATGGCGTAACATTATAGGTTTACCACGCAAAGCGTGTTATTCAGACTCGCTGGCGCCGCAGTCATCACCACGTGGCTGCCATCTTGCTATAGTTAATCTTATCTTAATCCCAGTGAAATAGCTTCATACTATATTTGCCTTTCTGATGAATGAAATAATCGCTCTTAAACTTTCACATATGGGATTTGGACTTAATCGTGCCTAATAAAACCTATCCCTTAATCTATCACTCATTTATATTTTAAGACTAAATTATCAGTCCTGGAAACACATCAATCTATTTTATTTCATTAACCATTAAAACAGACACGCTCAATATATATCTAAAGCTACAGCGAAATAATGGTAATTTCACTAGGAAATAAGCTAATCTGCTTCTAAATCAAACTCACGTGTCATGTCTCTGTTCTACCCACTCAGGGCGCCTATTATCTTCGTTTTCTCTTGTCCGTACTGAATCTTCAAATAGGCCTGTTTGCCGCTCGCTATCTCTTTTATAAGCTATAGGCTAATCACTCAACTTAATCCGCTGCGCGTATTAATCGCGCCACGCAAATAACACACGCGATTGTCGCTCTAGAAATAGCGAAAAACACAAATATAACACAACTAATTTGTAGCCTTTTTTGTGGCCTTGTAATAAATCTTCTTCTTGAAGATAATGTTGTGAAAAGGCACTAAACCACAGAGACAATATGGCTGACAAGATGGGTGAACCACGGAGACAATATGGCTGAAGAGATGGCGTGGTCACAAATTACCTGCTTGATTTTGCTGTCGACCCGACAACTGCTTAAAATATGGCGCTTCAGTCGTATCTACGAAATCTGGAGAATCATCTTTTCCCTCACTTCGCCTCAATTCGTTGCCTGTGACTCTAATGCTTGGACTCGCTCTATCCGTTCGTTGGATGATATATTGACCCCCTGTCATTGTGGGAGCAGGAACAACAATGTACTCCTCTTCTGACCACATATCACGAAATGTGGATTTCTCAGCGTTGTGCATTTTCTTCCTCACCAATTCTCCCCCCTGTAGTAGAGTAGAACACGACACCTTGTCACATCTCTCTTTCCGGACTGCTGCAACATTCTGCAACGGTGCCTCTGCTCTTACGTGCTCCCCTTGCAGCCCGGAAACGTGTCCTTCAACAGGTTTTAGATGAGTCTCCTCCTCTAAATGTCGACCACTTGTCTTGGCGCCCTTAGGGTGACAGTTGCCACAGCCATCTCTTGGTTTGCACTGTGACGGCAATCTAGATGTGTTGGTACGTCTAGTGAGAGCGCTCTTTGATGGACAAACAGATATCAAATGGCCTGTGGACTTACAATGAAAACATCGCTTAGGAAGAGGGCCCTGGGGACACTTGGCTGCCATGTGGTTTGAAAAGTCTCCACAGTTGAAGCATCTTATTTTCCTAGGCTTCCTCTGTGCCCTGGGTCGCCTCCTGCTACCCTTACATTCCTGGCTGCCTTGGACTTTCTTTCCTGCAATAAGTACCTCACACTCCGGTCGACCATAAACCATCTTTATCTTTGAGTCATCCTGCTCCCCTTCTGTAACCTGACTCCCAGCCGCAGAGGGGTCTAGTTTAATGCCTGTGGACATCGATTCTGTACGTGGCCTAGTTCTCTGCATCTAAAACAACGAACTGTCCTGGTACGTCTTCCCTTTCTCTTGAGTCATCGCATCAATTTAGCCTCTAATTGAGCCACATGTGCTCTCAGCCGCTCTACTTCTGTGTTTAATGCATGTGTATCTGACACAGTCTCTGTTCTTGCCACTTCAACACTGGCAACACCAGCCCCAGAAGTGGGTTAAGTCTCTAAAAACCGTACGGCACAGTCCCTCACCGACGTGAACGATGCTGTAGGCTCTTTGATGATCGTTTCCTTTTCAAGCTTTCTTAGTAGATCCTCTCTAAGACAAGCAGCAAACTGGTCACGAAGAAAGGATGGCTCCAAAGGAGTGACGTTATTCTGCTTTTGTGCTCTTACAACACTTTCAAACACCTCGTGAATGCGATGGGAAAATTCCCAAAGAGACTCCCTTGCACCTTGCCGGGTAGAGTAAAACGTGGCCATTAGCTCCGGAATGCTTCGACGCTCCCCATACACCCTAAGAATGGAATGTAGCATCGATTCTGGGTCATCGTCATTAGCCTGAATCCTCAGCTCCCTGCGAACACTTGGGGTCACAATGTCAAGAATAAGATCTGCATGGTCCTCTTTACTCATCATCCCTACTCTCCAGGCAGCTCTCACCTCTCCGACATATTCCTCAGTCGTAGGGAATGTGCGCTCCCCAAAGCCCCGTACTTTCTTGTGGGTAGGTACCATTATGCACCGCACTCGCTCTGGTAGACGATCCAGCCCCACTACAGGGTCATCCACCTCAGCCACATCTTCGTTATCCAATCTACTCGCAGCACGTGTGTTGCGTGCCGCCATCTTGTTGCTAGTAGAGTTGACTAGAAATATTGACAAACTGGATGATCCCGTCCCTCGCCTTGCACTGAACTAGGTGTTCTACTGTTTCGGCTGTTGCTACTCTGATTGCTGAAAAGTTGCTTCACTACGTGCTGTCTGTCAATCCTGTCGACGACGCCACTTGTGACAGGGCGCTAGGTGTGGTTGAGGTGAACTTATGTCGATGTGGCTACCTCACACCCAAGACTCATGCACTAAGAAAATTTATTAAGGATCGTTTGACAGGGATTGCAATTATTGGTAGCTTGCAAATCTCTCAGCAGCAGACGTAGCAATTCAAGCAACACAAAGCCTTATACAGATCAACATTTAATTCTACCGAACAAAACCAAACACCAAACACCCAGTCAGTGTTCATAGACTTTCTGAAAGAAACAATATATAAAACAATGTCTAAATGAAAATCAATAGCATAGATAACAACACTTACCATACAGAAAACGTGTGCCCACCTGACACACTCAACTATCCCACACACTCATGCATATCGTCCAATGAGACTAGTATGGTGTTGTGAATGAGGCTGGCAATCTCACCGTGTAACATAGGTTGCTACCGAAACCACTACTGCAAGAGCATCTGAATGCTTCATGCGGAGGCAAACCACACTGGTGGCCCCATGCTCCCTCAGGAGCGGAAAAGAGAAACATATATCTCCAAGTGAGCCTACGTGCTCTCACAAACCATCCTTCACATAACAATCATTAAATAATGATGAAATATGCATAACATAGAATTAACCCATATGTACCACAATTACTCTCAATAATGAGAATAAACTACTACCTCTCAACCGACCCACATCAATACTCGTTCCTGTACTCTGAACATGTCGTAAGTGACGACTGCTGCGCCTGGCCACAAGCGTGTCGTATATGACCCCTGATGAGAATGGGGACTCATCACATGAAACACATTGTTACAGAAACAACCACTGTGCATGACAGCTCTTTGGGCAAGCCTGTATTCTACATGCTCCCCAAAATTCATAAGACCGAAAACCCTGGCAGACCTATTGTCTCAGCCTGTTCCTGCCCTACTGAACACATTTCTGACTTCCTCGATAGCATTTTCCAGCCTATCGTTGAGAATCTTCCCTCCTTTGTCAAAGACACCAATCATGCTCTTACAACATTCTCCTCTATCCGACTCTCAGCAGACCGCTCCTACTGTCTTTTCTTGATAGACGTCTGTTCTCTGTACACCTCTATTCCCCACTCTGATGGTCTCCGAGCTCTTCCGTTTTTTCTTGACCAACGCACTTGCCCTTCTATATCCACTGTCACTCTTCTCCGTCTTGCTGAACTGGTCCTTCAACTGAATTCCTTTGAATTCAATGGTCAGTTTTTTGACCAAATTCGTGGTGTTGCCATGGGAACGAAGATGGGTCCTAGCTATGCCTGCCTGTTCATGGGCCATATGAAGCATCAAATATGGCAACAATACTCCGGTCCTTTCCCCGGGTTTTACCGCAGATATATCGATGATGGCATAGGTCTCACAGATATGTCTGAGACTGACTTATATCGCTTCATCGACTTTGTCAACCACTTTCACCCCACCATCAAGTTCACCTCCCTCGTCTCCACAGTATCTGTCAACTTCCTTGACATTACTATTTCTATCACGCCCTCCGGCCTTAATACCTCAGTATACTACAAGCCGACAGATGCCCACAGCTACCTCCTGTATACCTCTTCTCATCCTCGGGCCTGTCGTGACTCCCTTCCTTTTTCACAACTTCTCCGCCTCCGCCGTTTGTGCCAAGACGACGATGACTTCCACTTCCGAGCAAATGAGATGTTGGATTTCTTCGTAGCAGACTTTATCCGGAACATGTTCTCACCTCTGCTCTCCAACGTATGCTCCCCATCTCTCGTCAGGAGGCCCTCATACCTCACTATAAATCCACTTCAGATAGAGTCAAATTAATCTTGACCCATCACCCTCACAGCACTGCTGTCAAACAGATCCTTTTCCGCCACCTCCCTATCCTCCAAGCAGAGCCTTCGACCCAAGAAGTATTCGGTGAAGCACCTTTGGTGGCATATAGACGCGACAAGAACTTGAAGGATCTTCTTGTTCACAGCCGTCTCCCAAAAGAGAATGCCACTCACTTTGGCACACTACCCTGTGGTCGGACACGATGCAACACGTGCAAGTATGTCATCTCAACCCAGAAGGTGTCCTTTCCTAAGCCTACGTACACCATCACTAGTAGCTTCACGTGTGAATCGCGTAATGTCATTTATACGATCATATGTAAACGTTGCTGCAAAACCTATATTGGCCAAACAGGCAAACGACTTGGGGACAGATTCAGCCAGCACTTAAATGACATCTCTCAGCAAAAGTCCACACCAGTTGCCACACACTTCAATAGTCCTGACCACCAGGGTCCTATCGACATCCAGGTCACTGCGATCCGATCCTGCTCCTCTGACACTGCCAGCCGAGAACAGCTTGAGAACCGTCTTATCCACCGCATGGGGTGTCTAAAACCAGCCGGTCTCAACACTTTCCACACCTTTGTCTGAGGTCACCCTTTCCTCTCTTGCTCTATTTGGACTCTTTCCACTCTTATCCTATTCTTCTATTTTTATGCCATCCTCCATAATTTGTATGAATGTACACGTTTTCTAATGTGTCTTGATTTTTTATTTCATATTCATTTATCTCCTACTTATTGTGTCCTCTTCTATTTCCAGTCCCCACTTTTATTATATTTGGGTAGTTTTTTGTTCAGTTTCGTTTTTTAGTTTTTAGTTTCTTAGTATGTATTGTGTACATCCGAGGTCAGAAGTCACTTCCTTTTCAGCCATGCTTCACCTTCAGGGAAGTACCTAGGTTTTATTTTTATTTATTTTTATTTTTATATTTCTTTAAGTTCTTATGTCTACTATCTAGCCTTCACTTTCTTTCTTTTCCTGACAAAGGCCTTGTGGCCGTAACGTAGACTACGTTCTTTGTCTTTTGTCCTCGTAAGACGAATCACCTTTTTTCGATTTTTTTTCAAACCCACCCCTAATAGCATACAAATGCTTCTTGTGGACTTGTGATGGACACCAGCCGCATTGATGTTTCCATGCTCCACCAGGAGCAAACAGAGAAACACCTGTCTCAACGTGCCTTACGCACCCTGGCGTGGCTCTAATCTCACCAGAAATCTTAATGACTATTCTCACTTCAAAGTAACCACTAAAGATAAACAGTAGGATAATGATAAGTAGGCTATCGTGAAATACACTTAAATGCTCTTACATTAAAGAATAAAATATAATTATTTTTGACTTTAACAAAACTGGAACTAAATTCATTACCTATAGGAAATTTAACACGAAAACTATTTCTTCCATTACTGGGGGAAATTACATTACTCTGCCTTGGCCCACGTGTCAAATGGCGTAACATTATAGGTTTACCACTCGAAGCGTGTTATTCAGACTCGCTGGCGAAGCAGTCATCACCACGTGGCTGCCATCTTGCTATAGTTAATCTTATCTTAATCCCAGTGAAATAGCTTCATACTATATTTGCCTTTCTGATGAATGAAATAATCGCTCTTAAACTTTCACATATGGGATTTGGACTTAATCGTGCCTAATAAAACCTATCCCTTAATCTATCACTCATTTATATTTCAAGACTAAATTATCAGGTCCTGGAAACACATCAATCTATTTTATTTCATTAACCATTAAAACAGAAACGCTCAATATAATTCTAAAGCTACAGCGAAATAATGGTAATTTCACTAGGAAATAAGCTAATCTGCTTCTAAATCAAACTCACGTGTCATGTCTCTGTTCTACCCACTCAGGGCGCCTATTATCTTCGTTTTCTCTTGTCCGTACGGAATCTTCAAATAGGCCTGTTTGCCGCTCGCTATCTCTTTTATAAGCTCTAGGCTAATCACTCAACTTAATCCGCTGCGCGTATTAATCGCGCCATGCAAATAACACACGCGATTATCGCTCTAGAAATAGCGAAAACCACAAATATAACACAACTAATTTGTAGGCTTTATTATGGCCTTGTAATAAATCTTCTTCTTGAACATTATGTGGTGAAAAGGCACTAAACCACAGAGACAATATGGCTGACAAGATGGATGAACCACGGAGACAATATGGCTGACAAGATGGCGTGGTCACACTATTTAGCACGACAGGTACATTTTGAGACGCGATATCTCAAGAATGAATATTCTTGGAATGCTCTGAAACTTTGCAGATTGTTTCTTAACATCGTAAACCTAGTCCTGAACAAAAATTTGATTTGCTTTCTCAGTTGGTTTTATTTGTACAGATGTTTTGCATACTAATGAGGTTTGATACATTTCCAATTTTCGTTTTGTCACAAATGGTCACACATAGAACATGCTATATCCAAAATGTTTTTGATTTAGGACATAATGCATTCACTTGTGGACTTGCATGCAGATTTTCAACTCTATAAGTTGAGAAATAATTATGTAATGTGGGTTTAAAATAACCATGCATTGTTTATACTGTGGCGGCCAATTTGAATAGCTAACTAGTATAATTATGCAATCACTCATATGGTTAGATTTCTCTCTTACCAAGGAACATTTTGACATATATAGGCAAAATGTAAAGTTATATAAAAGAAAAATTCATGTTTCTACCACACGGCTACCTTAAAGACTGCATCTTGTTAGAAATATTGATTTTTTTCATCTCTATAAATTTACCTGGATTTTCGGTACAGGTGTCGTAACACGTTGGCCACTAACAATAGGCATTGTTTATTGGGACGCAGCGAGCAAGGAAACAGATATTGTAAATTCCTTTTGTTTGCAATTGAACAATAGCGACTAAGCCACTGAACAGAAACATTTGGTTAAAGTATTCTGTACCTGGAGGTCAGACTTTGTGTGGACATAAATATTTGATGATTGTTCTTTACACAACTTTAGAATTTATTGTCAGAACGTTTTGAATATTGTTATCTATCTGTACGACTCTGAAATTGTTTATAGAGCAGCTTACGAGAAAAATTAAAATGTCACTTAAACTAGCTCTCACTGTTCTTTGTTTTGAACTAGTAGCTTTTGAATCACTGTTCTTAAACTTTTAGAGAGTCACTGTGACATAAGATCCTGTCTTTGCGCATGTATTGATGTTAACAAAGACTGGTATCATCATAAGTCTGTTGTAAGTGTGGTCGACCATATATTACGAATCAGTCCTTTCTTTGAAAACTTATCTGTGTTGACTGCACCGAACTGTCAATCTGCTGTGGACAGTGGCTGGCACTTTCCATACATTAAGGTTCCCAAACTAGATCTGAGGTATACACTTGGTGACTGAATGCTTCTTTGGCTTTCACGGGTATACATAACAGTCTTCTGCCTTGCTGACAGTATGGTATGATATAACCCTCAATTCAGAATACACAGGACATCTAAGGTGTGGTGGGTTTGGATGTTATTGATTAAAATATTACTTGTCTAAAGAGTGAGATCAGCTATGCAAGTCCCTGAGTCTAATAGTTGATGATGCTTGTTGTCAGGGTACCTGACTGCTACCACCCTGGAACCTCAATCTGCGATATATTTTGATCCTACTTATATGTTAAGGTGTCTGGTTAATATCTTGCTAGATGTCTAGAGTAATGTGCTATGTGCTGTAAAGAAAATAACAACAACCACTAATGTACTTACTTACTTAGTCGTTCCCCTTCTACCGTGAGGTGTAGAGGTTTGGAAGAGAGAGCGCCAGACTATTCTATCAGCTGTCTTCTTCCTGGCCTGGTTCCATTCCAGTCCTCGGTCCTTCAAAGATTGTCTAATGTTGTCCTCCCAGCGGACTCTCGGTCGTCCTGGGGGTCTGGATCCCTGGCTCTTTGTTTCCCCATGCTGGTCGTGGTAGCCGATCTTCTCCCATTCTGCAGACATGGCCAAACCATCTTAGTTTGGACTGTTCTACTTGGGTCTGCAGCGGGTGGCATTTTAGGCCTTGACATATCGTCTGGTTGCGGACCATGTCTCTTCTTGTTACTTCAACCACCTTCTTCGGATACCTCATTTCTGAGGTTTGGATCTGGCTTTTGTGGGTTGTAGTCATTGCCCATGATTCGCATCCATATGTCAAGACTGGGACATAGGTGGAGCGGTATACAGCGATCTTCGTTTTCTTACCAACCTCTTTCTTGCTGAGGAATCCTCGATTTATGGCCTGAAAAAGTCTCCCAACCGCTGCTTTTCGAGTGGCCAACTCTTCTTTGATGCCTCCCTTTCGGTGTATAAAGCTCCGAGATATTAAAAGTTGTCGACATGCTCCAGGACCTGTTCTCCCAACTTAATCTGATGTCTTCTTTTTTCTCGTGATATCACCATGGATTTAGTTTTAGAGCTGCTTATGACCATCCCTACCACTAATGGAACTCAATGAAAAGGATTAAACAAATCAATGGTTACAGTTTGAGTAACAATTTTTTTCAATTTTAATTTTCTGTACCTCAATTTCTTGGGCACAGAAATGTTTAAAACTCAAATATAATGAAAATATATTTACAGTAATGTGAATAAAAACAAAAGACTACTTGTCTGTTTATATCATAAAAATGTATGTGATTTGAAATGTCCTGATGAAGCACTAAATTCTATAAAAGTCACTATTAGGAGTAACGAAGTAGTTCATCACTTCAAGAACGCTGTGTTTATTTTAATACTAGAGAGAGAGTATGTCAGGTGAAAACTCATTAACCCTCATATGGTTCTTATCTGAAAAGTATTGTAGCACTGTGGTCTTTCTTCCACTACGATAGTAGTCACGACTGCAACATATAAACACTGCGCAGCAATCCTCACAGTCTTGGGGCAATCAGATTTTTCTTGCCTCAAACGTGCAGATACCATAATTCTGGGATGGCTCACCGAATATTTTAACATGGAACCCTGAAATTAAGAGAATTAAGGCCTCCTCAGTATTTCAAACATATCTCTCCTTCCCTAATCAACTAAGCATTATCAACAGGTTCAAGATCAGTATCAATGGCTACATAAACAGCTTTCGTTCCTATCTGATGGGGTGACAGCTTCATACTCAGGTAAATTTCAATCATCAGTTTGATATATTCCTTTCATAGGAAAATTATAGTTAACTTTATGAAGTCATGTGAAAACACTGTGACTTGCTGAAGACAGCCAGTGGTTTTCTGGCCTACCAACTATAATAATGTCATATTTTATTTCCTACTATATCTTTTCATTCCCTCCCAAAGTTTAAGAAAGCCTGCCTGGCTTTTAACAGAATCAGGGAAAGGGCAGGAACCCTGCCTTCAGCCGCAGAGACTTACACAGTAGATACTAGGGCCAGTTAAAATGAAGATAAATTTATACCCGTGGGACCAAAATAGAATTTGCAACAATGCCACCCAATTAAATTAACTTCTATTAAGTCGGGGTATTTTATTTCTCAACCTTATGTGCTTTACACAGTCCTTTTGTAGGATTCCTGAGGAAGAAATTGTCGTCCAGAAAATATCATGTTTAGTGGCCAGATTTCTCTTTTAAGTAAATTAGTAAATGTCTAGTACACTAATTCCCCAGCAGAGGCAGTTCCATTACGAACTCGTAAACTATCAATAAGACATTATTATCTGTATTCTTCCATTCCACCCAAGCTGTCCTTCTCCTCAAAATCACCCCCATGACAAATGGGAAGCTCGTGCTGGATCTACTTATTTCATATTTAGATACTTGTCTGAAATATGAAAACTCTTATCTTTCCTAGACCACTGCTGCTTTAGGTACTTGTCACTTATTGGTGTCCAGGTCTAGGATTAGATTAAAGAGGGGACATATAAATTACCATAGACTTAAATACATATACATTTTTGCAAGAAAAGCAGATTTTAAGTTGTGTTATGAGAACTCTTTGTGGCGGTACTGCTGGTAATTAGTTACCTATTGTTAACTAATTTTTAATTTGATGATTATCTAAGGCTGGTTTTATATGATATATGGTGTGGTAATACTTTAGTATAGTTAAGACTATAGGAAGTATTTTTGCCTCAATTATTGTGTGTGAGTTAGAGTTCTCATACTCGCTCAACGAACCACTACGGCTAAAATGGAAGAAACTGCAGAGTTGGATGAGTGGAAAGCATTCTGGACAGAGAAATTGAGTGTGGACTCTCCGGAGAAGAACTGGATACTTTTGTTTCACAAGAGATAGAAAAATGCTGGATGAGAGAGGTGGAAAGGAATGAATTGAGAGCAAAATGCAAGGAAGAGAATGTGGAGCATGAGAGACAAAGACAAGAAAAATCCCTCCAGTGTAAAGAAGAACTGGAAGAAATGGAAACTCAGCCACTACCTACAAATATGGAATCCAGGGAAACATCTACTGAATACTCATCATGCCACTCCTTTGTCAGTTGCATCACCATCTTCAGTGGTACATATAACTGCATCACATGAAGCCAAGTCAATGTCTCAGAATTCAGGCTCAGACAGAGCAAAGGTGCGGATATCTAAACAGAGACATCTAGACCATCCTGAAAACAAGATTAAGCACAAGGGTGCTGATAATCTGAAAAGACCATCCTCATATTCAGCAAAAACTCATAACAAGCATATCTAAAACAACCGCACAAACAACCTGGTAAATGAGATCGCTCAACCAAATAGGATCGCTCAAATAAAAAGGGTTACGGAACCCTATGGGAAGGGAAGGAATGTTAGTAAACATCACCTGTCGGCTAACTTACATCAGTTAGACTGTATGCGCCGAGACCCAATCCCACGTGTTTCATACAAAGCTAAGGACCCTGCCATGGATGGGAACTTGACGAAGGCCCGGAGTGAATAGAGGGAATCTCAAAATGTGGAGACTGCCACAGTAAATGGAGAAAGAAATCACATGTTTGTATTATCAAGGTCTTGGGTGTAATGCCCTTGTCTCAGCATCTGTCGTCGACCCTGATCAAGTCACCGAAGAGGATGTTGAGGTAACAGCACCCATAATAAACAACAGAAGGATGATTTTGCCTTTAGCTTATGTAGAAGTTATGTCGAATTTTGTAAACTGCAGAGTACAGGCCGCAATAGTGGATGAACGAAACTACCCCATACATCAAGGAGGGAAATATATCATCTTAGGAGACTCGGCACGATCCTGGGACGGCGTCACTGAACAGGCTATGGAGACTCCAATGCCTAGGCCTTCTTCCAATATTTTCACTGAAAGGTTGGAAGAGTGCAAAGGGGATGCCCACCCCAGTGCACTTAATTCTAAACCAGTTTTGATAGTCCAACCCACTCTCTGAGTGCAGAAAGTAAAGCCGGGCCAGAGTTTCTTGGTACCTGGTGGGATGACACATGTTTCAGAAATATCTTCCTTTAACATGGGAGAAGCGGCTGTAGAGGAACAGGACCCTCGAGCACTTAGTCTTCACTCAGTTCCGATAACCTCACCCACTCTCTTGGATCTGCCTGATGATGATCTCACACACTACTTGAACGGGAAGAGAGATGCAATCAAGTTTCCACCTTCCAGTGCAAAAGGGCTTTGGGAACAGCTCGACGAAGCCTTGGCAAAAGAGTTGGATAGCAACCTGAAGCAGATAACTTTAGAGAAGCTAGAAATCTTCGGCGACATAATGTATCTTCACTGTCGCAAAGTTTTCGTAGACAGGGAGGCAGGGGACAGTAACCCACTGCGAAAACGTGGAAGACAAATTAAAATAGAAGAAATCAGAAAACAGTAGAAGCATGCCCAAAAACTGTTCAAGAACGCAGTTGCCACAGAGAGGGAAGGGTTACGACAGGTTTGGAGCACCTGAAAGGCCAACATAATTCCCTTTGCAGAGCAGAAAGGTTGTGCAGGAAGAGAAGGAAGACTCGAAGGGATAGGGAAAGATTCTTCAGGGATCCCTTCAAGTTTACCAAAGAACTGTTTGAGCAGCCACGGTCGGGTACGCTAAACATCAGGAAAGAAACCCCGGATAAACACCTTAGAATGACATTTTCAGATGGTCGCAAAGATGAGCCCCTCAGCAGCATGGCAGGCCTTAAATGGCGAAGTAAGACAGGAGCTGAATTTAACACCAAGCCATTGATAAAGGCGTTTTTGTTGTGATGTTACTGCTTTGATAAGGTTATACTGGACACATAAATAAATGGTCAACTCGTTCCAACACAGTGCTGACATCGAGTGAGAATGTAGATGTAAAGGACGCGAATGTGTGTGCAGTTCTGTTGAGTTGACAAGTCACTCACTCAATCATAATTAGAAGTCAATAAAGGGTAGACTACTGATGACGTTTCATACATTTAATAATGGACGTACACTTCGACATCACGATTACAGTCACTTGAACAGGTTGGCAAAAAATCATCGTATACTTGAAAAATGGGTGACAATATCAGATGTGCATTTATGTGGCATGTAAATATAATGGAACGATAGTAGGCAAGCACTCAATATTCTGGTTGTCTATCGTCTCATGCTTCAACTGACTAATCGCGTCAGTTAAGGTGGATACATAATCATTAACAATGGTTCACTGTCAGAACCTTCTCCTGGCTAAGTTTCTCAAGCCGTAAATTCATCAAATTTTTATAGCAACAATGTTAAACCACAGTAGTGGGTTTTTCATAATACATAGATCTCTGTACCATCATCAGATAATAGGACCTTTTCTGTTCTCCGACGATGATCCGCTTACAATGGCGGGATCCAAAAAATGGCTCTCCTCCGTGAGCTTCGCTCACCCAGGATGAAAAATTATGAAGCAGAATTAATTCGTAATTCGTACATAAATGTCCTCATTGGGCTTCTATACATTTCTGCTATCAATAAGGCTGGTTACATCAAGTAATCTAGTGCTGCTAGATAACACGTCATCTTCATCTGTAGTCAACAATCCTAGATGTACGATAATACGTCTCCCATCTAGGCTTAGCAAAAAAGTTCATCAAAAATATTTTGGTTTTACCTGGATTTAGGAAAACACATACAAGCGAATAACGCACGCCATTCCTTGGCGTTAATAATCAACATTAGGAGAATCTCTGATACTACAGTCATACAGAGAAACAATCTCCTTCCTAGAATAAATCACAGAGACCAATCTTCAGACATTTCTAATCGACCAGCCCATAGCAGCGACGACATGACAGCCGCTTCTCTGTCGACACCCCAAATTGACGCATGCGCAGAAATGCCTTTGACCCCAGAGTTCAGCTCAAAAAATAGACCGACATAGAAATACAAAGATACAAAGATATAAGACCGAATCACCTTAGATAGTCAAGTAATAAATATAAATTCGGGCCATAAACATTTTAAGCAAGACCAATCTGTATCTGGCCATACCAGACGCAAAATGACGAAAATCTAGTATTCATACGCCAGATTGAGACACAAGAACAGATAACCCATATAACCGAGTATAACATCGATCAATCAGGGTTCTGTCCCTTAGACTAAGAATCATTGATTCTCAAATAAAATACTTTTCATCAGACAAATAGTTATACTTTACATTTGTATGCCTACCAACAGTAATCTGTGCGTCACAGACTACCACACAAAAGAATCTGTGCGCAACAGCCCCCAACGATGCAATAGGTAGAAAGCAATGTCCAGAAAGCTCGGTGCAAGTCAGCTCCAGGTCCTAATGGTGTTCCATATATTGTGTATAAGAGATGCCCTGAGGTGCTCAAACGACTGCTCCGTTTACTGAAGAATGTGTGGAAAACCCAATTTTGATGGATCTGATTTTCTGTTCTGTCGTATGTTCTGTTTTCGTGTTACTTTATGTCGTCTTTTATGTTGAAACATGCTTTCTCTTATTGCAAGATGATCTGAAGCACAGAAGCTTATGTGAGTTCTCTAAATTCGTTTGTTCTCGCAAGACCATTCTTTCCCATGATTTCTTTAAAGCTGCTGGTGTCCCTTTCTATCTTTGTATTTAGATAACCCATTATAATTATGTCTTGTTTGTCCCTTTCTATGATATTTTGTGCTATATTGTAAAATTCTTCTTTCACTGATTAATCTGTGGCATTTGATGGTGCATACATACATGACGATATTATCATATTATTTCTTTTGACTGTTTTGAATGTCGCTCCTATTATTCTGAGTGCCATTGCTTTCCATCTTATGGGTGCTTTTTACTCTTCCTTTGACAGAAAGAACCCCATTCATTTAATTTCATTCTGCATATGGAAATAACAACCAAGTAAATGAACGGAAGAAATGAGCATTAAGACCTACAAGCTGAAAGAGCCAGAAATTAAAACCAGATATCAGGGGCTTATTGCTACAGCGGTGAGACACAAAGAAGAACAACCTGATGATTTGGAAACCATGTGGCTTAAATTCAAGAACATCATAAAGACAGCTGCTGCAGAAGCATGTGGTGAAGTCCTTCTTGGGAACAAGAGAAAGAGGACACCTTGGTGGACAGAAGAAGTCAAACAGAAAATAAGAGAGAAAAAAATGGCATGGAAACAATACTTAGGAGCTAAAAACACAGCTGGACAAATAGAGAAATATAGAGAATATGTGATACTCAGAACAGAAGCAAAGAACAAGGTGCTAGCGGCAAAACGGAAGTCCTGGGAAGAATTTGGAGAAAAGCTAGAAAAGGATGCGCAAGAAAACCAGAAATTGTTCTATAAGACCCTAAAGAACATGAGGAAGAAAAAACAATGCCCTCTTAAATTTATAAAGGCAAATTGCTTACAGCCCCGAAGGAAGTAATGGAAAGATGGAAAGAATATTTCTCAGAACTCCTGGATGGTGAGCAAGGTAGAGCATCAGAAGTGATAACCACTAGCACAGAAGAGGATACAAATGGTGATGAAGATGACATAAAGATGGAAGAACTGAAGGCAGCACTGGAGAAAATCAAGATGGGCAAAGCAGCAGGGCATGATGGTATAACACCAGAAATGGTTAAGTACATGGGAGCATCAGGCGACCTATTACTCCTAAGGGTCCTACAGGCAGCGTGGTGCAACAAAGCCAATCCAAAGGATTGGGAGATTGCCATTATAACACCGATTTTCAAAAAGGGTGACAATCGACAATGTGGAAACCACAGAGGCATATCCCTTCTCAGTGTCCCTGGTAAAATCTACTCTAGAATCCTAGAGCAGAGACTCCGATACCTAGCTGAGCCACAATTGGATGAAGCCCAGTGCAGATTCCGAGCAAACCGAAGTACGCAAGACCTAATCTTCACACTCAGGCAGCTGAGTGAAAAGGCCCTTGAGTACAAGAGTGCGATCCATCTTTGTTTCATAGATCTGGAAAAGGCGTTTGACAGGGTCCCCTGGCGCAAACTTTGGGACTGTTTGGCAAGGAAGAACATTCCAGCACCTCTGATTCATGCTATACAGAGCTTCTACAAGTCTTGCAGAAATTATGTGAGGACAGCAAACTATAAGTCAGAAGAGTTCAGGACCACCACTGGTGTAAGACAAGGCGATATCCTGTCACCTTATCTTTTCATACTCCTCTTCAGAGCTAGCATTTGCTGATGATGTTGTCCTGATTGCTAAATCAGAGACACATCTCCAATCCAACCTGCAAGTCTGGAAGGAAGAGTGTGGCCGGGTAGGGTAGTGGGGGTTGCTGTTTAAATTGCAGAGAGTATTAGATTTTGATGACTAGCTAGCCTGCTAGAGGTGATGATTTCTCTCTACAGTCTTACAGGACTTAACCAGGTTCGGGGACAATCCTCTATGATGTTTTATTTTTAGAGCATATGGTTATTATTTGTGTTGCACCTGCAACGATTAGCTTTGGAATGATCCTTTAATAATTTGTATGATGGCTAACTGCAAACATATGATTCTTCAACAGCATTTGTGTTCAATGAAACAAATGTTTATTCAATTTCTAACAAGAACTGGGTTAAGTCAAATGGTAACCACACCAAATTTGCATAGTAGCATGTTGACATTTAATAAACAAGCATAAAAAGTCAATGCATTATTTTAATGATGCAATATTTCTTATTGCATCTCGTAATCTTTTCAAGTTGCTAAAACATGGCGTGGCTCCTCTATCCTTCTAGTGTTCCTTCGTTTATTTGTTAATGTGGTCTAGATTTCACGACGTTTTTCTTATCTCTTCATTTCAATGAAGAGCCAAACTTTCTCTTATTCATTAGTATTCCTTAGTTGGACTTTCGCTCAGCTTAAGGACCTTCATTCTTGGTAAAAGGTTCAGATATATGCCTGGGTTTACAATTCTTTACCCAGTTTTCGAGCGTAGCTCCGTTTCAGTTATGACTGTGGGCTCTAACAGTTATTGCATGCAATTCTTAGCACTACTTACGTTTCTCGTGAATTCACAAAATATAACATTCTACATTTCGAAGTTACACAGTTGCATTAATTGTGCGAAGTCAATCTCCTCTATAGAATATCACTGAGCAAAGAGAATTACGTCTTGTCTCGACCGCTCTAAATTCATTACTGAACAAAAAAATGGCTTCATCTCTCGTTCATTCCGGGGAAAGAAAAGGACTGAGCCTAACCATTGGTTGGAAAACACGTGACCAACTCAACTATACACGCGAAGCTTGGCCTAAAATAATGCGTGGCGTTTCGAAGCTAACCTGGTTTAATTAAACATCTGCGTTAAGATGTTTTTAATCTTCTGTTTCTATAAAAATTTATTTTATATGTTAATATAGCCTGTATTTGAAGACTCACGGTATACGCGGTTACATACAGATCCCGGGGCCCTGCAAATGTATCCCGTAGGGAGACATTTGAGTGCTATCAAATCTTAAAAAATTTATCCCAAAAAATTTCTTAAGTTCTAAAAAAATGTTCAGAAAAATTTAAAGTTCAAAAAATTTTCTAAGTCCAAAAATAATTCGGAAAAATTTAAACCAATTCCTAAACTGGGTTCCTATATCTATGTGAGATCAACTTCTCTATAAAACTTAGGGATGGACATCAACTTCAAAAAATGTTTTTAACTATCCAGCATTTTACAACATTTTTCATCACATTTTTAAATTGGCAACCCTGACCAACAAAAATATTCATTAGGTCATCACTCAAAAATATGGGGAGTGGCAACATTGGGAACATGAACAATAATATCCTATTTCATTATCATAATCCACATGCATGTTATTCCAACAATATAGTTGACACACTGTATTGGACATTGTGGGGGAAAACCTAATTCTATCTCTGTGTCCTCCGAGTGGTTCAAAATTTTATGTTATTTTCACTCCTGGTGTTCCAATAAGTTTTGGTCCTAACTTATTTATTGAGTAAGCCCTCCATGTATATTGCAGTAGAAAGTATTCCCATTTTTTTTCTTCAAAATATCCACATCATCTTATTACAATGTACCAAATAATATGATTAAAAATCTCATTACTTGTACTTGTTCATTTATTTTTGAAATAACCTGGTATCCTTGACAATATGTATCTGTTATCACTTGTTTATCCTTGTATACCATTTTGTATTTCCTTTATTTTTTCTTTTTTTTTTCATAGATCCCATATTTTCCATATATATGTGGTGCTCCAATATTTTATAGGTGTGGACCTTTCCTAGTCTTCTTGTTTATACTGGGAATTCATCAGTATTGACTTTCAATGTATGACATCTAACAATATATTTATCAACAACACATCGACTAATCATTTGTAAACATCAACAAAACTTTCATAATTTTATCGCAATATGAGGTAAAATACTTTTGTACATATTTGCAGGACTTTAACACCAACTCTGCCTTCGCAGGTCGAAGGTTAGTCAGAGTTATGTGGTGCCTGTAACATCCGCTGACTACAGCTAGATGGGTGACTGATGGTACTTATAATTCAAAAATCTCGTCCGTCAGTTATCTTAAGTGTGGGGCGGGGGTCTATTTCCTAGTGTCGTTGACAAAGTTTGCTGCATTTCCAATTTAGGTATTCTTTTTTTATGTCATAATATCTCCATGATATATCTGTGACATGTCTGTCCTTGGGATAACATTATTTTTTATCCCATATCCTCGGGGTGAGCAAATCTCAGTACGTCCAATTTCATCCATCATTTATTATTTTTTTTTCTCCTGTAATTCTGGGTATGTTATGAGTATAGTAAATTGTCAATTTATTTCAACTATCTTACAACATTCTGTAATTCGTGATAAGGAATAGTCATTTGTTATACAACCATGTTCATATTACAAAGGCAATGAGCAAAAATCAAAAAGATTTCTTCTCCAAAAATGCGGATGTATCTCTATTTCCTTTACCTCTGGGCGTAGCAATTGTTCAGTCATTATTTTTTTTTTTCATTATTTAATCTCCATTTTGTGTCCTTAGTATTTGTGGTTCCATGAGATTATCATAATCTATTTGTCTCTTGTCTACTGACAATCCTTCAATAATGACTTCAAATATGGTCCTCATATGTGCAGTAATCATCTGCTCTGATTTGTTCCATGTCCATGGTATTCATAAAATATTCCATTATCTCCTTGTCTTTGCTCGTATCCACGAAAGACTAAGATTATTGTTCCTCCAATGTTAATGTGGGGGATTTTGTGCATAAACATTTCAACAAAGTCTCAGCTGTGACAACATAAAGTTTCGCCTTAATATAAAATGGCATCTTCATCATACATAACCAGTTGCTTCTTCATCTCATGTGTCATTAGTGGTTATCAATCGGTAATGGGTGTTCAATGTGGGTTCAGCATATACAAATGCTGTAAAGGGGTATTTCATTTGCTAGGTCAGCATGTGCAAATGCTATTTCTTTAACATGGGCAAAGGCATCATCAACAAATAGGTGTAATGTGTTCAATCTGGGGTTAGCATATACTAATGCTCTCAAGGGATTCTTCATTTGCAGAAAATCAGCATGCGCAAATGCTTTGGGGTATTTGTGATAGGCAGTATCAACAAAATATTGTTGGAGTATCAGAGATCATGCTGGTGGGGTGTATGACTGGTATAGGGTGGATTATTTTCTCTTTTTCTTTTCTTTTATGTCGGCTGCTAACCTCAGGGCAGTCAATGTTTTACAATATTGGCTTATCATCATCAAAATGTGTAAGGGTGGCATATAAACATAATACATCTTTATAAAGAAAGAATTCCAATTGTTTTTTCTCTTCTCATTTTTCTGTTATGTTTTGTCTCTTTTCATTTTTTCTTTTTCATTTTTTTTTTCATTCTCTTTTCCATTTCTTTTCTGTTTTGCATATTTTCTCTCTTCTTTTCTTGTGATTTCTTTTCTTTTCTTGTGATTTCTTTTCTGTTTGTTTCACAAGTACTAAAAAATGATAAAAAATCAAATCACTAAACACTAGATATACTATCAACATTTCTAATAGTAAATCCTAACCAATAGGGCTGCAAGGAATAGTTTAGGTTAGAACAGAATGAATATTGTAGCAGTATCTGTTGTCAATAAGTGGCGAGGAAAGGGTACATCAAGGATCTCCTGATTACAACATGATTGTAATTCCAAGGAATGAATATGATTGGGATTGAAAAAATCACAAGTCTAGAATGTCGTCTCAATATAGTGGAATGGAAAAATAGTAAGTCAAAGATGAGTAACAGTGGAGTGAAGGAAATCTTATTATAAAGAGTCAGGGTTGGGATATGGAATCTCTATAGGAGAATGTTTAAAATTCTTGACAGTACTAATATACATCTGGGTCTGAAATAATAATGTACATTTGAAAATAAATAATCCTGTGGAGAAAAATAGCATATTATGCAATACTAGTTTTGGGTATGAATTTTATGCTGTTAAGAGATCTCATAGTAGGAACAGTATGATTGGTCAAGGTGATAGAATAAAGGAGTTTAGCATAAATGAGATCACAGAAATATTAGTATGGGGTAAGAAAAAGTACGGGTGTAAAGTGTCTGCATGAAAATGCACTAAGATGCGAAAATACAGGACTCTGGATCTGCAAGGACAAGAAGTCTGGTGAATGAAGCGTGGAATATGATCAGTTACAAAAGTGTAGATCCATGTTACAACAGAATAGTGTGACACCTGTGTTATAGGTAAGGTTGTGTAACATTCTAAATATCAAAAACTGTTTGACTAATAAGGGTGTCTGTAAACAAAGAACATTGTATCATCTGTGTCATCTTTATTTCAATAATCCAAATAAAAATGTCTAACTAGAATCCTCCATGGGCTGGTCTTGATTTCTTTCTGGGCATCAGTATTCTAAGGCTGGAAAAAATAACTTTCTCAGTGAGGCTTTGACATCTTAGTCTGTAAGCAAGTCATTTGAACTGTCAAAAACTGAAAATAGAGTACATGGGGAGAGTTAGTACATTGTTAAAAAGGTTTTTTCACATATGCGTTGACCGTACATGGGATGGCATGTACATTGAAGACTTGAGGGGCGTGTTTTCAGAATAGCTTTGCGAGGTCTTTGACTTTTTCCATCGCCTCGAGCATTGCAATTTCCCGACTGCTTAGGCGAGAATCATACTGAGTAACTGTGGGTGACACTGCATTTGCTGATTGTTGGGGCTCTGAAAACATTGGCGAATGCGGTGATGGCTTAACATCTTTTGATTGCGGTGATGGTTTCACTGTGGTAGGGGTTTGTATGGCTGGAACATCTGTTAGTTTTGAGGCAGGTATATGTTTCGCCTTGATTTTTCTTCTGACTTGGGCCTGTGGTACGTTAACGTCTTTTACAGTGGGCGCAGTAATTTGCACACTGTTGTTTTTGACCAGTAGAGCTGAGCCTAATACTTCTCGGCTTGGTTTGGGCACATGATAGCGTTTCTTCAGAATCTTTCGTCTGATATAGTTGTCTGTATACGCGGAATTTTGTTGCTAGGAATTGAGTCATCAGATTCTGTTTTATAGGCGCGTTTGACGCTGGAGCTGACTGGTACAAATAATGTACTATCCGCATCACTGGTTTCAATGGAACTAGCTGTATCAATGTCTGTTTCTTGTTCGTACAATTCTACCATTTCTCTGTCATTCTGTTCGTTGGGGTCTGACAAAGCTGTGCCGGGGTTGACACTGTAATTTCGCATTTCTTGTTGCGTTTCGTCTTCATACAGATTGCTGGTATATGGTTCAACAATCTGCTTGGGTATCGTTTCTTCAGGATCTGATTGTTCTGAACGAGCAATCTTGTTCTTGTGGTATAGCAGTGTTTGTCCTTCGCTGGTATTCCAACTGGAACTGCCTGAACTGGGGGTGTGATAGGTATCAGCTGACGATTTTTCACCGCGGGAGTAAGTTTGAGTGTGAATAAAAGGTATTTGGTTGTTGTCATCGCGTGACGTCTGAGGCATTATTTCTTCATTTCTAATGCGCAGGTCTCTGTCTTGGAGTCGATTACGTAATTCAAGTGGTGGGATATCTTCTTCGCTTTCGGACGAGTCTCGTTGTTGTCTTGCTCGATGTAGTGCATCGGTGGGTGGTCTGGGTATGCGGTCGTCTTGGTAAAATTCAGAGTCTGTCGTCTCTGACTCTGATATGTCAGACGGATCTGTACTGGATGGATTATAATTTAGGGTGGCCTTTCTGACTGGTCTTGTATTTGTCGTCAGAGGCGGAATGGGCCGGTGATTATCAATTTTGATTTGTTTTACGTGAGCTTTTGTTTGGTGTTGTTTCTCTTCATTCCAGATAATGAAGTTTACAGGCGTAGTTTGTTTCATGATTTTGTAGCCATCTAACCATCGGTAATCGAATTTTGAACTGCGTACAAGTTTCTTGTAGTATACTCTGTCTCCTATTTTGTACGTTGGTAGCTTGGCTGATTTATCATGTTGTTTCTGTTTCTTGTGAAATGCCTTCTGCGTATTTCGTTGTGCAATCTGGTGAGCCTTGTACTTTTCTTGAAGGATTATTTCGATGGGGTCTTCTCCCATGTATTTTCGTTGTGGGCGAAGTAGGTTGTCTAACGGAAAATTTGGTTCTCTTTCGTATAGCATGAGAAATGGTGACATTCCTGTGGTATCATTCACGTTTACTCGGATGGCTTCAAGAGCTTGGTTAATGTATAGATCCCAGTATTGGTGGTTCCCTTTGATATATTTGCTAATAATATCATGTAGGGTGGCATGCATGCGCTCATTTCTGCCATTTGCATTTGGGCAATAATAACTTGTAGTAGTATGCTCAATATTCAGCTGGTGTAAGGTGGCTTTAAATGGGTTACCGATAAACTGTTTACCGTTGTCCGAAATGATTCGTTTTGGACAGCCATGCCTGGGAATGAATTCTTGTAAAAAAATTTGTGTGATGGACTGCGATGTGGCATCACTGAGTGAGTAACTTTCTGGCCAAACAGAGTATTGGTCAACTATGTGCAGGAGGTATTTGTTGCCTGATTGGGTGAGTGGGTAAGGACCTGATAAGTCAATGCTTACTGTTTGCATGGGATAATGGGAAGGTTGCATTTCTTGAAGAGGAATTAAATGTGGCTTCATGTTTCTCAATTTACATGTTCTACAGGTGGCTACATATTCTGTAATGTCTTTGTAGAAAGTTTGCCAATAATACCTTTTCTTTATGACATCAATTGTTTTGTCTCTTCCCATGTGCCCGTTGTTATCATGAAACTGTAGCAATACTTCCGGGACTAGATGTGCTGGAATGACTTTTCTTAGTGTCCCTTCTTGTTTACTATCAATATAGTATAGAGCTCCATCCGTTGGGTGTACTGTAAAATCTTTACTTTTTGTTGGGTTTTCCTTCACGTATGTGAGCAGCTTAACAATTTCTGCACCTTTCGCTTGTTCTACTCTCATGTCAAGCATATCTTGACCTTCTTCTTCTACTTGTGTGGCAGAATCTGAGGTACTTTTTTGACCTGGTGAAGTAATTTCGTTAATTTCTTTTGCATTATCGTCAATCTCTGAGGATGTGCCATCATTTTTTACTCTAATTGTTTTCACTTCGGTTTCATCATCATATTTGATTCTGGATAGGAGGTCTGCACAGATGTTCAATCTGCCAGGGATATGTTCGATAGTGGTGTCATAGGACTGTAAATTCATTGCCCATGTCTGTAACTTCTTAGGCTGTTCCTGTGTTTTTGTGAGCCAGTTAACCAAAGGCTGGTGATCAGTTCTGATAGTGAGTTTCGTCCCTCTCACATAAAAGTCTAATTTCTGTACTGCATAGTGAATGGCGTATGCTTCTTTCTCAATGGTGATCCACCGTTTCTGTGACTTTGACAATGCGTGGGATAGGAATGCAATGGGTTTCACATTGAGGATGTCTGGTAGTATGGGTGTTTCATCTTCTAGTACTGGTTGTACCAAACATGCACCAATTGCGTTATTCGAGGCATCGGTGTACAATATCATGGGCTGAGAAATGTCTGGATGTCCCAGAAGCGGAATGGCGGTTAGGGCATTTTTGAGATATTCAAACGATTTCTGGCACTCTTCTGTCCATCTAAATCGTGCATACTTGCGGGTAAGGGCTATCAATGGCTCAGCTGCTTGTGAGAAATGTATGATATGGCGTCTATAGTATCCTACGGAACCGATAAAGGAGCGTGTTTGTCTGACCGTCTTGGGGCTAGGCATTTCTCTTATGGCTTTGACTTTATCTTCATCAGGTCTGATGCCATCTCTATTGATAACAAAGCCTAAATATTTGGTTTCTGTCTTTAGAAATTCACACTTGGACAGTTTTAACTTTATTTGGTGATGTCTGAGTCTATCAAAAACTGTTTCAACTTTGCGGAGGTGGTCTTCCATCGTGCCTGCGGTATGTATCAGGATATCGTCTATGTATGCCAGGGCAAATGGATGTAGACCCTTTAACACTTCATCCATGAGTGACATATATGTTGCTGGTGATCCTTTTAGACCAAATGGCATAACATTCCAAAAAAAAAAACTTCCGATATGGGAACAGAATGTGGATTTCTGTTTTGCCTCAGGTGTCATGGGGATGCACCAAAAGCCTGACCTTGCATCAAGTGTGGTAAAGTATGTAGACTTTCCTAACGTCGCAAGTAGATCGTCTATCCTGGGGAGGGGGTAGGAAATGACTTTTGTGATTTTGTTCAGGGCTCGGTAATCGCAGCAAAAGCGACTGGACCCATCTTTCTTCGTTACGATAACGATGGGGGAGGACCATTGGGATCTGGATCGTTCGATGATTCCTGCCTGTAGCATTTCATTTATAGACCTTTCCACGAGTTCTCTGTTTTTTCAAGGGCGTATGATAGGGTTTCATATGTATTGGCTCCTCTGTGGTTGTTTGAATGTCCATTGTGACAGTGTTAGTTCTGCCTAATTCCATGTCATTGAGTGCGAATACATCCTGGTGCTTTTCTACAAACGTTTTCAAACGTTGCTTATTATCTTCTGTGGCATTCAGGGTCACAAGTAACTGAGCTATTCTCTCTCTGTATTTATGATCTGCTATGATATCTCTGGTCTGTCTTGATGCCTCCGTTTCATTCCAATAATCTTGGGACATTTTTCTTGCATCTTGTGAAAATATCTGCTCTTGGTATGTGGTTTTCTTTTGCGTATTTCTTTGCCGTTCATTGGGCTGTGCTTGGTATTGTTTCCTCTGCCATGTGCTGCGTACATTTCCATTTGTCACTGCATTTACTGTATATACGTGTCTAGTATTATTTCTGGGGTAGTCGTTGTTGTGCCATTTTTTCTGATTATTTCTGCCGTAACTGCGCTTATCCGCGTACGTTACTGTATTTCTTCTGTTTGTGCTATAGGGCTGTCTTCTTTCCCTGGGCGAAAATTTTTCATTCTTTCTGTTTCCAACTTTGCTGCTATAGTATCCTCCTGTGGTGGAGTCATATAAGAATTCTTCCTTTTCTTCGGAACATTCAATTGGTTTTGGGACTTTATCATATCCACCTGTTTTTGAGTTATATTGATACTCCATGGGATATGTATCTCTGTCTTGTCGCTTCGGATATCTTCCTGGCAAGACAATTTCTGTTTCTCTGCTTCTTTCTGATATACAGCACTTCATCTTTTCTCTTGGTGTGTTGGGGCGTAAGAATGAGTAATTATAGTCATTCTCATACCGTGGCTGCCATATTTCTCTCCTTCTTATACATGGACTGGTTTGTTTCTGCAGTCTGGGTGGGGTATGCTGTGGTGTAACATAACTGTGACTAGTATCTCTGCCATTTTCTGCATATGACTTATAACTGTTTACCTTTCGTGTACCATGGTTATTTGTACTGCGATTTCGTGCACTATGTCCAGTGGGAGTGGTTGAGACAATTTGTGAATGGTCTCTATTGGTTTTAGTCTGTCTTATTGTTGACGTATCTACTTGTGCTACAATTGTGCCTCTATTTATTGTGGTAGTTTTTCCTGACATATTCAATATCATGATGGGGAAATCTCTGGACTTCGAGACTTCAGCGATTCCCTCTGTAATTTGCAACAATGGGTCATCAATAATGCTTTCTTCCGCTAGGGGCTGTATTTGAATTGATTGCCCTGGTGTTATGTACTCAGAATTTTTTACTCTGCCTTTTGCTATGACCAGGGAGTTTGGGGCCACCGTTATGGGAGCTGTCAGCCTTACCAAAGACGCTATGTGGATATCGTCCTGGAGATCTATGTATGTATTGTTGACTTTGATTTTCTGGAGGTCATAGTATATTCGAACTTTGTGTTTGTTAAAAAAATCCCTCCCTAGGATAAGATTTCTAGACATTCCTTTGGTAATGACAAATGGGTGTTCAAACTATGTTTCGCCTAAGGAAAATTTTAGCCATGCTGTCCCAACTGAATTTAGTCTTTGTCCCGTGACTGAAGCTAGGTGTGTTTTGGAGGGTTGAAATCATATTAAGTGTTGGATCCTCTTGAACAGCTGGAACCTAATAAGGCTGATGGATGCTCCTGTATCTACCAGTGCTCTATATTGTTGGCCCTGTATAGTCATGATGCAGGAACTGGGGCTGGATGTATTTTAGTTCCATCATGCAGCATTTCTTCATATTGTATTTTTCTGGATGGGCCCACTTGACAATTTCTGTTCTGTGTTGTTTCTTTTGTTTTGGACCATTTTCTGTGATTATTGCCCTCACTAACGGTCCTGTTTAGTGAGTGGCGCGGCCGTTTCCCTGACGCATGAGGGGTTGAGGTGTGCCTCTGGTATACTGATTTCTAGTGTAATCACGTGGGGGTGGTGCGGGTTGTTGTGGTTGATAACCTCCTCTTCTGGATGGTGCATTATTGTAATTTGCTCTACAGGACTTGTACCCATGTCCGAGCCTACCGCATGTGAAGCATCCGTTCGGATTGACATTATTGACGTCGTTTTGCCTCTGTGTGGGGGGTCTATAATTGCGAGGCCTATCATCTCGTTGTCGTGGGCGAGTCCATTGCCTCCTGGCATGGTCGACTTCCATAGGCTCATGCTCATTATAGTCTCTATATTCCGGTCGGGGTTCCCTACCTACTCTTTGTTGGAACCTTCGGTGAAGATTTTCCTCCTGTATTGCTGCTTGGATTGTTTCAGCAATAGTCTTGGTGTCTTTTCTAATAAGATGCCTTCTGATATTTTCCGCTCTAAGGCCATCGGCAAATATCCCCACTAACTGTATTTCTACGTCAGGTGTGGTAGGGATTTCTCCGCAAAACGCCTCTTCTGCCATATTGAGGAATCTATCTCCAAAAAGTTGTACCGATTCATATCTTTCCTGTTTCATGCTTCTAAGGACTGACCAAGCATGCATTTTGTCTATTATTTCCCCATATCTCTGGGTGAGCTCTTTTTTAAGGGACTCGTAGGTTTATGTGGGGTACTGCTGGGACCTCCTTCTTAAAAAATCAGTCACGTACGAATCAGAACCTAACAGAGCGATTTTCTTTTTCTCGTCATCCGTTGTTGCCTCTGCTAGTGCCGCAAATTTATCCATGTCGGACAACCATCTTCTGAATTTTTTCTTGTTACCATCGAACGGCTGAACAATGGATCTAACCTGTGTGAATTTCGCGTAGTTGTCATTTTTCTGTAGGGTTTCAGTAATTTTCCGTAGCGCTATTATTGTTGGTCCTTCCATATTTTGTCTGTCCTGGGGCTGCAGTGATTGTGCTTGAACGAATCTGTTTTCCTGTTGCTGCTGCTGTTCTACCCCAAGTTGCTGGAAATTTTCCATTAATTGATCCATCTTCGCTTCTGCTCCTTTTTAGAGGACTGGTCATACGGCACCAAATTGAGATGTGTGGCCGGGTAGGGTAGTGGGGGTTGCTGTTTAAATTGCAGAGAGTATTAGATTTTGATGACTAGCTAGCCTGCTAGAGGTGATGATTTCTCTCTACAGTCTTACAGGACTTAACCAGGTTCGGGGACAATCCTCTATGATGTTTTATTTTTAGAGCATATGGTTATTATTTGTGTTGTACCTGCAACGATTAGCTTTGGCATGATCCTTTAATAATTTGTATGATGGCTAACTGCAAACATATGATTCGTCAACAGCATTTGTGTTCAATGAAACAAATGTTTATTCAATTTCTAACAAGAACTGGGTTAAGTCAAATGGTAACCACACCAAATTTGCATAATAGCATGTTGACATTTAATAAACAAGCATAAAAAGTCAATGCATTATTTTAATGATGCAATATTCCTTATTGCATCTCGTAATCTTTTCAAGTTGCTAAAACATGGCGTGGCTCCTCTATCCTTCTAGTGTTCCTTCGTTTATTTGTTAATGTGGTCTAGATTTCACGACGTTTTTCTTATCTCTTCATTTCAATGAAGAGCCAAACTTTCTCTTATTCATTAGTATTCCTTAGTTTGACTTTCTCTCAGCTTAAGGACCTTCATTCTTGGTAAAAGGTTCAGATATATGCCTGGGTTTACAATTCTTTACCCAGATTTCGAGCGTAGCTCCGTTTCAGTTATGACTGTGGGCTCTAACAGTTATTGCATGCAATTCTTAGCACTACTTACGTTTCTCGTGAATTCACAAAATATAACATTCTACATTTCGAAGTTACACAGTTGCATTAATTGTGCGAAGTCAATCTCCTCTATAGAATATCACTGAGCAAAGAGAATTACGTCTTGTCTCGACCGCTCTAAATTCATTACTGATCAAAAAAATGGCTTCATCTCTCGTTCATTCCGGGGAAAGAAAAGGACTGAGCCTAACCATTGGTTGGAAAACACGTGACCAACGCAACTATACACGCGAAGCTTGGCCTAAAATAATGCGTGGCGTTTCGAAGCTAACCTGGTTTAATTAAACATCTGCGTTAAGATTTTTTTAATCTTCTGTTTCTATAAAAATTTATTTTATATGTTAATATAGCCTGTATTTGAAGACTCACGGTATACGCGGTTACAAGAGCTGGAGAAGAGAGGGATGGTCATAAGCAGCTCTAAAACAAAATCCATGGTGATATCAAGAGAAGAAAGAAAACATCAGATTAAGTTGGGAGACCAGGTCCTGGAGCAGGTCGACCACTTTAAATATCTCGGAGCTATTATAGACCGAAAGGGGGGCATCAAAGAAGAGTTGGCCACTCGAAAAGCAGCGGCTGCTAGATTTTATCAGGCCATAAATCGAGGATTCCTCAGCAAGAAAGAGGTTGGTAAGAAAACAAAGATGGCTGTATACCGCTCCACCTATGTCCCAGTCTTGACATATGGATGCGAGTCATGGGCAATGACTACAACCCACAAAAGCCAGATCCAAACCTCAGAAATGAGGTATCTGAGGAAGGTGGTTGAAGTAACAAGAAGAGACATGGTCCGCAACCAGACGATACGTCAAGGTCTAAAATCCCACCCGCTGGAGACCCAAATAGAACAGTCTCAACTAAGATGGTTTGGCCATGTCTGCAGAATGGGAGAAGATCGGCTACCACGACAAGCATGGGAAACAAAGAGCCAGGGATCCAGACCTCCAGAACGACCCATAGTCCCCTGGAGGACAACGTTAGACACTCTTTGAAGGACCGAGGAATAGAATGGAACCAGGCCAGGAAGAAGACAGCTGATAGAATAGTCTGGCGCTCTCTCTTCCAAACCTCTACACCTCACGGTAGAAGGGGAACGACTAAGTAAGTAAGTAAGTATATGGAAATAACGGCTGTATTTCTCCAGTGTTCATTTTCTTCCTGTCATTGCCTTTTAATTGTTTGACGGACTCATATGTGGCGACCAGACCCTCTCACTGACTTCAACAGCGCAACTCACCTCCATCAACCCACCTTTTTTAATTCACTCCTTTCGTTGCATTTCAAGCCCCGCCTTGTGCTCTACTTGCTAGTCAGAGATTGGACAGGCAGCAGACATTGATCTCGCCACAGTAAGATTGCTTGATAATAGGCAGGTACCCGAGTGCGAATCAAATATCATAATTAAAAATGTCACAGCGGTTGGCTCATCATAATAACCAGTGCCCTTTAGAATAGGACGCAGTCATTTAGAATAGAGGAACCTTCTTCTTTGTACACTGTCAGACGTCTACTTTAATATTTTCAAAGATAGCAGTACTCAGCTTGAGGTTATTTGCATCTCAACAGAGTTTTTCCAAAAAGTGTACTGATAATGGCCATATGTGTCTTCTATTTTCCTCATATGTATCTTTGAAGCAGATATTCAGCAGTAATTTTATCAGTGCCACATTTACACTAATCGGTAGTTTCTATTTTTAGCTTGTTGAGTAGATGATATCCCTATCTGTTGTCGCCCGTGCGGAGTTTGAAAATTATCACTTGTTCAGATTCTGATGAGTTGGTAATATGCATAATTTTGTGTGGGGGCTGAATGCTCTGCCTCCCGTTTGTTTCTATATCTGGTTCTGATAAAATTCTTTGCCTCTTCGAAAGATATGTTTGTACCAGGTTGAGGTAGCTTTCCACATTCCTTTGTCAGTATGTAAGCCTCTTCATTGCGGGGGATGCTTCAATGAGATTGGATTCTTTGTTTCACAACTGTTTTGAGTCGTTGAAATAGTTTGTGGAGCACTTTTCTTAGGTCATCTAAGTCAGCATTGTTCTATGAAGAAAACGCTTTGTGTCTCGCAGTTGAACCCACCTGTGAAGTATGTAATGAACCCAATACGATGAAACTCTTCTTGCTGGAATGCAAGAAATCTGACCAACGTGGAAAACACATAACACAGTACTACAGAAATAGCAAAATAGAACATAATGCAATTTGGCACATAAACTAAATGTCACAAGAGTATAACACAAAATTCTGCACTTATATTCCACATTTGCATACAACAACACCACCAATAGTAACAAGCCACCATTGTGAAGAATTAATACAGAAATGACAAAATCTCGCACAATCAGAAAAAAATGTATAACACTAAACAGGGCGTTTTGATGTAAACGATGCCTATGAATAATGGTTGAAAAGAATGCGCTATGCGGAAAGGTAGCAAACACCAAGAAGACAAATAAAAAACCTTTAGCGCCGAAAGGCAGTGTTAAAAGTAACTTCTTGTTGAATACTGTCACTGATAAAAGTGAGTTGACGAGGGTGCTGTTAATAATACATTGAAGTCTACTGTTAATAATAATTAGGTGAAGACTCGCTGTTAAGATGCCACTGATAATAAGTGTGGGTTAAAGACTGTTGCACCCCACAATAACGCACGTGAAAGTCATGGAAGGAGTGAAGCTGCTGGTGACGTTTTAATAACAGTTTATTCACGCCACAACACCATACAAATGACATCAAGAAATACACGTTACAGAACACATCTCAAAATATCCAAGAAAACTGCCCACACAGCAGTTCATCCTAATATGGCCGAACAATGTCTCCACCTCTCATAACAATCCAAAGAGAACTGCCCACACGCAGTTTATAAATACCTCATAATGTCATCACGTGAAATATTGGCCTTAGTACTCAAAATACTGCCTACACTGCAGTTTACAAATAACTCGTAATGTCATCACGTGAAATATTGGCCTTAGTACTCAAAATACTGCCTACACTGCAGTTTACAAATAACTCATAATGTCATCACGTGAAATATTTGCCTTAGTACTCAAAATACTGCCTACACTGCAGTTTACAAATAACTCGTAATGTCATCGAGTGAAATATTGGCCTTAGTACTCAAAATACTGCCTACACTGCAGTTTACAAATAACTCATGTCATCACGTGAAATATTGGCCTTAGTACTCAAAATACTGCCTACACTGCAGTTTACAAATAACTCATAATGTCATCACGTGAAATATTGGCCCTAGTACTCAAAATACTGCCTACACTGCAGTTTACAAATAACTCATAATGTCATCACGTGAAATATTGGCCTTAGTACTCAAAATACTTCAATATCCATAAACTCTACCTCCGCGGGAAATAATGGCCTCTTAAATAACATCTTCACGAAATATACTCTACTAGGAAATACTGGCCTGTACATATCAAGTCCTCTAACATCTTCACATCAAATATCCACTTATCCAAAAACACAGCGAAAACCATCGCTAGCCATTTTCATAGTGCTCTGCGCAGACACACACTTACAGGCCTGACTCTCTCCAGTCAACGCCCAGGACACAAACTTCAGATAACACACTCGTTCCGCTCAAAAGCAGTCACGAGACTTCCTCACGGTCAACACAACTCAGTCAATCAATCATCTGCGGGTTAGCCGCGAGCTATTCTCACCCCGCACAAAACAATACAGAATAAATATATCTCACTACTTGAGATGATCAGCGTTTTTCCACGCTATCTGTAATCTATCTCTCGAAACTACCACGAGATATTTTCAAAACAATTCAACAGCCAACAAGCAAACAAGTGCTCCAACTCAGAATCTATTTTTTCTACTAACATACTCAGATTTACTCCCCTTCCACCAGTTCTGTTCTTAACAGGCAGACGAAAAGATATTCGTAACAAAACAGCGACATCTTGTCTCGAAATTCTCCACCAAATGACTCCACTTTACATTTTACACGCTTTTGTGTGGGGAAAAAAGGGTCAAGAGGAAACACTTCCCTGAAGTTCGCAGCTGTTTCTACCAATCGGCCCACCTACGGCGGCAGGTGAACCCACTGGATAGAAGACGACTCAAGGTGCAGGATTAATAGTTAACATCCGTCGGCGTCGACATTACATCGGAATACTGGGTCCTAGGGATTTTTCTCAAACTAGATATTAATTCAAAAAATTAAAAGAACAGTGGATCCCAGCCTACTGCAAGATATATGGAAATGAGTAGGCAAATAAACTTGGCAAAGAAAGGAGGAAGGGAAACGCAAACAGATGGCAGGGCTATGCATGACGAGATAAAAGCAATAAACATAAATAACTATTAAGAATAATGGCGAAAGGAACATACAGAGTCCGATAAGACAAAATCATAGTATACGTTACCAAGAAAAAGATCAACAGATAATTTTCAGACTGAGAACAAGATAATACAGATTCAGATACCATCTGTTCAAAAAACTGATAATTGAACAGACAGATATTTGTCCATGTGGGGAGGACAATGGTCAGTAGAACATGTGTTCCAAAATTATTTGCTAAATGAGTGGAACAGGATATTGTCATGGCCTTCTCAAACCCAGTTGCTGGAGAAACTGTATGATGACGAGAGAAGCCCGAGATGGGCTGCCAGTTTTATAGGAGAAATAGATATGGTTATTTGAAAGCGAACGACGACAAAGAAGAAGAAGTGAGGCAATAAATGTTTATTCTAATTGAGGACTAAACAACTACGAAGGTTCTATTTGTTGTTGATAATTAACTAGGACTGCTGACCTTGTCGCTCTTTCGCAACCATTACGAACTTAGAGAAATTGCATGTTTTCTGTAGCTGTAAGAGGGCAAAGTTGATGTCATTTTTGTCCCAATTTTCATAGTCACGCAACTGGAGTCCTATAACAAATACCGTACCACCGCAGTGGAGAAAAAAAATTTTTTTTTTTCTTTTAATTAACCAGCGGCACTTGGGCTTTCATCCCTTCGGCCCAATGACATGTCATTGCGAGGATGGGGAACCTGAGGACTTTCCTTCCAACCCGGTCAGGAGCTTCGCTCCTTCCCATCCACAGAGGGTTTATCTCAGGAAAACGTGGAGAAAAATGGTTAAAATGTCACCATACTAGGTCCAGCTTTTTTATGAGATTGAGTGACCAGTTCACTTCCTGATTGCCCTTTGCCTTCCCTAACGAACAGAGTCAAGTACCCTTTGCCAGATTGGTATACTGAAATGTGACGCTACCAGATTTTGATCCTCGAAACCGGTAGGTGTGGAGTTAGAGAAAACCACCCTAACCACTTAGACAGCGGACACTTTATAGTCATGTTATTTCGATTATCCATTGTTCTAATGTTTTAACTATTAAATGTACAATTGGCTCTTTAGAGAAACTGTCTAGGATATACGTTATAGTCCACTGTCTTCACCATGTATAGGCAAACGTAGATACTTGCTTAAGCCTGTAACTTAGCTGTCCCATGTAGTTCTCGGGGGTCTAATGTTTATGAGATTTAAACATTAACAGGACAACTACGCCAACGGACATGTTCAAAGTCACTATTATTAGGTTGTGCATGGAGCAGACAACCTGATCATGTGATACGAATTGGAACAGAAACAACTGCTACAATCTCGCATGAATCCTTGGTGTTGGCTTTCTGTGAAGGGGACAGGCTGCACCGCTGGTTCTATGCCCGGTAAGGAGAGCAACAGATAATGATGATATCTCTGCTGGGATTATCTTTAGCAACTGATTTCTTTACTTTCAGCACCCATAATGCATCAGTAGAAATGTAATCATAGATGTAACCCAGCTGGACAACACTTTTCCAGATTATGGTATTTTTTCTGCTATTAGATGCAAGTCAAAGTATGCAACTATACCTTGACTCTGTATGAGAATGGAATGATGTATTAATAATTGTAAATTTTTGTTTCGCCCAGATTTGCCAGCTAGTAAAACTGACACAAGATGAGATAAATGTGGTAGGGCTTTATTGGAACATAGCTATATAATCCACAGTCTAAGCAAGCTAAACATCGAAGCACCGTCTGATAGTAGTGTTGTGGGGTTTGGAACCCTCAGATATTGCATGTCACCCGTATGCCAGAGGAAGAGAACGCACTTCATTAAGGGCCTCGTCACTAACAGACAACTTCAAACAGGAGTCTGACCCAGTCTCTTCTACAGACAAATAAGTTTATCAGCTCTACTCTGTCAAATATATGATACGTTTGTAAAACAATTACTGGGTCATAGTATTCATTTATGTATATTTATATTAAAGCATGGACATCCAAGGACGTACTACGTAGTGCGGTGATAATTTTAATTTCATTAACGGTCATTTCACTCTCCTCCCTTACATCAAAGGAAACATCTCAACCGGCCATTAAGTCACGTTGAAGTCATGGTAGTGGTTCATGGGAGTCAGTCTAATCATGTATATACTGGCCACGACCAGCCAAAATTGGCTGGTTTTTAATCATAGTGTGTTGTTTCTGTTACACGTATTACATTGCTGCTTCTTCTATAGTCTCGCTTGCTCGCTGTGAATGACGCGATCGTCTCTTCCTTTTAGCCATCTTATCATTTTGATCCATAATAATAAGTCTGCAATACCTTAAATTAAAATTTTGTCTTGAAGAAACAATAAAAAACTAATATTTTAAGGTTATTTTTAAGAAAATTGATGAGTTAAATCCATTTCCCGAATAAAACTGGACAGAAGAGTACGGTATCTTGATTGTCTGTTGATTGAATGCACACCGTCATTTTGCGCACTTTTTTCTATTTTCGCGACAGTACATATAAGGGGAAACAATACAATTAATGTCTAACATTCAACCACAGTTGCACCCACTTAGCTGTGGTCGAAAGTTAATGTACTCTCTCGAAAATAGAGAAAAGTGCGCAAATGACTGTGTGCAAAATGTGACCGACCGACCGACCGACTGAAGTATCTTACGGCGGAAATTATGGTATTTTATGATTCCAGCTGAATGGTGCAGATAGTTCCATAGTCAGGCCATTATGCGACCAAGGCAAGGTTTACTACTTACACTCCCCCTCCCCCCAAACAAAAACATTGTCAGCTTAGATTTCCCAAAACGGTTATCGTGCCGAAACAAATGAAAAGCACAAAACTTGAAACTGCTAAATGTATTTTCAATTTCAAGAATAAATAATACAAAATCTTTGATTATTTATCTCAAATACAAGCAAAGTTTTTTAGCACACAAATCATTTTGAATAATCTAATGAACTGTGATGTTAAAATTTAAGTCTCTTAAAGTTTTAATTTCAGGCACATAAAAACCTCACTGTGTGCCTATTCCTTTGCTAATTTATCACCAGTTCCTTCAGGTCAACTGCTGATGCTTTTATAATGTTCACCTGATATAATTACCAAGCCAACTAGTCTCTTTTGCAACATTAATGAGCGCATGCACGTTTTTATAGGTTGAGCTTCGAGAAACTGTGTTAACCATCTACCACTGACACTGGTAGTGTGAGAAGGATCCTTAGAGCAGAAGAAAGGTTAGGCACTATATCCAGCTTTTCTTTTTTCTGCTGTAGTACAGTATGAAGAGAATAACTCCTTGTGGCGGCAAAGAACTTGGAATCCGTCTAACCATTGCTTAAGTTCACAGCACAAATCCTCAGCATCAATATCTTTGTTTCCCTTGTGCATTTTGCATATATCTAACAGAAAGCCAAACAGGTAATTATATTGTTGTAGCTGTTGGAATCTCCCTTCAACATATTGTATGGCCATGTCTAAAACATCAAAGTAGAAACCTACTTTGAATATTTGTTTTCTGTTATTCTTGACCTGCCTCTTCTTGGGTCTCAAACTGGCGTTTCTGTCTCCGTTTCCTAATTTTCTCTGTCTCAAAGTTTGGTAGTATCTTTATAGCCTTTGCAATCTTAGTAACATCTATCAAAACGTGTTGAAAACTCCCACACCTGCAGTCGACAAGGTAATGCTTGGTAAGCATTGACATGTACCTGAATTTCAATCAGCTTCCTTATTTAGTAGTAACCTGCTTGTAAGATTAACTTCAAAAAGGATGTTGCTATGTTACAAAGAATACAACAACTGGAACTGTGTAGCGAGATCAGTGATACAATCGCCAAATACAGTAATATTTAACCCCTACGCCAAGTAAATTTACCACCCCTCCCGTGTTTACCCAAAGTCATTAACCACGCCTGCGATTCGCGCTGGATTTAAAAAAAGCATTAACGCTAAAGTGAACGATACCAAAACCACTAGCTTTTTCGTTGCTCTGTCCAAAGACTTTAAATAACATAACACGTGTTTCGTTCCCAAAAAGAATGATAGAAAAAAAAGAGGAGTGAAAGAGAGAGGGAGGAATGAAACCTTGACTAAAGCGTTTTTTAAATCTATGATTAGCACACAATGCGACAGTTGACGTTAAGGACTTGCTTAAGGTAACACAAAACGAAAGCGAGAGGCTGGCGTTTGAAAATCAACTAGTGCCTTAGAAACCGTTATTAGGGCTCATTTTTTTCCTTACCGTTAAGGTTTGAATAAAGTATTTGGATATTTGCTAATTCACGCGATTATACCACATTTCAAAACCAACCGCCTTGGTCCCTCTCCGTATTGGAAATTAAATCTAACATAAACACGGTTGGCGACCGGCCAAAAATTGTGTTTCATTTACTTAGAACAAGCGAGAGAGAGAAACAATAAAGGGGGGGTGGGGATTAACACGGAGGAAAACCTAAGCTAGCGTATGCATTGTGAAAGTGAAACTAAGTAACCAAATTGGGAAGGGTAGCGTAAACGGTGGCGAAAGAAACATAGATGAAGTATCGTATTCTAAGTATTCTAATTGAATAATAAAGGAAAAGAAAGGACAGTTGACAACTGAAATGATAATACTTGGGTTTTAGGAATATCATATTACTCATTATGAGATAGTATCTTACCGTAGAGAAAAGTAGGTTATTTGAAAAACTGAAGGGGGAAATACAAAAATGAAAACTATGATAAAGAGAGAAATAAAATCATAAGGGCTAGATTACAGACTGTCGTCTGGTTAATAATTGCTTTTCTCCATTAAAATCGTTTAGATATTAACAAAAATGACGTAGAAGATAAAAATGAAAGACAGAAAGACAGACACAGTGATATCCGCTCAACTTTGAAAATCTGGGATGTCACATTTTTTGAACGTGTATTTTTGAAAAGAGAGTCATGTCGGCTTACCCTGATCTGATTGGTTTAGGGGAGCATAACTAACGAGGGGATATAACGAAAGTTTAGCTAACGCTTAGTTGCAACTTGAAGATACAATTTAAACAGTAAGGTTATCATCAGACACAAGGAATTCATGACCCATTGCCTTTGCTATTCTGGCCAGTGGCGATCTCAGCTTGACCCATTGATCGCCGGTTAACCTTATATGTGTGAAATATTTCATTGATTGCGGGTTACATCCTATAACACTCAGTGTGCCACAAAGTTATACTGGAGCTGCAGAGTTCGAGGCAACAGTGTTTATTTGCCTATATTCTGAAGCAAGAGTGCTGAAGCAGTCTCCAGGTCTCACTGTCGTGACGAATGTACTGTTGTTGAGAAAGTCATCAACTATTGCTCAAGGAAATTCAGTTAAGCCAAACCTTCTACGGGCTTAATGCGTGTTCATTTAACATTAACTCTCCACTATTGCAATAAAATAGTTTTAGGAAGTGATGAGAAAAGTTGTTCCTCATAATCGTGACCAGTCATAATATCTAGTGCTTCATCAGGGAATTCCATGTTATAAACATTTACAGCTTGACAGTTAAGGACAAGTTGTCCGTTAGACTTAATTAAAACTGTAATATATATTTCCATTCCATTTTTAGTTTAAACATTCCTGTACCAAAACAGATTGGAGGTACAGGAAATTAAAATTGTAACATACTGTTCTAACTTTAACCACTGACTTGTTTAATCCGTTTTTAATGAGTTAAGTTGTGTTTGTTGTCATACACTAACCCTTACATTTTGCATTACCCTAGACATCAAGCCATATAAACAAACAGACACCAGAATATAAAATAGACTCAAAATATATCGCAGATTGAGGTCGTAGGGTGGTAGCAGTCAGGTACCTTGAGAACATCATCTTCAACTATTAGACTCAGGGACTTGAAAGCTGACCTCAATCTGTAGACAAGTAATATTTATCTATTTTAACATCAAAACCCACCACAAACTGACAAATTGCACCAGCAAGGGCCTTAGCATTGCACCAGCAAGGGCCTTAGCATTGCACCAGCAAGGGCCTTAGCTTTTATTCAGGAAGTATTTCCAGAGGTACCTTTTAGGCTTATATCATCAAATATATAGTATATAGTGAAGATCAAATATTACAAATCACTTGTAATATCTATTCTCTTGTATGGGTGTGAGGGTTGGACACTCACTGCAGATACGGAGCGAAGGATTCAGGCTTTCAGTATAAATATTATAGAAGAATTTTTCACATTTGCTATAAAGAGCAAAAAACAAATCTCTATGTTAGAGAGAAAATAAACACCTATGCAGGTTACCAAAAACCACTTTTGTCAGTAGTGAAACGTCGAAAGCTCGCCTGGTTTAGGCATGTAACTCGTCATGACTCCCTTTCGAAAACGATCCTTTAGGGAAACGAAGAAGAGGAATGCAAAGAAAATTCTGGGCTGATAACATCAAAGAATGGGCAGGGCACGGTTTTTCCACACTTGTACGCATTGCTAAGGATAGAGAGAAGTGGAGAACCCTGTCTCCTGATGCTTCCATTATGGCACCCCTACGACCCATGACGAGTTACGGGTTGAGATGAGATGAGATGATATAGTATATATTAATAAGTTGATACCTCGGTGGTTTCAAAGCATCGAGCCGACTCTCCAAACTTGTTTCACTTAGTGGCTTAACAGTTTAAGAATCAGTCCGGTTTTCTCTCTTATATTGCTCGTAATCATAGTTTAAAGCAAACAGGTGATTGGCCTGTGGTGCCTTTGCATGGTGGAGGGGCTGCCTCCTTACGGCCTTCATGCAGGCCGCCATCCTTCTTTTTCATCCGGCTGTATACCGCTCCACCTATGTCCCAGTCTTGACATATGGATGCGAGTCATGGGCAATGACTACAACCCACAAAAGCCAGATCCAAACCTCAGAAATGAGATATCTGAGGAAGGTGGTTGCAGTAACCGGAAGAGACATGGTACGCAACCAGACGATACGTCAAAGCCTTAAATCCCACCCCCTGCAGACCCAAATAGAACGGTCCCAACTAAGATGGTTTGGCCATGTCTGCAGAATGGGAGAAGACCGGCTACCACGACAAGCATGGGAAACAAAGAGCCAAGGATCTAGACCCCCAGGACGACCCAGAGTCCGCTGGGAGGACAACGTTAGACAATCTTTGAAGGACCGAGGACTAGAATGGAACCAGGCCAGGAGGAAGACAGCCGATAGGATAGTCTGGCGCTCTCTCTTCCAAACCTCTACACCTCACGGTAGAAGGGGAACGACTAAGTAAGTAAGGCTTAACAGTTACGACTCAGTCTGTTACATGTGTAGCAGATAAGGGAACGAAAAATGAGAATCATATATAGGAAAGTCTAGATAGAGTAGAAAAAGGGGATGCGCAAATAAGAATGAGCATGAGACGGGGAATCGAAAAAGAGGTGAACAGAAATCCAGTTAGGCACGCTTTTCAGCGACAGTCAGAAGCGTGAGCGAAGCAGTGCAGGTCGCAGATACGCTAGATAGACAATGTTAGCCATGTTGAAGGCGATTGTCAAGTAGAACGTGTTGTGAATATTCTCAGACAAGGAGACAAGATTGGGTGGTAATTAACCTAACATATTGACAGTATAAATTCTTCACAGGACGGAAGAACGATGGAGCGAGTTAGGCTCAATTCAGAAGAAAAAGGGTACGTAGAGTGAATTTATTTACATCTATACAGTAGTCCTATTCCTCGTCTAAGATAGTGACCATCTATAAAAAGGAAAGGAACAACACCGGAGGAGTCCGGTATCTCATCGATAACCTGAACCCAGAGCGACTTGTATCAATAGACAAGGATTTGTTTAGAAGGAAGAAAGGATGTAGATAATAATAACATCTGAACAACAACAGATGATTTGATATTATAATATTGAATGTAAAGTTTCAATGCTGAACGAGTGTTGAAGAAGGAAGGGTGACAGACCATGATTGTTGGAGATCCAGGTAACAGCAGCGATCCACACATTGTAAATAAACATTATTCAAGTTGACTATGGCGTTCTTTAGTTATATAGATGATCTGCTTGGCGTTGTGTTGTCGCTCGCTGTGTGTGAGTATTGTAATCATTTGTCATCATGTCATCGCTAGCTACTGAGGCAAAGAACCTGGGCATACAGCGGCCAAGTGAGGTAACCACCTGTTTTGGCAAGCGACCAAATTATTATACAAAGTGGTACCGTGATAAGCTGCCACACACATCTAGTTAGAATTTGCTAACGCTGAGCCGATGCAGAGAGTTATATAAATTTCACCAAACTGAAGAAACAATATGCTTCCAGATAACTGGTAGCGGCGTCATTGACTACGATGTTTAAAGAGTGTGCTTAGCAGGGCATGAAAAAGGCAAGTGAGTGTATGTCCAGGACTCTCTTCTGTACGCCATTTTCTTTGCCTTTTTTGTTACTTTCATTATCATAACCTTGACCACACAGACTCTTAATTGGTAATCGCATTTGCCCAAGCTGTCCAAGAAGAGTTTCTGTCATAAAGGCACATGTAGTCTCCTTTAGTGGAACCAATCCCAAGAAATGTTCTGTTATGATAACCACGGGCTCAGACATCTCATTATCTGATGGTTTTATTACATCAACAAAACGTACAATCATTGTCATTGGTTCATTATGATTAACATAAAATGTGCACAATATAATAATTGAGTTGTATTTGGCTGAGTTTATATGTGCTAAAATTGTCTACTTCATAGCACCTGCTAGAAGCTGTACAAGCTCAGTGTGGTGTCACACTCTACTATCCAAAAAATTTTGGAGAGATTTCAGGCCACAGGAACTTTGGAGGATCGCCACCGGCCAGATCGCCCTAGATGCACCAATAGACATGATGACCGGTACCTCTTGTTGTCAGCCCTGCGCCATCGAACAGTGACTTGTTCCACTCTAAGATGTCAGCTGAGACAAACTGTAAACGTTAATGTCAGTCAAAGCACCATTCGCAGACGTTTACGTGAATTTGGACTGGCTGCTCGACGTCCTGCAGTCAGAATCCCTCTTAATCCTGCTCATCGCAGAGCCCGTGTTGCTTGGTGTCGCGAGCACATCCGATGGACAAGGCAACAATGGAGTCAAGTTCTCTTCACTGATGAATCTCGCTTCACTGTGTCATTCAATGATGGCAGGATTCGAGTTTGGAGACGACCAGGAGAGCGATTTACTGATGACACAATTCGAGAGGTAGATCATTATGGTAGGGGTTCTGTCATGGCCTGGGGAGGCTTCTACAGACACGGCAGGACCCCACTCTACATCATCCAAGGCAACTTGACCGGCCCAAGATACCAGAACGAAATCTTGAGACCAATTGTTCAGCCTGCTCTGGAGGCCATAGGTGGTAATGCCATCCTCCAAGATGATAACGCTCGACCCCATCGAGCTCGTGTGGTGAATGAGTTTATTCGGTAACATGGGATCATCAGGATGGCGTGGCCAGCTCGTTCACCTGACCTTTCTCCGATTGAGCATCTCTGGGATGTCATTGGTCGAAGATTGTCAAATAATCACCCCCTGCCAATGGATGTTGCACAGCTGACTGCATTTCTGCTTCAGGAATGGCAAGCTGTTCCTCATGATACTCTTCGGACCCTTGTGGACTCGATGCGTCTACGCTGTCTTGAATGCCTTGCTGCAAACGGTGGTCATACCCGATTTAGAAATGTCTATTTGTCCAATATCTATTGTGTGACTTTTGAAAAGGTGGGTGACACACTTCACAGCTTCATTGCGTTTGAATGTGTGTTTCCATTTCTTTACGTGACATGTCAATTTGGTATTCAATAAATGCCGTTTTGACTGATACCAATTACGTTTATATCAGATTTGTTTTATGGTTTCAACCAAGGTTTTTCTAAGTGACCCTTCACTTTTGACGAGTAGTATACTTAGTAATCCTGTTATGTTGGACATATGCGTAAGTATTTTCCGAATAACAGGAATAGTTACTTTACTCATTGTGTTGGAACATTGTGTACACACACAGACACACGCACATACACACATATATACACACGCTAGTGTTGGGGCTAAGAGCCATACCAATAACACTACAGGGTGGTACTAGAATGAATAGCACGGGTTGAAAACTTTATTCAACGTACTTCATAATTCCCATTGTATAGGAGACGATAACATTCATAAGTTTCCCGCATTCAGTGAACTCCCATAAGACGTTGTTAATTGCAGTGTACAACACAGGAATACAGTACTTTATCCCACCAAGCATGGCTATACTACTGGCGTCGTTGGAAGTAGTCTCATACTATAGTTAACTTGCTTTCGTTAATTTTTTCATCTCTTCTTTATACACTCCCACTTGCAACAAACGGTTTAAACATAGTTCGCTCTGTAATTAGCTAAGACTGAACTTTTTGTAAATGTGTATAACAGCTCTTGCCTAATATCCTACTTCCCCTCATCACGGTTATGGCGTGCGTACAACTTTGTGAAAAAGTTCCTGTTTTCATAAATATGCTTGGTGCATATAAACAGGCCAGCGGCAGCGGTGGTTCCATGTTCCATAAGGAAATAAACAGAAAATAATGATAAATACCAAGATAATGACCACAATAACAAACAACATATCAATTACCTCTAAAACTGAAAGCAACGACTTTGAAATAGACAGTATAAGTATATAGTTCACAAGAGAATTGGATATAAAGTATAGTGGATATAACAACAGTTATTAAGACTAGTTGAAAGATCTGCGTTTACACCACGAAACGAAATATCGTTTCCAATGAACTGTTCTTCATATCTACTATTAAAGCATTGTTTAGGTGCGTGCTAAAGTAACTTATAATCGGACAATATGGGCTTTTATATGTGAACGTGTGCTAAATAAAACCGACGGTCCATGTGTCTAGGTTGAACGAGACGCGTTTCACCAAAACGAGGCAACATTTTTTTTTTTAAAGGTGCATGCTGGAGACAATAACTCTACTGAAATAACAAGTAAATAAATTCATAGACTATTTCTTTACATGGTTCAGTGTTAGTGTTAAGAACAATTCCTTTCTTGTTTGAATGTTGTCTAGGGTTTTCTGTTAATTAGTAGAAGTCATCATGTGACGTATTCTTTCCAGAACGTTGTCTCCATTACAGCTGCTCTGAACGCATCACGATTCTGGGCAAGTCGACCTGCATCAGCCAAAGACAAGTTCAGACTCTCTGTGATGTCCTGGGTCCACCGTCGTCTAGGTCGACCCCTTCCCCTTTTTCCAGGGACCATGCCTTCCATCACTGTTTTTTCCAGACTATTATGTCTTTTTATATGACCGAAAAATTTCAGCTTCCTTATTGCGATGGTATTTAGGAGCCAATGTTCCTGTACGTTTAGTGAGTGCAGTACTTCTCTGTTGGTCTTTTTTTCTGTCCAGGGTATTCTCAACATCCTTCTGTAGCATTTCATTTCGAATGATGTAATCTTTTTTGCAACTGTTTTATTGAGTGTCCAAGTCTCGCAGCCGTATGTTGCTACTGGGAATATACATGCTCTGATCAGTTGTAACTTTGTTTCTTTGCTTGTGCCTTGCCATAGGTTTTTCATCTGTATTAGCTTATGTGAAGCAATTGCAAGTCTTCTTTTAATTTCTACTGCACAGTCGCCAGAGCTGTTAATGATTGATCCTAAGTATTCGAATTCATTGACACTTTCCAGTTCTTCGTTATCAATTTCAATTTCTGGTTTGGTCTTTACTTTGTCTGTTGTCAATACTTTGGTCTTCTTGGTGTTTAGGTATAGATTCTGGGCCTCGCTGTGTTTTTTGGTGGACAGAAGTAATTGTTCAAGTCCTTTTGGGTTGGTCGATAGGAGGACTGTGTCGTCAGCATATCTGATTTCCGGGATCTGGTACCCGCCGATGTTAAATGAGTCAAACTCTGTGTGTTCTTGGTCATCTCTTACGTTTCTCATGATATTCTCGGCATAAATGTTAAACAGGTAAGGGGAAAGGGTACAGCCTTGTCTTACTCCTTTCTGTACTTCAAACCATTCTGATGTTTCCCCCTCTATTCTTACGGCTGCCTGTTGTTCTTGGTACAGCAGTGCGATGAGTTGTATAAGGTGGTTTGGAAATCCCATATTTTTCATAATAGCCCATAACTGCTGATGTTGTACACAATCGAAAGCTTTGGTGTAATCAATGAAACAAGTATGTAGGTCAACGTTGAATTCTCTACACTTTTCTATGATGATCCTCATGTTGAATATATGATCTCTAGTGCCTCTACCTGGTCGAAAACCCGCCTGTACAATTAGTAGAAGTATTGCCACCAAAAACTTTGGCCACAACTTTTATGGATAATCGTTCTGGTTTATATTCATATTCGTATTTACTAAACCAACTGTCAGAAACTGTTAACTGTTAATATGTTCAAACTCTTATTCCCAACTTTTAATCATGTCTGGAAGACTTCTGTTTTCAAACGACTTTCACTTTTATTTAACATAGATACTTGCATGAGCTACACATTGCTCTAATAAAGTTTGACATCTTCATTTAAATTATCGATTCTCTCCTGCTATACACTGCTTATAAATGAGTCCATACATCGGCACAATTCTTCTTCTATCAAGACTAATCTCTTCGTGCTTCCATAGCATATTCATAATGTTCATCCATATATTATATTCTTGCGAAGTCCTCTTAACTTATTATCTTCCTTTTTATATCCATATTAATTACAACTTGGTGCATTCTTGCACATTTCCTTTTCAGTCGGCGATTATATTTTCTCTTTAATATTCATGTCTCTGCATGACGGTTATGATAACCTTGACACATCTTCAAACATCTCTTTTGGCTAATCAAGCCTAATTCTTACCCTGAATTTCACACATCCTGATAAGATGGGTTTGTCCCATAATGAATTAAAATCACACTTGATTTCTGCTTCGAAATCTATAACTTAGACACACTTTGTAAGTAGAATTCTCTACACTTAGATAAGTGGACCAAACCACACAAGCCGACACTCTGAATAATGTCACTATGTACTCTACGTCATACTTCGTAACGTGTGTAGTTATAGTAAATGATCATATTTATTTTGTGTTTTGGTGAGGCACATCTTGGTGCAGAGCGATCTCTCCAAATCTACCTTTACACAATCGCTATGCCCCATGATGCATACTCAACAGTTAGGAACATCAATTAATGTTAATACTTTAAAAATCTGTGCCTATTAATGGTTTTTATAAGGTGTTACAGGAAATATGTTTTAATAAAATAAATGGACCTAAAATATACGTATACATTCATCATGAACTTGACATTGCGTCCACAAGATTGACACACAAAATAATGTTAATGTTAATGTTAATCTGAAACGACGTCATTGCACTCCGGGCAAAACGATAGGTGCTCAGTCTCACTCAGCAAATGTTGAAGAGTATGAATGCTAATTGATGCTGTTGCGCACTGGTTGTATACACGCCGGATGCGTACTCTCATACGTCCATCCCTGCTGGTCTTACGTTTGATGCTAGCAATCTTAGCCTTGATGGTGCATCGATTGCAGTGTCATTCTCTAATAGGCGAACATGAATCGCCCTCAATATTTATCTCTTATCACTGTTCAATTCACCTTCTATGGGTGCTCTTGAAGCTAGTCTGTTAACTCTTTTATTGCCGCGTACCTCTGCATGATCAGGACAGTAGATTCATATCAGTTCTAGAAGATTCAATGCTTCTATGGAGGTTTTCTATTCTTGTCTGAGCCATCCATTTTGGACCTTTCAAAGAATGGATTGTGAGTCTGATACAATAACTGCCTTTGTTAATAAAGTCTCAGACAGTCATCTTAAAGCAGCAGTAACTGCCTGTTAGTGGTTAAATTTCTTCCGTCACTGGGTCATTGCTTCTTTTGGGCTGTCACATCTGTTACATGCAGATTGTGCTGTAAGCTGCTTCTGTTGTTGTGATAAATGTCTGGCTTACAGCAGTGGCCGACAGTTGTATAATATGCAATGAGCGAACGTCGTGAATTCTTAAATTATATAAGTCTCTGGTATCACCCACACAGCAGTAACGTAGGTCAGGAATAGACCAACGGGTAAGACGAGTTCGTATCCAACTCATACACAGTTTATTTATCACAGTAACATAGACATCACAGGTAGTACATTGTCACAGGCTACTACAGCGTACAAAATCCATGGCAAATAGGTTGCAGAACATAGCAAATATCCAGAAATTGGTTGCATACACAGCAACTCTCAGTACAGTAAATATCCATAAATTGGTTGCATACACAGCAACTCTCAGTACAGCAAATATCCATAGAAAAAACATTCATCAAAGGAAAAGGGATTGCATACATAGCAATTTGTAATAAATAACGTGAGCCGATGTAATCCATGGCATTTGAATACAATCTTGAAAAACTCTTCCCTTTAATAACATACTCTGGTCACACTAGCGAGACAAACAACCATCTCGAAGCCCTGTCAGATTCTTAATGACTGAGATTATAGTTTCTCAGTACAACTCAGTAAAGTCGCTCGTGCGCGAACTAACTGCTTGACATGTGAGCTCAGCTCATCCGTCTCTTCCCTCTACTACTAAGAACATTAGAACAGTTTCTTTATTTTTTTTAAAAGCTAACACAGACTCAGTTGAGCTATGTTCCAAAATAATCGTACACAAAGTACCCAAATAAAAAAAATCTATCTCATGACTTTAAACGTGCTTACTAACAAAAAATCAGCCCCGTACATAATAATCCCTAACACTTAACTTCCCCTCAGAATCATGACTTAACAGATTACACCGACCTCCGGGGAAAAAATGATATCATTTATTTTGGAAAATTACATCGAACAACAATGTGAGGTCGATCAAATTCATATCTACAACAAAGAATTACACAATGTTAAGTCATATCATAAACCAACAATTGAGGAATGGAAGTATGTGTAAAGAATGAAGGTGAAGTATGCAAAGAGAATCAGATTCAAACAAAGATGAAGTATATTAAGTATAGACTAACTATGAACCAATAAGTGGAAAATGAAAAGAGGAGATTGATGCGTGATGCCATATGAGGATGGATGGTATCCGCATGTCTGGTTTTGTGTAGTGTGCAGATGTGTTCAGTCAAACAATGTTCATACAAAAATAACAGGGCAATCCACATAGGACGTCAGTAAACTCACGACGTATAAAGTCAATGATTCTTGTAACAGCCGTTGACGTTTTTCTTCATTATTTATTGTGGACGCCACAGTGACAAAATGGTTACGCGAATATGTAGGCACATCAAACAGTCATTATCACAGCAACATTCAATACAGCAATAGACGGTAGACAGCATTACAATGATGAGTCAGATGCATGTTATATTTCATAGTGCTGTAAATGTAGTCAGGTGAAAAACTCCATCCTTTTCTATAACAGCCAGGAGATAACCAGATGTATGAGATCAGTTCACTCTCCTTAGTCTGACTTCAGCAAGACAGACACGTCTGCCGAAGTATAAATAATGTCCTCAAAAATATTCTCTAGATAATAAAGGTTTTCCAAACCTAGTTCATTTAACAAAGTAGCAAGTAATGGTCCTTGGGACATGCATCAACCGATGCAGTACAATACAGCGACATGTGAGCTGGGAAAACATCTCGTGACGACGACTTTCGAAGACAGGCTATGAATCGAAATCGCTCACGACCCAAAATCGATAGAGTTAATGAAAAGTCAATTTACCTTGCCTTCAGGAAATACACAGAAATATCACGCCTCCCGACATGTGGGAAACACTAGAGGTATTAACTCGAATAAACGAAATATCCATTAAGAGGACTACACATCCCTGACAGAACAAAAAAATAGCGGAGATCCCCTCTTCAACGAGGCATCTCTTTCGCCATTCAAATCGCTCACTCCACTAGTGGTGGGCGGAAACCGATCGACCAAAAAACAAGACCAGTCATGCGCAGTCCAGCGCAAAAATGACCACAGCTCAAAACTTAACTGCATTCAATACCAACGCGAGAAGACAAATGCTTACCGAGAAAAGTGACTATAAATTTCAAGCAGTTGTTGCCCTTGCGTTATAAAATAGATATTGTAATAAAACGATGTTGCGAGAATTTATCACGCAACATATCACCACCTCCTCCCGATTAAAAAAAAAAATGTGGAACATATTTTTTTTTTTTTTAAATATCAAAGAGCATGCGATAAGCGGCTCAAAACGCACGAATTATGCGCTGATAATTAATTAAATTGCCTAACATGAGGCTAAATATAGAGTGTCTGGTGAGGATATACCTCAACAGAAAAATAAATATGTCTCAAAAAATATTCACATCGGGGAGGTGTCACCAACACACATCACGTTAGCATGTAAACACAATATACGTATGCAAGTTACCATAATCATCATTAAACAGCATACTCTAATATTGTCTTTAAAAATGGATGTACAAATCTGATAGGAAAATTTAAATAGTACATTCTTTGACATGTAATGACATAAGTACATAGTAAAGTTAAACTACATGACGATCCAGGACATATGCTCTGGTATTCCGAGGGTAAGTACACAATCTAGAACTCGTCATGCTTGATACTAGTAAGGTAAGTCCTCAGCTTAACAATGACATTCTGAGAAAGTACAAGCAATATAATGCTAATTAATAACTAATATGCTTCATAAGGTACAATACATTATTAATAATTGTGGCTGTTTAGTAAACTAACGGCCCTTATATTAACTACTCAGTCCTCCTCTATCATCTTAAAAAAACGAACAGAAGAAGATGACAGCAAAGCACGATAGTGTGTACATATAAAGTAAGTACAGATGTGCTAATCTATTGTAGAAATATAGGTGTGTTATGACTCTGTAATATATGGAAATATAGGACAGAAGTATTTGTTGGAGTCATGTGGGCATCTAGACAAAATGTCAGCCATCACATTATCCGCACCACGGATAGCTCGTACCGTGAAGTGAAAAGGTTGAAGAGCTATAGCATATCGAGTGGATCTCGAACTCTTCAAATTCTTAGTCTGAATAGCTGTAAGAGCTTTCTGATCAGTCTCTAGAATGAAATGTGCGCCCAGGAGGAATCTTTGTAGCTTTAGAATTGACCAAACCATCGCTAACAACTCACGGTCTAAAACCGAGTAGTTCCTCTCTGCCGCATTTAGTTTTCTAGAAATGTACATAACAGGATGCAGAGTATTTGCATATTCTTGCATCAGTGCTGCTCCAATCCCAGTGGATGAAGCATCACTCCGAAGAACAAAAGTCCTATCAAGAGTAGGTAATCTTAAGATGGGAGGAGAAGAAAATATATTCTTGATTTGGTCTAGTGAAGATTGGCATTCTTCAGACCAACGGACCAGATTAGGCGAACCTTTCTTCAACAATGTTGAGAGAGGTGCCATGATCGAAGATAAATTTGGAATAAATCTCCCATAAAATTGAATTAAACCTAAGAGACTCCTAACTTGTTTCTTCGTTTTAGGAACAGAGATGTTCAGTATTTTGGAAGTATTGTGGTCTTCTGTCTTCAAGAGACTATGACCAATACGATGACCCAGGAAAGAGATTTCACCAAAACCAACAAAAGCTTTAGAAGGTTTCGCTGTCAAATTATTCTCACGTAGAGTGGACAGTAAGTCATATAACCCTAAATAGTGATCTTCCCAGGTATCACTGAAGAGACAGATGTCATCTAAGTATGCGATGACATCCGAACGATGTGACAGAATTCGACGCATCATGCGAACGAAAGTGGCAGGGGCGTTCATGAGACCAAAAGGCATAACATTCCATTGAAATAGACCCCTAGGTGTAGAAAAAGCAGTAAGAGGTTTGGCATGCTCTGCTAAAGGCACTTGCCAATAACCTTTAGACAAGTCAAGTTTAGTGAAGAATCTAGAATTAGAAAGTCTAATCAGTAGATCTTCTAACAAAGGCATCGGTTCAGCATCGAACTTTGTGACCTGATTCAATTTGCGATAATCAACACAAATTCGTATGTTCTTATCCTTCTTCCGGACAATAACCATGGAAGAAGAATATGGTGAAGTCGATGGTTCAATTATATTTAATTGAATCATTTCATCCAATTCCTTTTCCACTTGCGACTGAAAGTGTATAGGAATAGGATAAGGCCTAACCCTAATTGGATTATTGTCGGTAAGAATTATGTCATGTTCTATGACATCTGTGTGTCCAGGAATGTCAGTGAGAACATCCTGAAATGTTTGTAACATCGACGAGACTTGTCGATGTTCGTCACCAGAAAGATTAGGAGAAACAGAAACGTTTTTCCAAGATTCCGTAGAATGTAATGGAACCACTGGAAGGGGAAGATTAACATCAGAGAAGGTAGATTCCTCATCCTGTATGACAGACAGGGATGAATAATGACCGTGAGGTGCAGGAGCATCATCCGTTGCCTGGAAAATAGGCAGCAAATAGTCCGGACGTTCGTGAAATTCCGAAAGCATGTTTATGTGGAAAGTTTTATGCTTTCCATCAATATCGACCACATAGTCAACATCGGAAATCCGAGAGACTATTGCATACGGACCTTTCCATGCAATAAGAAGTCTATTTTCCCTACTGGGGAGTAGGACGAATGCTTTGTCACCTGGACAAAGTTGTCGTAGACATCTATTCTTGTTAGCAAACTGTCTTGCCTTCTCTTTAGCAATTTCTGATGAAGCAGTTGCTAGCTTACATGCCTCAATGATCTTTTGTCTAAGAGCAATGACATACTCATATGAGGATTGAGTTTCATCGCTAATATCATCGGCAGTGATGAGATCGTGTAATAAAGACATAGGGCCGCGTGGACGCGCGCCAAAGACAAGTTCGAAGGGAGAAAATCCTGTGTGTTCATTAGGGACTTCTCTATAGGCAAAGAGAGCCGCGGGTAAAACCCTGTCCCAATCTTGAGGATGATCTTCAGTTATCTTACCAAGCAAAGTCTTGAGCGTTCTATTCAGACGCTCAACTAACCCATTAGACATAGGATGGTAGATACTACTGAGAGATCGTTCAATATGTAAGGTAGACATTACCTGTGACATAGTGTCAGATATGAGTTGAGTGCCATGGTCTGACAATATTTCTCTGGGGAACCCCAAGCGAGAAAATATCAACCAAAGAGCATCTGCGATATCTGTAGTAGATATGCTCTTAAGAGGAATAGCCTCTGGCCAACGTGTGCACATATCGACACATGTAAGGATAAACTGATGTCCTCTGGCCGACTTGACCTTAAAAGGGCCAATAATATCTATGGCCATTTTCTGAAACGGCCGAATAGGAATGTCAGCAGCCTGGATAGGCGCAGCATGTCGTGGTCCTCTAGATTTGACCTCCTGACATACCTTGCATGATCGGCAGTAAATACGAATGTCCTTATTGACAAAAGGCCAAAAGAAAGCCGCAAGGACTCTCGACTTCGTACGGGAAAAACCCATATGTCCAGCACATTGCGAGTCATGAGCATGTTGTAATATTTGCACTCTCATGCTCTTGGGAACAAGAATTTGCGAATGTGCCGACGTAGTCGAATCTTGTACCATACGTACAAGTACGCCGTTTCTCATTGCAATCCAAGATTTTCTATTTGTATCCTGATTCGGATCACCTTTCTTCGCAAGAACGAAGAATTTTTTTAAAGAAGGATCTTCTTCTTGCAATTTTATGAAAGAGTCACGAGTGATTACTAAGTGACTATCTTGGCTATCAACTTCATTATCACTATTCAGTGAAGTTTCGGGTGTTTGTAGAGCTTGTGCTCTTGTAACTACTGCATTTGTAGCTTGCATGTTATTATCTTCCCAAGCAGCAATCTGCTGTGGGGTACACTCCCTAACTCCGTGAATACGACCAATAATAAGGTCCGCAATAGGATTAGGTAAGAGACAAGCATGCACATCTCCAGTAAAGAAAGGAGTGGCAATGCCAATTACAGCAGTAGGATATTTTTCTAGAGTGCCGCCAAATGTGACACATTTAATAACCCTTCCTGTAGCACAAGATGGATCTACAAGCGATTGTCTAACACCAATAGTGGTGCATCCGGAATCGAAAAGTAGTGAGACCGGAGTATCATTAACAAGACCCTTATGTAGAATTAAAGAACCCCTCCCGTCATGCGCAACAGCAGCAGGAAGAGCGGGAAGTGGGTGACCACAACTCAAAGTAGTTATGGTACCCGGTTCGAATAAAGTACTGCATTGGGGGCATTTGTTTGCTCTCTCAAAGTCAAAAGCAGAACCAGTGACAGCGTCAAAGTTTTTACTATCAACAACATGATTACAGGCTCCCTCAGTTTCCTGTTGTACAGCATTAGCCTGCTGATATCTCTTTTTTTGTGTTGAGATCTACCCCGACTATTATTACCTCTGAAGTTATCAGAGTTATTATTATCTCTGCAGTTATTATTGTCTCTATTGTAATTGTTATCCTGGTTCGAATTCCAGTTTCCACGATTACTATCATGTTCACATTGATGCGAACATCTATTTGTTTGGTTTTGAGGTCTTCGGCAGGAATAACCTCTATTACCATATCCTCTTTTGAAATGCCTATAATTATTAGGGTGATAGTAACGAGTACTATCAGGTTGTCTCCAATTCTTCGAAGAAGAATCACCATGAAATTGATTTCCATGATTTTGACAGAAATTACCGCTACTCTTTCTATCAAAATTTTGTTGGAATCTACGAGCAAAGTTTTGGCCATACGGAGCTGCCGAAGCAACTGGTAAACCTTCTTTCACCTTAGAGTTACCCATGGTTATGTGTGGGTGCGCAGTTACGTATTGGCAACAGAAATCTTCCATTTCTTTTATTGTTTTAGGTTTACGTTCATGAAGGAAAGCAAGGAAAGACTCATTGACAGACGACATGACTTTGTCTCTAAGTATTAAGTCCATAAGTCCTTCATAAGTTTTTTCCGTCTTAGATAGTTCAACCCATCGTGAGAAAGTAATGCGTATTCTTGCAATAAACTCGGAGAATTCAACTCCATTTTCAGGTAACATGTTTTTAAATTGTAGACGATAGCCGTCTTCGTTAAGCTGATATTTCTTTAACAAAGCGGCCCTGACAACCTCATAATTGTTCTTGTCAGGTTCATCCACCATATTTAATATACTTAGAGCTTTACCTGTCAGTATCCCTGATAACTGATAAACATATTTTGCTTTGTCTATGTTATGAGCTGTACATGCTTGTTCAAATCTGTCCAGATAGAACATTATGTCATCACTGGAAGGACTAAATGTTGGTAACTTAATCTTAAAAGTATCATTATTAGCCTTACCAGAAGATGAACCCTTGTTTGAATCATTACCATTACTCATGCTCGTCAATTTCAATTTTTCCAACTCTAAAGCTAAGACCTTTTCTTCATGTTCCATTTTTGCTTTCTCTTTCCTCTCATCAGACTCTCTCTGTAATCTTCTTTCCTCAGCCTGAGCCTCTTTTTGAAGTCTTTCAGCTTCTTTTTCAAGTCTTTTATTTTCAGCCTCTTTTTGAAGTCTTTCAGCTTCTAGCTGTAGCTGGAGTTTTCTCTCCTCAGCTTCTGATTCCCTTTTTTGTTTTTCCATTTCCATTTGGAATCTTTTTTCATCCACCTGCATCTGCAGTTTCTTTTGTTCAGCTTCCATTGCTTTATCATATCGAGCAGTTGCAAATTCTTCTAACTTATCACCAGTCTTCCCAAGCAATTTACCCTGCTCAATAAAGTGCTCAAATGTAGACATGTTGTCTAACATATGAGTCCAAAACCTGAAATAATTAACTAATTTATTTCAAACCTAAGTGTAACAAGTCTTAATTAAGCACTTGTATATTCACATCACATTATATTATCCCAGTCTCTGTGGGAAACAAGTCTCCAATCAAAGAACTTGTATATGAAATATCAGCACTCAATTCTTGATCATAAGTGCACTTCTCATTCAATAGTGCACGACACTATTCATCATTCATTTATCATCAGTGTAGTAGTAACAGTGCATTAGCATAGCCCATTAACTAATTACTATAACTGTAAACAATGACTATGTAAACACATGCAGAATGTAAACATTGAAAATGTAAACAATGCAAACAATGTAAACAATAACAATGTAAACAATAACAAAGATCAGCAACAATACAAAAACGTTCGCAGAAATCAACTAAAAATAAAGCAGAAATTAATGAAATATCACAAAAAATGTGACGATATCTGCGCTATAATTAAACAAAATACATGACACCACAGTGTATAAACAAAAATGTTGTATGAAACTAAATTATAGACAAGAGTAGGCTAACAAATACAAACAAATCAAAACAAAACTAAAGAATGCGAAATAATAACGAAAACAATATTAAAACATGTCATCACAGCTAACATAAATAGCAACAGAAGTCGCTTAGCAAATTCCAGTATTGGAAATTTGCAAACCCTACAGAAAACGCTCACAATAGACGACCTCTATGACGTGGCATAATCTAACGGAGACACCACCCAACCGAGAACTCGCTGAAATATAAACATATAAATATACAAATAACATATAGACATATAACATATAGAATGAGATGATACACAGAAGACTCAGCAGAAGCATAAGGGCACAGTTTACATACAAACAGGCCACTTAACTTATAGGCTTCCAATCGTAGAACAGCAGAAAAAACGGATGTCAATCAACGTCCTAAAGAGCGAAGCTCCAACGATGATGGCACATCTGAACTGCTTCCACTGCTAACACGATGGTACAAGAGCTTCTGAAATACTGTGTGTTGAGTTGTTTCGGCACTTGACCTTCTAATCCAAAAGTAAGTTGATGGAAATCGGTACTTGGCCTTCTTCAGAAAACAACCCGTTTCAACCGGCACTTGACCTTCACAAAAACGACAGCACTGGAACCTTGACAGCAGCAACTTGCTTGACTTGCGTAAAAGATAACAGCAGTCCGAGTTATCCGGCAACATGTAACAACGCCGGGTACTGTCAAATTCTTGTTTCCGTCAAAAAGTTGAAATTTTGACTTTTACCGGGCAACGCCGAGTACTTTGAAAATTTTGAAGATGTTGACTGTATTGAAGAATGTTAATTTCTTGAAGGATGCTGATGAATTCTTGTTGAAAATGAAGTGGGTAAGGGACCCCGTGTTTGCTGGTACCAGAATCAAACCAGCTAATGGCCACCAAATGATGCGTGATGCCATATGAGGATGGATGGTATCCGCATGTCTGGTTTTGTGTAGTGTGCAGATGTGTTCAGTCAAACAATGTTCATACAAAAATAACAGGGCAATCCACATAGGACGTCAGTAAACTCACGACGTATAAAGTCAATGATTCTTGTAACAGCCGTTGACGTTTTTCTTCATTATTTATTGTGGACGCCACAGTGACAAAATGGTTACGCGAATATGTAGGCACATCAAACAGTCATTATCACAGCAACATTCAATACAGCAATAGACGGTAGACAGCATTACAATGATGAGTCAGATGCATGTTATATTTCATAGTGCTGTAAATGTAGTCAGGTGAAAAACTCCATCCTTTTCTATAACAGCCAGGAGATAACCAGATGTATGAGATCATTTCACTCTCCTTAGTCTGACTTCAGCAAGACAGACACGTCTGCCGAAGTATAAATAATGTCCTCAAAAATATTCTCTAGATAATAAAGGTTTTCCAAACCTAGTTCATTTAACAAAGTAGCAAGTAATGGTCCTTGGGACATGCATCAACCGATGCAGTACAATACAGCGACATGTGAGCTGGGAAAACATCTCGTGACGACGACTTTCGAAGACAGGCTATAAATCGAAATCGCTCACGACCCAAAATCGATAGAGTTAATGAAAAGTCAATTTACCTTGCCTTCAGGAAATACACAGAAATATCACGCCTCCCGACATGTGGGAAAAACTAGAGGTATTATCTCGAATAAACGAAATATCCATTAAGAGGACTACACATCCCTGACAGAACAAAAAAATAGCGGAGATCCCCTCTTCAACGAGGCATCTCTTTCGCCATTCAAATCGCTCACTCCACTAGTGGTGGACGGAAACCGATCGACCAAAAAACAAGACCAGTCATGCGCAGTCCAGCGCAAAAATGACCACAGCTCAAAACTTAACTGCATTCAATACCAACGCGAGAAGACAAATGCTTACCGAGAAAAGTGACTATAAATTTCAAGCAGTTGTTGCCCTTGCGTTATAAAATAGATATTGTAATAAAACGATGTTGCGAGAATTTATCACGCAACAGAGATGAAATGAAGAATGACCACCAATGAAATGTGTGTAGTGAAAGAAAGCAATGATACAACATGGTAACAATTGAAATTAAACAATGCATTGTGCATAAAAAAAATACAATTGTAGCAAAACAGCATGGAACAAAAAGGCAATAAACCAAAAAACAAAAAGAAAGCTACAATCTAAATAGAGCATAATAGGCTAGAGAAACAAGTTAATTAACTTATTCAATACTAATAATGAGCTTATTTATGAAATCGAAACTAATAACGCGTATAAGCAGTTACTACTGGTGCACAACTAAGTGCTGGGTATTAAAAATAAATAACAATGTCAGAGAACAAAAACAAAAACAAAAAAAATAGAAAAGACACACACTTGGTAAATGTTCATCAACACACTGTTGTGTATGACTAATATTCCAATAACATGTCACATGAAAGTCTAAGAACATAATGTCAAAGCTCCATTGGCCTTGGAAAGTCTTGTGAGCATTTCGAGACCAAAAATCATCCACTGCGGAGTCAAAATTCCAAATGGCTTGAGTGGTACAGTCAAACTGGCGCAAGGCGACACGTAGAACCGGTTGTTGAGTAACTGCATAAACATGTAACAAAACAGCTCCGATTCCCATCGAGAAGCCGATCCTGCGAATAATCAAATTAAAATTTCTGTTTGGTAACGGTAAGATATTATAAGAGAAAAAAGTCAACTTTAAATTTAACCTACCGGGTGTGGCCGTGCAAACTTCAGACCACTGTATGATGTTAATCGATCCTTCCTCCAATAAACGAGAAAGGGTAGCAGTGAAAGTAGCACAGACTAACTTGAAATTATCAATTGTATAGGGCGATAAAAGTGTCTGAGAAAAATAGCAGCGTGCAATAAGGTTCGGAAAAGTCGTGAATATACAAATGATACCCACGTCATGTTGAGTATAATGATGACCAAGAGTGTAATGATGGCTGATAATCTGAGATTTTGCGCAAGACAAAGGAAATGCAGTTGACAAAGGCGTACATCTCAAAGGCTGAAGTGAAGTCATAGCCTGTGTACCGTGCAAAGCAAAAAGCAAGAAATATACAATAAAGATGTAAACAGAGACAGTAGTAAACTTGGACCTACGTCGAAGATTAAAAGGAAAGCAGAACGTGCGATAAAAAGTAAAAAAACACGAAGATACTGAGCTAACCGGCCCAGTTAGAAAGGTAAAGAAACTCACAAGGTATAGATACGTACTAACAACTAAGTCCGTACATGTAGCAAAGAAAACGCTAGTCATTGCAGCAAAGAAGTTGCAGTCAACGTGACTGAATGTAGATTCAGTCGTAGCTATAAAGTTAGTGTGTGTGTCAGACAAAACTAAAGGATCTTCTTCTATAATAGTACTTAAAGAAGAATCAAAGTTAGAGTAACGACGTACTGAGGTATGTCGAACTGGGCTAAAAGAAGCACCAAAATTAGCATGATGAACAATAGTATAATCAATACTGCAAGAATTAGCAGAATGTATCACGTTAGCAGAATGTACCTGGTGATAAGATTTTGGCATAGTCGTTAAGGTGATGTTGCCGTTCCCAAGCAGCAATTTGTACCGGCGTACACACCTTTATACCATATATCTGTCCGACAGTAAGGTTGGCGATTGGTGCTCTGAGCATACATGCGTGTATATAACCATTGAAACACGGTGTGGCAATGTGGACTATGGCAGTCGGAAAAGTCTCAACTGTCCCAACGAATGTCACACGTTTCACCATATTACCTGTTGAGCGAGATGGATGAACTAGAGACTATCTAATCCCAACAGTCGTGCATCCCGAATCAAAGAGTACTGAGACGGGATTACAATTCACAAATCCCTTGTGTAGGGTAAGAGACCCTCTTCCATCATGCGCATACAAAGCAGGAAGAGTAGGTAGAGGATGACCACAACTCACGGTAGTCACCGCTGTAGGCTGGAATAAAGTTGTGCACTCAAATCAAACTTACAACAAATGTCACTCGTAGTTTCTGAGTGACCTTCTCATGCACAGATGTGCTGTACGCAGTGATCTGCACGTGTTTCTACCAAACAACACCAGTGATGCTTTTTGTTTTGGTTACGCGTCCCCCTGATTGACAGCTTCTGACATCAGGGTCAACTAATTGTGAAACTGCATTCTAGTTTGAAACTTTTAATGTGAGAAATATCACCGCATGTGTTTGCATGTGCGCTTTTAAATTAACTCTTCTGTTTTATTATATTTCGCTATTTTATATAAAGTAATGCAGCAGACCAAGCATGCGAGCATTGCACGGTCACACCAGTGCATGTGGCATTATGGATTTTATGTCAGTGTTGAACTGATGGATCCGCAATTGTGTTAGTAGAAATGGTTCAATAAATTGTGCTGCATCTGCGCACTACAAGTTCACTGAACGTATTTAGGAAGTGATGCTTAGCTTTGTCCTTGCACAATGATTATATAACATGTTAACCCTAGACTGATGAAACAAATCTATTAGTTTGTTTCAAACTTATTCCATTCAGTTTGATAGTGCATTATTTTAGCAGTAAATGTCTTCTTGTTTACGATTATTTCTGTCTTTTGATATTTAATATAATGCCTGTGTATTTACTGTCTCTATTGAAACACTAATTTCCATTAAGTCTTTTCACTTGTTGCTACGAATTTGGGCATTCAAAGTTTCTAATCCTGTTTTACTTTGTGGAATATTGTTGAGTAGTCTATAAAGCATAGATAAAGCTCTTTATTAACTTTTGAAGCTAATTAGATCAAAGATTTCATTACATTTCTTTATTTATAAAACTCGTTACTGTTTATCACTATTTTTTATCACTCTTCTCATGATAATTCATAATAATATTTTGGCTGAATGATTCATACGAGTAATTATGCGGTGATCTTTACAACCGATGCTTCTAAGTTTTCATAGCCTGTCTAAGAATATGAATTTTAATAAATCGTGAAGTATACATCTACTTTTAGCGGTACGGTAATTCAAATGTTATTATGCAGCTTCAGTTCCAAGTTTTCCAACTGCTTAATCTAATTGGACACTTTGTGGAAACCTGTTTACTTTTTTATTTTAAAAGTTATGTTTAATTTTCTCATCACCGTTCCTTAATCACTGCTGTAGCCGACGCCTGACATAGTTTTATGGATATCAAACTGTTTCTAAACCTCCTGCGCTTAATGCAATCCATTTAAATGATAGGATGACATCACAATGCTTCAGTCTATAGTACATTTACAAAAAACAGTGACTCATAATTGAATTACATACCACCAGACCTCGTCGTGTACAATTAACTACAAGTCGATCGCTCATGATTAAATTACTAAACATAAAAGATGATTCATTACATTTCTGTACACGCAAGAAATCGTGTGTTGAATATAAAACGGTATGTTTATATACGATACAATATACATGTTATTATTAGTGTCACTAAAGCTCCATGTAGCGTGAGAAATTCTCGCAACATCGTTTTGTGTACAATGTATATTTTGTAATGCAAGGGGAACAATTGTATGAAATTTATAGTCACTTTTCATTGTAAGCAGTTGTCTCCTCGCGTTGGTGTCGATGGCAGTTAAGTTTGTTATGCGTTCTTGAATCGTGTCCATGTATGGACTTGCTAGGCCGCTTTTCTCAGAAAGCGGTTGGCAACCTGTTGGGTTATCCTTATAAGGTAATCATTCTTAAGCTGGTTCTTAGTAAAGGTCCTTGTGTCTTAAGTTATCTGAGCTGTGGTCGATTCGCGCTGGACTGCGCATGTCTAAGTCTTGGGTCTTTGTCGAACGATTTCCGCCCAGCAGTCAGTGAGCGAAGATTTTGGATAGCGAGCAAGACGTCTTTGTGAGCGTCTGTGCTTTTCTTGTTCTTCAGGAATGTGAAGTCCTCTTATGGATATTTCGTTTATTCGAGATGATACCTCTAGTGTATTTCCACACGCCGGAAGGCGTATTATTTCTGTTGTTATTTCCTGATAGCAAGGTAAATTACATTTACATTAACTTTATCGATTTCTGTTCGTGAGTGACATTTGATTCGTAGCCTGTCTTTGAAAGTCGTCATCGCGAGATGTTTTCTCAGCTCACATATTGCTACATTGTACCGCATCGGGTTGATGCATGTCCCAAGGACCATTACTTGCTACTTCGCTACATGAACTAGGTTTGAAACCTTTTGTTATCTAGAGGATTTTTTTGAGGACATTATTTATACTTCCGAAGACGTGTCTGTCTTGCTGAAGTCAGATTAAGGAGAGTGAACTGATCTCATACATCTTGTTATCTCCTAGCTGTTATAGAAAAGGATGGAGATTTCCACCTGACTACATTTACAGTACTATGATGTATAACATGCATATGATTCATATTTATTATGATGCCGTCTACCGTCCATTGCTGTACTGACTATGTTGCTGTGATAATGACTGTCTGATGTACCTACATATTCGCGTATACATTTTTGTCACTGTGGCGTCCACAATAAATGATACAGAAAAATGTCACCAGCTGTTACAAGCATCATTGACTTTATACGTCGTGAGTTAACTGACGTCCTTGTGTGGATTGCCCTGTTTTCGTATGATCATTGTTTGACTGTACATCATCTGCACACTACACAAACCAGACCACGGGCACCATCACTCATCCTATGGTGCACGCATCACTCCACCACTACACATTGCCACATATAAACAAGAAAAAGGTAGTTCCAAGCAGATACTGACGTAGGGGAGTGAAGTATTAAAAGCTTTACTTTACTAGATCCAGCATCGAGAAGTAGGTGACCAGTTCCATTCCTTGTTGACTTTTCCTTCCCTAACTGAATGGCAGAGTCAGATACGCATTTACAGCTATGTAGACTGGAGCGTGACGCCACTGTGTTTCGAAATCACTGCGACAGGACAGCGCGATCCAACCACTCGGCCAGTCGTACGCAATAGTGGAAGAGAAAATTAAGTAAGTCACCTTCTTGAGCTGGCCGCACGCTTGCAGGCGTCACTCTAATATTTTGTGTTGGTTAAAATGCATTGTACAGTAGATTAGGTCTTGAGTACTTCGGTTTGCAAAACGGAAGTCCTGGGAAGAATTTGGAGAAAAGCTAGAAAACGATGCGAAAGAAAACCAGAAATTGTTCTATAATAACCTAAAGAATATGAAGAAGGAAAAACAGTGCCCTCTTAAATTTATAAATCACAAGCAAGGCAAATTGCTTACTGCCCCAAAAGCAGTAATGGAAATATGGAAAGAATATTTGTCAGAACTCCTGGATGGTGAGCAAGGTCAAACATCAGAAATGGTAAGCACTTTCATAGATGAGGAAACCAATGGTGATAAAGATGACATAGAGATGGAAGAACTGAAGGCAGCACTGGAGAAAATCAAGATGAGCAAAGCTGCAGGACATGATGGCATAACACCAGAAATGGCTAAGTATATGGGAGCAACAGGTGACCTATTACTCCTAAGGGTCTTACGGGCAGCTTGGTGCAACAAGACCATACCAACGGATTGGGTAATTGCCATAATAACACCGACTTTTAAAAAGGTAGAAAACCGACAATGTGGACACCATAAAGGCATTTCCCATCTCAGTGTCCCTGGTAAAATCTAATCTAGAATCCTGGAGCAGAGACGCCTAGCTGAGCCACAAATGGATGAGGTCCAGTTTGGCTTCCGAGCAAATCGAAGTACTCAAGACCTAATCTTCACACTCAGACAGTTGAGTGAAAAGGCTCTTGAGTATAAGAGTGAGATCCATCTTTACTTCTTAGATCTGGAAAAGGCTATTGACAAGGTCCCTTGGAACAAACTCTGGGACTGTTTGGCAAAGAAGAACATTCCATCACCTCTAATTCATGCTATACAGAGCTTCTACACGACTTACATAAATTATGTGAGGACGGCAAACCATACGTCAAAAGAATTCAGAATCAACAGTGGTGTAAGACAAGAAGATTTCCTGTCACCTTCTATTTTCATACTCCTCATGGACGATGTCATCAAGGCATGTAAGGAGAGAACAGGAAAGTATTCAGTGGGTTACTGGAAGATGAGACAGGTCTGAATTTCAGAGCTGGCTTTTGCTGACGATATTGCCCTGATTGCTAAATCAGAGGCACATCTCCAATCCAACCTGCAAGTCTGGAAGGAAGAGGTGCAGAAGAGATGGATGATTATAAGTAGCTCGAAAACAAAAACCATGGTGATATCACGAGAGGAAAGAAGACATCAGATTAAGCTGAGAGAACAGGTCCTGCAGCAGGTCTACCACCTTAAATACATTTGAGCTGTCATGGACCGGAAGGGACTTATCAGAGAAGAGCTGGCTACCCATAGACCAGCAGCTGGGAGACGTTTTGAAGTCATATATTGAGTCCTCTGCAAAAGAGAAGTTGGTAAGAAGACGAAAATGGATGTATACCGCTACACCTATGTCCCAGTCTTGACGTACGGATGCGAATCATGATTAATGACTACTGTCGCATAATGCGATTGGGATTCGATATCTAGGTAATCAAAACAAAGTAAACACCGTCGAAACATGTGTAATGCTAATAGCTCGACCAATGAAACGAGAGCTTGCTACACGGAGATCGTCTAGTCCTAAAAATCGGGTAGGGAGAAAATCTGTGTTAGGACCACGCAGTAATAAATTCCTTATAAATCAACGGATTGACAGAAGGCAGTTCTATTTCACCGGGTCTTAGAGGAAATATAGACCCAGGTGCGGGTATAGCCAGGAAGATAATGTCTTTTATAATTCTGAGGATATGATCACGTAAGTGGGTCAACCAGTTCGGAAAATGATGAATAGTGCGGTTTTAACATGCATAGTTTTTTTTTTTTTTTTTTTTTTTTTTTTTTTTTTTTTTTTTTCGTACGCCCGCTAATACTCGAGGCGAAATCTCAGGTTATTACTATGTCTAACCTGACATTGATTTTTACGTGAGTATCCCTTTTTACTTGTACAGAGACAGGTGTCCCTCGCCATTCAGGCAAATACTCTCCGATTTCGGAGGTACCCATTGCAGCTGGGTCGGCTCAGGAGCCGCCAATCCCTGGTCGACAACACTCCTTCAAATGTTCTCGCCAGGTCTCGAGTTAATCCAGTCCAATTCCCGGTCGACGAAAAATCCTCAAATGCCGTCGCCCGGGTTTGATCCTGAATCACCCGGTCGCCAGAGCGGTGTTGTAACCACTACGCTAGCGCGGCTCCATCAACATGCATAGTAAAACGAAGGACAGACGGATCTTGGAAAGATTGATATGGAAGGAAAGCCACATGTTGTCCGATTAAAACGAGATATCTCAAGAGGCAATAGCTTTGGTAGGAAATGAGAACGACTAAGTTATCTGTTTGAAAACTAACACAGATGACCTACCCGAAGTGAAATACGAGAAATATTTTCGACCGAAGTTGCTTGAAGGAATAGCCAATCAGCGCGGAGTCACGGATTCTCGCAAGATGGCCGACCAAGCGTATAAATACGCAGGTAGTTGGAACTGAGAGGACCCACACGAACGGAAAGAACGCAGAGACAAAAAGAGAGAACTAGTCACGTTTTCCTTCAACATTTAGTATGTGTGCTGGCCTGCCTTTGCCAGAAGTAGTCCTGTTAGTTATTTCCGAAAAAGACCAGAGGGTGAGTAGGGCTACTGTACCTATTTTGTTAATGCATAATAAATGTAAATATGTCACTTCATTGAACAATCATGCTGTGAAACGATCCTGAACTGATTTCTGAACTATCCTTGTCCTGTTTTAATATGTTTATATGCATGTATCCTGCTCTATGATTATCCTATCAGGTTATATAATTGCTTATAACTTCAACATCGAACTATGTAACCATGGGCAACAGTACCATAGCTATTGTTATGAACATAATAATCTGACTGACAGCCAACGGTTCTCAAGGTTGAGACCAGGAACGCACTCATATGGATGTAATGCTCAAGTAGCAACCATGTAAATAAGTGGTTCTTAAGCCCTGGCCGCAAGTACACCCCTACAGGTTTACGGCAACATGGGAGACTATATCCCAGTGGTTCTAAACCCATTGGTACCAATGCCCTCAAATTGATTTAACTGCTCTATGGGCACAAATTAGGCCAGGTGTTCTCAAACTTTTGATAACCATAAGCAATATAGGTCAGGATCATTCTGTTTGGATGGAAAGATAGCAGATGGAAGAATGGACTATGTAACAATATGTGATGAAAATGAATGATGTAATATAATGTACATTGTAATCATATCATTTGAATTTTTTGTTTGCAAGTAGACATCTGTACAACTAACAATGTAACCAGAAACACATGTGCGCATTCATACACATGCTAAACTGATGACACTGAACAACCATACATTAGGCTAGGGGAACTCTTCGAAAGAGGCTAGCCAGTCTTTATGTTGTTTTTAGGTTTCGGTCATACATATAGACGTAAGCCAGAAGTGAGAACCCAAGTGTTATCCTGCATAGCGACACGGAGCACTACAGATGGTCTACCTGGTTGTGCTGGTATCTCTACTACATGGGAAGATCAGCCGAGTCTATTAGTCGTGTGGAGCTCACCAACATTGTCAACCATCATTCAAGGAGCACTCAGTTAAGTGCAGAAACAAAAGAACATTCGATCAATTTAAGTGTGAAGAGTCGAGTCATATGAAGAAAAAGACTGGTTAACGTTTTGTCAGAAAAGCAGAGACACTGCAATTCAGTAAAGTAACTACTTTAATATAACTGTGATTTCTATGGATATGAAGTAAAATAGAAAATTCATATACATATAGCATTTCTATCTATTTCAAGAACACAAGAAGAGAGAATCCTAATAAAATTCATTTTAATTGTTACTTGGATTTTGTTAATTTCATAAAGTTACTATTGAGTTCAATTTGAATTTCATTGTTATTTAAAGCATAAGATAGTTATTACGAGAAGACACTCTAGGCTCTTGATCTTCTTATTACCAACAGACCAGGGGTCTTTACTGTCTGACTATCCTTTGTGCTATTATTCACCAGTGCTCATTTCTGAGACTGGGGTATATCGTGGAGTTCATTATTCTGTATTGAATTATCATCAACTGTCATCAAGACAACAACCACTATAAATACCATCTCGTTACAACTACCACCCACAAAAGCCAGATACAAACCTCAGAAATGAGGTATCTGAAGAAAGTGGTTGAAGTAACAAGAAGAGACATGGTCGCCACCAGACGATACGTCAAAGCCTAAAAACCCAACCCCTGCAGACCTAAGTAGAACTTAGTCCCAACTGAGATGGTTTCTCCATGTCTGCAGAATGGGAGAAGATTGGCTACTACGACAAGAATTGGAAACTAAGAGCCAAGGATTCAGACCTCCAGGACGACCCAAAGTCCGCTGGGAGGACAACATTAGACAATCTCTGAAGGACCGAGAACTAGAATGGAACCAAGCCAGGAGGAAGACAGCCGATAGAATAGTATGGTACTCTCTCTTACAAACCTCTACACCTCACGGTAGAAGAGGAACGAATAAGTAAGTAAGAATTTTTCGTGCCATTTGCTCTAGATGTATCTGGTATGAAGTAGAATCAAATTTGAGACCAAAATACTTCGCTATATGGATGATCTAGGACAATTTCTGACATAAGTAGAAGCAATCATTTGAACAATTTCATTCTGCACTAAAGAAAATTAATATGATTTGTGTTAAAGGGTGGTTTTCCACATTACTGAGATGTTTTTTTTTTTCATGACAGGATCAACATTTGCCAACAATTTTAGTATACCAAGAAAATGTGCAACATTGCTTTCATCTTTTGTCTTAATGGACTCAATGTGGTCAAGAAATGCAAGGTTCTGAGTGGCTGACTTTCGTGATTATAATTAGATAATACGAACGTGAGTACGCTATTATTTTACTACTTTCACAACGTTGAAATCCTTTATATTATACGTACAATGCTTCTTCTGCTTTGATCTTTAGCCGCCGACCGTCACAGCAGTCAGTGGCCATTGCGACAGACGAACTCAGCTGACCCTGAACTGTTGGATGATATGGTACGACCCTTCGTAACGACCCCTTCAGATAACATCAGTGGCCCCGAAGATTGTTGTAATTTTATCGTCAAACGGGAATGCTTCCACCTGGACTCATTAGCTATGCACAACAGAAACGTGGAACTACACGTTTGCTCATTAATATGGGTCTGAGCAGAGTAGACTTGCCAACACGTTTGCTGATTAATATGTGAACAGTTTATCTACCGTACATTCTGGTCATCGCATTGATTTAAGGAGAGGGTAAATCACCCACGGATATCTCTTGAGCAATCATATGCACTTATTTTCATTAACTTGGTGTTGCATACATATTTTTGTATGCACGGATTACAAAAATGCGATATGTCTATTTAATAATTTATTTGTGTACGAAAATGCTTCCCTTTGGAAAGCGAGATAATCCATGATTGATTTATACGTTTGATTCGGCGTATGAATTTTGAAGTCATGTTAGTTCTCGTTGGTTAGGGCCAGAAAATAGATTGATCTTGTTCAATATGTTTATGGCCTGAATTTATATGTATTACCTTTCTAAGTACAAGAAGATTCAGTTTTATATTGTATATCTTCGTATGCTAAGGTCGGACTATACCGAACTCTGGCGGAGGTATCCGTTGTCCTAGAGAGTTGTAGTGAGTTCCGAGATAGACGGTCGTAATGGCCGGGTGTGTTTTCTAGGGCTGGTCCTGTTAAAGGTTTAAAGTGATTTATGGACGATTTTTCCATAAGGAAGGAATGTCTCTGCAAGAGTGTGATGTCAAAGACTCTTCTCATGTATTTCATTATGTTTAAATTCGGACTCCAGGTAAAGCCAGACCCGTTTTTCCTTTGATGATCTCCTTATGGTTAGACCTAGATGAAACATCGTATTTTGGAGCATCGTTGGTCGCTTTAATATAGATTGATGAAGATGACAGGTTCCATCAGCGCTTATGTCTTTATGAAGCAACCTTCTGACTAAGGGACTGTATGGAAACTATAGGAAATCCTATATATTCAAGTTATGAATGAACTCTGGCTGATGATTATCCTTCTGCTGGGCGAGTGAGCGAAAACTCAGGGAAGGAGGCCATTTTGTATTCCTGTCATCATTATGAATCACTGTCCAAAGAACGGATCATGAATCTTACTATTCAGACAGTGGCACGGAGATCTCATTAAGATGAAAACCCCTACTGTGGTTTAACTTTGTAATTTAAATATTTGACATATACAGCTGGAGAACTTAGCCAAGGAAAAGGTTCCTCCAGTGAACCCCTTTGTATGTTTACACACACCTACCCACTGATGCGTTCAGTCAGTTAAGGGATATGGCAATAGTCCGCCAGAACATTGATTGACTATTTAATATTGAATGCTGCATGAAATGTACTACTATTCTACTACCTTATGATTTGCTATGTCAACATACACATGACTGTATTCCGTGCTGTCCAAGTGTGTAAAAAAAGAAAAGGTAAAGGAACCCGTTATACGCCCATTGAGGCATATTGGGAATATGGTGTTAGGCCCATATTATCTTGACCGTCGGCACACGAGGGGTGATGTGGTCGGCATCATTCCGGCCGCCTTAACCTTCCCAGAGTAGCTCTGGTACCCATTTGGGGCTGGGTCGACCCAGGAGCCGTTTGTGGCCTAAAAATTTTCCGCCTCATCTGGGGATCGAACCATAGACCACTGCGCTAGGAAGCTGTCCAAGTGTGTGCGTCATTATTAAAAGCATAGAAACGTCAACAGCGGTTCCTAACATCTTCGACTTGCCTAAGAGTGTGAGTGAAATAGTATCAAGTGTAAACTACATCGAACAGTACACCATTCGCGTACTTTCCACTCTCACTCCATACATACACAATCCTGCGTCGGTTGAGTTGACCTTTGTTGTACTTGCCTGTCTCATGTGTAACGAGCAGGAAGAATACTCTACCCTTTACATTGATGACCACCAGTGCCACCTGAGGAACGATTACTTGACAGTAATCCCATAGCAGACACTGCCTTGCTGTCTTTGCCTTCCCTAACTCAGGACTAGAGTGAGTTACCCATTTACAGCTGGGTAGACTGGAGCATGCCTGGTATCATCAACTCAGTACACTACAGTGGACTTTACAGTAGTGGCCAGTCAAACAACGACTCTCTACAGTGGTAGGCCAGTTTCCTGGGTCCAGCCTTCGCGGTCTTGATGATTGAAGTCACGAAGTATAACAAGAACTTGTATTTTCTCAAAATGTGACACACATCAACACCAGTAGGAACTATACAGTCGATGTCAGCTTGACCTGTTCTGACAAGTGAAATGAATCTGGGTCAATGCTTGTTGACATTTTTTGCAGTACAGAGCTGAAAACTTTGAGGAATATAAACTGTTCGGTTGTTACAGTGTGTGATTACCTTACTAAAGAAGAACATAAGTGTTGTTATTTCATCGGTGGATCTTCTCATGCTCAAAAAAAAATTGAACAATGTAATAAGATAGTTCAATAACTTAAGATTGATTAAAAGTGCCAGTTTATTTTGATTAAAAGCTGTGCCATTAAAGTGAAAGCTAAACATACTTTGCAACACGTTCTATCCACAACACATATATTGTATTATATGCATTTATGTTTTACATGTATTTATGTTTACATGTTATTTGTTATGTATTAAATTAGTTTATGTTCTGTGTGACTAGTACGAGGTATGCCGAGTGACATTGGTCTGGTACTAGTATTCTATAGGTACAAATTTTCTTAATTGGAAATTTGTTAGCAACAATTTGCTGCTATTTCTGTTAGCTGTTACGACTGTGTTCATATTTGTTTTTGTAATATTTTTTCTGTTCTTTAGTTTTGTTTTGATTTGTTTGTGTAATTGTAGATCTCATCTTTCCTTTCATGTCAGTTCTTTACACCCTTATGTTTATACACTGTGGCGTTATTTGTCTTGTTGATTGCATTGCAGTTATTTACTTCAGTTCCTTATATTAATTTAATTTGATTTCTGCAATTGTGTTCATATTGTCTTTTCTTGTTTGTCCTTTGTGAATGTCTTGAGTTGACAGATGATATATGAGGTATAGTTGAATACACTTATATTATAGTACAGACCAGTACTTTATGATCATTGATTACACTAAGAAAGTGTACAAGACCTTTGTAAGGCTTGTCTCCCACAGTGATTGGGATAGAAAATATTATTTTCCACAGGTACTCAAGTGATCATTGATTACATTAAAGAAGTATACAAGACCTTTGTAAGGCTTGTCTCCCACAGTGTTTGGGATATACAGATATTGTTTTCCTCAGGTACTCAAGTTATCATTGGTTATATTATAAACAAAATAACCATACAAGGTTTTCACTAAGAATAAGTCTATAGTATAGACTTGTCTCCCATTAAAGTGGGATAAGGTAATTTATTTACTTTTTCAGGGTACTGATTTAATAAGACAGGATGTCTACATTAGATTACTTTATTACACAAGGAAAATCCCTTGATAAGACTGGTAAAGACTTAGAAGAATGGTCAGTTGCTCATTATGACAAAGCATTAGCTGCTGAGGAAAGAAAAGCTGCTGCTGAGGAAAGAAAAGCTGCTGCTGAGGAGAAAAAAGCTGCTGCTGAACAAAAAAGACTAGACAGAGAAGCTGATGCTGCTGCTGAACAAAAGAAATTGCAGATGCAGGTGGAAGAAAGGAGATTTGAGGCAGAGCAAAAAAGACTAGACAGAGAAGCTGCTGCTGCTGTGGAACAAAAAAGATTAGACAAAGAAGCTGAAGAGAGAAAAGCAATAAGAGAACATTAGTTTGAATTAGAGAAATTGAAATTGACAAGTATGAGTAATGTTAATCAGGCATCTAGTGGTAGTGGTAAACCCTTTGTTTACAAGGTCAAGGTACCAGCGTTCAACTCTGCCAGTGACGATATAACATTCTGGCTTGAGAGATTTGAACGTGCTTGTCGAGCTCATAATGTGGATAAATCACAGTATGTGAATCAGTTGTCTGAAAATCTAAAAGGGGATTCTCTGAATAAGTTATGGTTGGTTGAAGAGGCCGACAAGGATAACTATGATGTTATCAGGTCAGCCTTAATAAGGAAGTATCAGTTGTCAGAGGAAGGTTACCGTCTTTTGTTTAAAACAATGAGACCTGAGACAGGTGTAGAATTCTCAGAATTCATTGCAAATGCACGTCTTACATTTTCACGTTGGATTGAATTATCCAAAACACAGAAAAAATTTGAGGCTCTTACGGATTTATTACTCCGAGACAAGATCATGTCTTCGGTGAATAAACCATTTCTAGAATTTTTACATGAGCGTAAACCAAGTACATTAAAACAAATGGAAGAATATTGGGACCAATATGCCACGGCACACCCTGACGTAATTCTAAGCAACACTAACATTAAAGAGGGTATGCCAGTTGCGTCAGCAACTCAATACAATAATAATTACTCACACAAGTCCCAAGGAGCTCAAGATAAATCTCACAAAAAGGTTAATTGGAATAGTTATCAAAACCAAGGTAACCACTCAAATCAAGGTTCTTCTTTGAAGAACTGGAATCGGGCTGATAGTCCTAGATACAGGGGTACCCATAATTATAGAAATTTCCGAAAAGGGAGTAACTATAGGAACTACCCAAGTTCTTCATGGAAACAACAAAACCAACATTACAGGGATACTCATTTTAATGAGTATGATGATTACGATCATGAACATTATGATTCAAACCCAAATAGGGGTTATAACAGAGGAAATAATAATTACAGAGGCAATTATAACCGAGGTAGATCACAACACAAAAGACATGGTAAATCTCATTACCAGGCTCACTCTGCACAACAAGAGTTCAATGAAGTCGGTAATCAAAATAATGATAAGAAAAACTCTAATAATGTAGGATGTTCTGCTTTTGATTTTTGTAGTGCATCTCAGTGCTCGCAATGCAAAACATTATTCGATCCAACCACAGTTTCTACTTTAAGCTGTGGTCATCCTCTTCCTGCTCTTCCTGCGTCAGTCGCGCATGATGGAAGAGGTGCTCTTGTCTTGAATAGAGGTCTAGTAGATGGTACTCCGCTCTCAATTCTTTTGATTCCGGGTGCACAACCATTGGAATGAGGCAGTCACTCATAGATCCTTCTCGAGCCACTGGCAAAGTAATCAAATGCGTAACATTTGGTGGCACATTAGAGAAGTTCTCTACTGCCATTGTCAACATTGCTACTCCCTTCTTTACAGGAGATGTGCACGCATGTCTTCTGCCGAATCCGATCGCTGATCTTATCATCGGTCGCATTCATGGAGTGAGAGAATGCGCTCCACAACAAATTTCTGATTGGGAAAATAACAATATGCAAACTGCTAATGCAGTAGTTACTAGGGCTCAAGCTCTTAACATTCCGCAATCTTCGCCTTCTGAAGATAATGATGCGCAGATCCAAGATGATCCCTTGGAAATTTCTCGTGATTCATTTATGAAACAGCAGGAAGATGATCCTACTCTTAAAAAATTCTTCACGTTAGCAACAAAAGGTGATCCAGATAAAGATACAAATCGTAAACTTTGGATTACGATGAAGAATGTCGTACTTGTACGTATGGTACAAGACTCCGCTAAGTCCATTCATTCTCAAATTCTTTTGCTCAAAAATATGAGAGTTAAAATCTTACAGCACGCTCATGATTCTCAGTGTGCTGGGCATATGGGTTTTTCACGTACTAAATCGAGAGTTCTGGCTTCTTTCTTTTGGCCTTTCGTGAACAAAGACATACGGATCTATTGTCGATCTTGTAAGGTATGTCAAGAGGTTAAATCCAAAGGTCCACGCCATGCTGCACCTATTCAGGATGCAGATATTCCAATTCGACCATTTCAAAAAATGGCGATAGATATCATTGATCCATTTAAAATAAAGTCTGCTAGAGGACACCAATTTATCTTGACGTGTGTTGACATGTGCACACGTTTGCCAGAGGCTGTTCCTCTAAAGAGCATAACTACTGCTGATATTGCAGATGCTCTTTGGCTAATATTTTCTCGTCTGGGATTTCCAGCAGAAATATTATCAGACCATGGTACCAAACCCATATCGGATACCATGTCTCAAGTAATGTCAACTCTTAAGATAGAGAGATCGCTGAGTAGTATTTATCATCCTATGTCCAATGGGATGGTAGAACGTCTGAATAGAACTCTGAAAAACCTACTAGGTAAGATAACTGAAGATCACCCTCAGGATTGGGATAGGGTTTTACCCGCGGCTCTCTTTGCATACAGAGAGGTCGCCAACGAACATACAGGATTTTCTCCCTTTGAACTTGTCTTTGGCGCGAAACCGCGAGGTCCTATGTCCTTACTTCATGATCTTATAACTGCTGATAATATTGTCGATGACACAAAATCCTCTTATGAATATGTCATCGCACTTAGACACAAGATTATTGAAGCATGCAAATTGGCAACTGCTTCTTCTGAATTTGCGAAACAGAAGGCAAGACAATTTGCCAATAAAAAGAGATGCTTGCGACAACTTTGTCCAGGTGACAAAGCATTTGTCTTGCTACCTTGTAGGGAAAACAGACTTCTTATTTCTTGGAAAGGTCCGTACGATGTAATATCAAAAGTTTCCGATGTTGACTATATCGTCGATATTGACGGGAAGCATAAAACCTTCCATATCAACATGCTTACGGAATTCCATGAACGTCCGGATTATTTACAACCTGTTTTCCAGGCAACGGACGATTCTCCAGTCCAACACGGGCATTACTCATCACTGTCAGTAATACAGGATGAGGAAACGCGTTTCTCGGATGTGAATCTTCCTTTTCCGATGATTCTTCTTCATTCTAGTGAATCATGGAAAGATGTTACGGTTTCTCCCGACTTATCTCTAGGAGAGCAGAAACAAGTTTCTACTATGTTACAACAATTTCAGGATGTCCTTATTGACATTCCTGGTCAAACTGATGTCATTGAACATGACATTATTCTTACTGACCATAATCCTATAAGAGTCAGACCGTATCCTATCCCGATGCATTTTCAAGCACAGGTTGAGAAAGAGTTGGATGAGATGATAGATTTAAAAACAATTGAACCATCCACATCAGCATATTCTTCGCCGATGGTTATTGTACGGAAAAAAGACAATAACATACGTCTTTGCGTTGATTACACTGACAAACAACATTTTTCTTTCTTATATAAGAATAAGTGTTCTTGGGTCAGTTTCTTGCGCTGATTTCAAATCTGAAATCCGTTTATCTCTATCACGTCGGGTTCTTAAGATATTTGTGAATAAATATATTTTTGGGAAACCGTTATTTGCTCCGTTTCATTTTTACTATATAACTTATTAAAAATTAATAAAAAGCAACATAATTCTACTTTTTATACTGTTAAAAGATGCATGACATAAGTTACGCGATTTTTCAAATAGTTACTAAATTTTGAAATAATTCTGAGCAAAATATGGCTTCTAGAAGTTGTAGAAATTCGGCTGATCTGTTCTGTTACGTGTGCGGATATTTTACCGATCGTGTTGACCAGAAAAACTTTACACCATTACTAAAGATAGCATATGAACTTTATTTCGATTCGAAAGTTGATGATGCAAATAAATCTTGGAAGCCAAATGCGGTTTGTTCGATACATTGGCAGGTTGGTTACGAAAATCGCCGAAGCATAAGTCGATGCCTTTTGGCGTGCCAGTAATATGGCGTGAACATACAAATCACACTACTGATTGTTACTTCTGCTTGACAAATATCCATGGTTTCACTTTTAAAACTAGAAAGTCTGTGGTTTATCCAAATATTGAATCGGTTTCGAAACCAGTGCCTCATGATCCAATCACGTGTCCGATCCAAGTACCACCAGAACAATATCCGTTGGACGTAAATGAACCATCAGAAAGTGGTAGTTTACCTGCTTTAGAAAGTAATTCTGACTCAGCTTACATACCGGTGAATGATGGTGTTTACTTAATTAACCATTCAGAACTTTCAGATCTAATACGTGATCTCGCTTTTACCAAAGGACAAGCGGAATTACTCGGTTCGCGACTCAAAGAATGGAATCTTTTAGCGCCCAATACTCCAATATCTAAATTTCGTCATAGACACAGAGAACTTGTTCAATACATTGAGATGGATGATGACATTTGCTATTGCAAAGATGTAAACGGTCATGAGCACATAGTCAACGAATGGCGATTTTTCATCGATTCTTCCAAAACTAGTCTAAAAGCCGTGTTATTGCATAACAGAAAATTTTTTTCATCAATTCCAGTCGCCTACTCTGTTCATATGAAAGAAACTTATGACAATATGGCTATACGTTTGGAAAAAATAAAGTACAATGACTACCAATGGCGGATTTGTGGAGACCTAAAGGTCATTGCAATTCTCACGGGCATGCAGACTGGGTATACAAAATTTTGTTGCTTCCGATGTGAATGGGACAGCCGCAACAGACAGGAACATTATGCAAGAAAGGTGTGGCCTATCCGGGATCGTATGCAGCTCGGGCATAAAAATGTAATACGCGAGCCATTAGTTAACAAAGACACCTTCATTTTACCACTGTTACATATAAAGTTGGGGCTCATGAAGAATTTTGTAAAAGCGTTAGATAAAACGAGCAAAGCTTTCACTTATCTTCGAGAAAAGTTTCCGCAAGTTAGCGATGCAAAGATAAAGGAAGGTATCTTTGTAGGACCTCAGATTAGGAAAGTTATTGCAGACAAACAATTCGAGAACTTGTTACATGGTAGGGAACTTCGCGCATGGATGGCATTCAAATCGATCGTTGATAACTTTCTGGAAAATCACAAATCTGTCGACTATGTTGCATATTGTTAAGCAGTGCATAGATGCATACATAATTATGGGCTGTAACATGTCCCTCAAAATCCATTTGCTCGATTCGCATCTTGACTTTTTCCCTGACAACCTTGGCGAAGTCAGCGATGAACATGGAGAACGATTCCATCAAGATATCGCCGTAATGGAGTCACGTTATCAAGGACGGTGGAGTGTGACCATGCTTGCCGATTATTGTTGGATGCTTCATCGCGATGTACCACATGCCATTCACCGACGAAAGTCGACTGCAAAAAAATTCAAGCCTACATAACTGTTATACTTCTTGTACGAATGATGTTGTAATACTGTATGCGTTGTTAAAAAACTTCAATTGCATATTTCTAGAGATCCCGACCTGATAGAGAAAAACGGTTTGCAGATTTAAAAACAGCGCATTAAAATTGACCAGAAAAACATAGAAATGTTAGAGAAAGAAAAAAAAAGTTTTTTTTTTGTTAGTCAGTGTTATCGCAAATTGAACCAAGTGATGAAATTTGATGCTGAACCTATGCCTTTACTAGAAGAGCTACTTGCAAGACTATCGAAATCTCATTTCTTCACTAAACTTGATTTGTCTAAGGGATATTGGCAAGTTCCACTAGCCGAACACGCCAAGCCGTTTACTGCTTTTTCGACACCTAGGGGTCTATTCCAATGTGGGATAAATGAACTATTGTCTATCTTACGCGAGCATAACCTGACAGCGAAACCATCGAAAGCGTGTATTGGTTTTAGCGAAATATCTTTCTTAGGTCACCGTGTTGGTCATGGTTTCCTAAAAACAGAAGACCATAATACAAGTAAGATACTTAACATTTCTATTCCTAAGACTAAAAAGCAAGTGCGAAGTCTCTTAGGTCTAATACAATTGTATGGACGATTCATTCCGAATCTGTCCTCCATTATGTCACCTCTTTCTTCCTTGCTAAAGAAAGGGTCTCCTAATATAGTCCATTGGACTCAAGAATGTCAATCCTCTTTGGATAAGGTTAAAACTATGTTTTCTACTTCACCTATCTTGGTATTACCTACTAAGGATAAGACATTCGTTCTTCGTAGTGACGCTTCATCCACAGGGATTAGAGCAGCACTAATGCAAGAGTACTCTGGAACTCTGCATCCTGTGATGTATATTTCTCGAAAATTAAATGCCGCAGAGAAGAATTACTCGGTCCTACACCGTGAATTATTGGCTATGGTTTGGTCAATCCTTAAGCTTCAAAGATTTCTTCTTGGCGCGCATTTCATTGTGGAAACTGACCAGAAAGCTCTTACTGCTATTCAGAGTAAAAATCTGAAGAGCGCGAGATCAACGCGATACGCGATTGCTCTTCAGACTTTTCATTTTTCGGTGCGAGCTATCCGTGGATCAGAAAATGTGATGGCAGATATCTTATCTAGATGCCCACATGATTCCACTTAACCGTTAGATCCTGATATTTTTACAGATCTAACTCTACTACATTGTTTCTATACTAAAATGTGTATACATGCGTAATGTATCATATATATTGATTGTATCACTACGTAGCGGTTCATTGATGTATATTCACCGCTGATCTTCTGATATTTTGTTTCGTCTTTGATAATCATGATGTTAAAATACCTAAGATGAATTTTTTTGGAAAACTAGTGTAGAAATTGTGGCATTGCCAGTATTGTAGTATGCGTTGGTGACACCTCTCTGGAAATATTTATACTCAGAGAAAAAACTTTCTCTGGTTCCTGAGATATATTCTCACTTGTCGTACCATAGGACGACTTAGCCTTATATTAGGCGTTACATTTGTTTGGAATGCTTATCATCTGCGCATTGTTATTCGTGCGGTGTGAGCCTATTGTATGTTGCTCCTGGATGTATTTCAAAAAAAATGTACCACTTTTTTTCCCGCGGGGTGTTGTAATCTGTTGCATACATATTTTTGTATGCACGGATTACAAAAATGCGATATGTCTATTTAAAAATTTATGTGTGCACGAAAATGCTTCGCTTTGGAAAGCGAGATAATCCATGATTGATTTATACGTTTGATTCGGCGTATGAGTTTTGAAGTCATGTTAGTTCTCGTTGGTTAGGGCCAGAAAATAGATTGATCTTGTTCAATATGTTTATGGCCTGAATTTATATGTATTACTTGTCTAAGTGCAAGAAGATTCAGTTTTATATTGTATATCTTCGTATGCTAAGGTCGGACTATACCGAACTCTGGCGGAGGTATCCGTTGTCCTAGAGAGTTGTAGTGAGTTCCGAGATAGACGGTCGTAATGGCCGGGTGTGTTTTCTAGGGCTGGTCCTGTTAAAGGTTTAAAGTGATTTATGGACGATTTTTCCATAAGGAAGGAATGTCTCTGCAAGAATGTGATGTCAGAGACTCTTCTCATGTATTTCATTATGTTTAAATTCGGACTCCAGGTAAAGCCAGACCCGTTTTTCCTTTGATGATATCCTTATGGTTAGACCTAGATGAAACATCGTATTTTGGAGCATCGTTGGTCGCTTTAATATAGATTGATAAAGATGACATGTTCCATCAGCGCTTATGTCTTTATGAAGCAACTTTCTGACTAAGGGACTGTATGGAAACTATAGGAAATTCTATATATTCAAGTTATGAATGAACTCTGGCTGATGAATATCCTTCTGCTGGGCGAGTGAGCGAAAACTCAGGGAAGGAGGCCATTTTGTATTCCTGTCATCATTATGGATCACTGTCGAAAGAACGGATCATGAATCTTACTATTCAGACAGTGGCACGGAGATCTCATTAAGATGAAAACCCCTACTGTGGTTTAACTTTGTTATTTAAATATTTGACATATACAGCTGGAGAACTTAGCCAAGGAAAAGGTTCCTTCAGTGAACCCCTTTGTATGCTTACACACACCTACCCACTGATGCGTTCAGTCAGTTAGGGGATATGGCAATAGTCCGCCAGAACATTGACTGACTATTTAATATTGAATGCTGCATGAAATGTACTAATATTCTACTACCTTATGATTTGCTATGTCAACATACTCATGACTGTATTCCTTCTGTCCCAGTGTGTGCGTCATTATTAAAAGCATAGAAACGTCAACAGCGGTTCTTAACATCTTTGACTTGCCTAAGAGTGTGAGTGAAATAGTATCAAGTGTCAGCTACATCGAACAGTACACCATTCGCGTACTTTCCACTCTCACTCCATACATACACAATCCTGCGTCGGTTGAGTTGACCTTTGTTGTACTTGCCTGTCTCGTGTGTAACGAGCAGGAAGAATACTCTACCCTTTACATTGATGACCACCAGTACCACCTGAGGAACGATTACTTGACAGTAATCCCATAGCAGACACTGCCTTGCTGTCTTTGCCTTCCCTAACTCAGGACTAGAGGGAGTTTCCCATTTACAGCTGGGTAGACTGGAGCATGCCTGGTATCATCAACTCAGTACACTACAATGGACTTTACAGTAGTGGCCAGTCAAACAACGACTCTCTACACTTGGTCAGTACGCCGGAACAGTGGGGGCGTTGCCAGAATCAAACGAAAGTAGCGGCACACAATCAAATTGGCACTGAGGCATCTCAGGAAAGACGAGCGGCATGCTATTAAAGGCAGTAGTGATCCCTGAAACGAACGACGCAAGTTTCTTGCCGGCATTTCGCATCTCAATTTAGTTTCAACAAAAAAAATAATAGTCCTATATATATAGATGTGTGTTTTAACCATTTGACTCACGAAGAGTTTTCTTAAATACATATTAAAATAGGCGAGTGTATATAAATAGTCTTAACGGTAAATTTATCGCGCGTTAGAATATTATTTGATTTTTGCGGTATGATTAAGTTGTCATGGTTTTTCTATCTTTTTTCTATAGAATGATCAAATAACCTATGCGATCCCAGCAAGAAATCATACAGAGTCTTCCAGACTCGGTTCTTAAACTTCTAGATATATTGATGAAACTTTTTAAATATAATCTTGTGGCGGTCCGATGCGGCCTAGCTATCATAATTACATGAAAGAAAGCCCACCCACGAACATTTAAATAAACCATCACATTAAAATACAATCTGTAAGATAAACTGGAACAAGAAAAGTTGCCAGTAGCGATATTTTATTCACTGCTCTGCTGTGAGAGAGTACATATTTACCTGAACTGTGACTGGGCCTAGTTTTTCCTCACCGGATTAAAAACCTTACCGGTCAGTTGCTATCATCACGCATTGAATGAATTTCCCACCAGCGGCGAAATTAAAGAGACCACTCCATTCTCACCCCTGTATCAAACTGTGACAGTGCCATCCCATAGACTCCTTTTATATAATAAAACACAAGAACTCTTAGGCTTCACATCCGGCGATAAGTGGGAATATTTGTTATTAGCCAACCTGGCTAAATCTGGGGCTGGAAATCGTTGTACTAGACATTTTCATATGTCAAGAGTGTAATTGCTGTTTATATAATTCTATGGAGTGCCTGATACTACAATCGGTAAGTGAGTGTGAGCATATGAGTGTGGGACCGCACGAGCGTGCATGAATGACAGGAGATTTAATTTTTGCAAACCATTTTGTTAACTTGCCTACAGGGTAATACATTTTCTGTATACCCTGCATTGTTACTTTAAGTGGGATATCTTGTTAACGCTGTTTACCCCCTCCCCCCTTTTATTTGCTTAGTAAAGGGAAAAACAATTGGGAATAACATGATTTGTTCTACCCCCCATTCCTAATATTGTAACACCTCTTTAATAGTAATTAAATTCACTGTTGGTTACATTACATATGTTCCTGATAACTATCTATCTTTGGACTGGGTTTATCTGTGTCTAATACAAGCGGGAAGGGCGTAATCGTTACCAATCTTCTTCAACCTCCCCCCCACCCCCCACCTTGTTAATTGTATTGTCTGTATTGTAACACCTCTTTAATAGTTTTGAAATTAAATTTTTCTTTATAAGATTTGCTGGGATTGCGTGATTGTTTTTACAGTCACTAAAGGTTTTTCAAGTTACTAGAGTGGAGCTTAGCTAAAGACGCCGTGTTCTGACTTTTTAAGTCTAGTTAACACCGTCTCTTCTCATAAACTGACTTCAGATCGCGGAGTTATGTTGACGGAGAATTAACATTTTAAGAAAATTTATTTTTTCCTTTAAATTGTTTAATATAAATTTTTCTCTACTGTTAGCAAAAGTACATTTTTTCCTAGTGTAACTTTCCTATTTAAGTGGCATAGTCGCTTGCGTTAAGAATCTTAAGTGACAATAATAGCAGCGATAAGTTTGCACATTACAAGGTAGGAGGTAACACAAGTAAAATTCATACTTTGTGGTTTTTTTCTCGTAGCGACTTTGAGTTTTTCCCTTCTTGTTCCTTCTTACTATTCTCTAGTTGTAGTTTTTTGACATGGCAGAAAGAATAAGGATGAGGTCCATGTTGAGTCAGGAGGCGAAAGAGGCAGGATTAGAGCCAGAAGCTGTAAACGCGTTTGTCAACCAGGAACTGGAAATATATGACGCGGAGCAACAGAGAGCAGAAGCTGAGAGGAAGGAAGAGAAAAAAAGAGCAGAAGCTGAGAGGAAGGAAGAGAAAGAGAAAGCAGAGAGGAGAGAAGCACAGGAGAGTGCAGATAGGAAAGAAGCGGAAGAACGCCTATTGGAATTTCCCAGCACTAAACGGAAACCCACAGATGAGCCATCTCGTAAACAAAATCTAGAGCAGTCATCCTATTCCTCTGATTCCTCTCAGAATTATAACCAACGAGAAAATAATACCCAGAGACCTCCCCAGGAAAAATCGAAATTCTATAAAACCCGATTTTCCCCAAACAACAATTCTGATCAACCCACCAAGCCTACGTGGCAGTGCGGCCACGAAGGTCAAGGAAAAGGGAAGACCCCTACACCAGGGACGTCTGATCAGGGCAAGCACGCAAGGCAAAACCGCATCGGACTTGTCAACACGTTTGCTGATTAATATGTGGACAGTTTATCTCCCGTACATTCTGGCCATCGTATTGATTTAAGGAGAGGTTAAATCACGTCCACGGATATCTCTTGAGCAATCATATGGAGTTTTTTTCATTAACTTGGTCAGTACGCCGGCCCAATGGGGGCGTTGCGAGAATCAAATGAAAGTAGCGGCACACGATCAAACAGGCACTGAGGGATCTCATGAAAGACTAGCGGCATGCTATCAAAGGCAGCAGTGGTCCCTGAAACGAACGACGCAAGGTTCTTTCCGGCATTTCGCATCTCTGTGTTAACCACAGAACCGATCGCAGTGGACACGAACTGGAGAGACAAAGCGGACGCAGCGAACGGAGATAAGGAAAACCAGGGGCGGTCAGAACCGCGGAAGTCTCATGAGATCTAAAAAGGTGTCAAATTCTAACATGTCCCCCCAATCTTGCATTCCAGTTAGATATATACAGACCATGATGAAAGACATTTTATCATTCGTTCGCCAGAGATTTAAGATTCACTAGCTATAGCAGAATTTTGCTAGATTTCCATCTGAATTGGTGGCTACATTGGAGTGATTTCTTTTTCTGTGAACGGTACAATATATTTGTTAAAGTGATCAGTGGTCTAGTGCTTTCATTTTACTTCACTGGATTTTGTGTTTATTTAAATCTATTAAATTAAACTCATCTCAAAAGTTCCAGTGCTACATTTAATGATATATCTATTATAATATTTCAACAACAAAAAATAGATGCTTAAATGCTAAAATAACTTTTAAAATCGCGAAGGAATTTATAATTAATAAATTTAGTTAAGTCCTATATATATATAGATGTGTGTTTTAACCATTAGACTCACGAAGTGTTTTCTTAAATACATAATTAAATACGCGAGTGTATATAAATAGTCTTAACGGTAAATGTATCGCGCGTTAGAATATTATGTGATTTTTGCGGTATGATTATTTTGTCATGATTTTCTATCTTTTTCTATAGAATGATCAAATAACCTTTGTGATCCCAGCAAGAAATCATGCAGAGTCTTCCAGACTCGGTTCTTAAACTTCTAGATATACTGATGAAACATTTTAAATATAATCTTGTGGCGGTCCGATGCGGCCTAGCTATCATAATTACACGAAAGAAAGCCCATCTAAGAACATTTAAATAAACCATCAAATTAAATTGCAATATGTAAGATAAACTGGAAGAAGAACAGTTGCCAGTAGCGATATTTTATTCATTGCTCTGCTGTGAGAGAGTACGTATTTACCTGAACTGTGATTGGGCCTAGTTTTTTTCTCACTGGATTAAAAAACTTACCAGTCAGTTGCTATCATCACGCACTGAAGGAATTTTCCCACCAGCGGCGAAATTAAAGAGAACACTCCATTCTCACCCCTCTATCGAACTGTGACAGTGCCATCCCATAGATTCTTTTTACATAATAAAACACAAGAACCCTTAAGCTTCACGTCCGGCGATAAGTGGGAATATTTGTTATCAACCAACCTGGCTAAATCTGGGGCTGGACATCGAAGTACCAGACATTTTCATATGTCAGGAGTGTAATTGCTGTTTATATAATTCTATGGAGTGACTGATACTACATTCGGTAAGTGAGTGTGAGCATATGAGTGTGGGCCCTCACAAGCGTGCATGAATGACAGGAGATTTAATGTTTGCAAACCATCTTGTTAACTTGCCTACCGGGTAATACATTTTCTGTATACCTTGCATTGTTCTTTTAAGTGGGATATCTTGTTAATGCTGTTTACCTCCCCACCCCCCTTTTTTCATTTGCTTAGTAAAGGGAAAAACAATTGGGAATAACAGGATTTCATCTACCCCCCCATACATAATATTGTAACACCTCTTTCAGAGTAATTAAATCAACTGTTGGGTTACATTACCTATGTTCCTGATAACTATCTATCTTTGGACTGGGTTTATCTGTGTCTAATACAAGCGGGAAGGGCGTAGTCGTTACCAATCTTCTTACCCCCCAACCTTGTTAATTGTATTTTCTGTACTTATGATATTTTTTCCTGTAACACTTGATAATTGTTGGGATTGATTTTAGTGTTAATAAACAGCATAAACTTATTTAGTACTGTGTTGGAATACCAAAGCCCAAATTTCCCATATCAGTTTAATATAGTTTGTATTCACGTGCGTCTGTGTGTTTAAAGCACCAAATCGGTGTGAGCGCAGGTGTGTGTCTGGAAACTGGCAAATAATTGTTTGACCAGGAGAGTTTCAGGAGAAGATTGAGAGGAACGATTGTCGTAAATAAGTCTGTCCTTACTCTCCCCAGCACTCTGTGAAGCAACTATTTACTTTCTAACCCTTATTATCACTGAGCTTTCACCATCATTCTCCACTCTAAACAGGAATACTATTTCTAAGACTTTCTCTCAAAATAAATTTACGACAGCCATCACCCCTGGTGGCGTCTTGTAGGGCAACAACAAACTAATTCCACTTTGCTCGGTCGGTGACCATCCTTCGTACAATGGCCCAGCTCTGGTTCATTTTTTGCATCTCAGTATCCACAGTCCTCCGCCCAGTTGTTTTTAGTCGGCCTCTCTTTCGTTTTCCTTCAGGGATCCATAGCATAGCTGTTGTTGTGATGGCATCGGGGTCTGTTCTGAGGACATGGCCAACCCAGCTCCAGCGTCTGCCAGCAATGATGGTGTGCATGTCCTCTTACTCTCCGAGTAAGCAGATCTTGGTTGGTGATGGTATTCGGCCAAAAGATTCGGTGAATTTTTCTTAGGCATGTTGTGTGAAAAGAGGACAATTTCGACATTTCCTTCTCATTAACTCTCCAGCATTCCGTACCATAGAGAAGCACAGAAAGCACACAGCTCTGATATAATGTTGTTTAGACTAAAAAAGGCTGCTGTTGCTTTGTTCATTCTGTTGTGGATGTCTTTGCTTGCTCCGCCGTCTGGTGTGCCTATGCATCCTAGGTATGTGAAGGTGTCTGTCTGTTCCAGTACGTACAATGCGTGTGAGAATAAATGAATTCAGTATAACAGATGAGACAAAGGAAGGGCAGAATGTCTGACGGGCCTGCGTGTCCAATTATCAACAATTTTGAAACAAAGTTCGTTCGTTCGTTCCTTGCTGTAACTAATTCACGAAAAGCAATCTCGAAACATCATTTTCGTCTGGTACATCGTTAATATACAATGTTCACTCCAATAACAGTTTATATTTATTCATTTTCTTTAGTTTGGTTTGGTTTGGTTTAAGGATTATCTTCATTGCACACGGACTACTCAATCAGTGCTCCGATCTCCTCCCTTAGATAACAAAGGAAGATCTCATCACAGTGGACGAACTCCGCAGCACCGGCGAGAATCCCAATGTGTGTATATAGGAATCACACATTCTATAAATATTTTTGTTGTCGATAGGTTTCTAATTTTTTAATTTTGCCAGTACAGCTGCCTGATAGGCCTACTCTTTACAATGCCCCAACTGCAGTGGGATGTTTAACGTGCGCAACTTGCACACGGGGCCTCCTATTTTTTCACCCTTACCAGAAAAGGTTAGGTTCCGATCTCACTGCCCAGCAGACCGGGGGGAGAGGAGAGAGGGGGGGGGGGGGGGAGTATGACATCATTAGGACCATTGGTTCTGAAAAAAGTTTTCAATAAATTATTTTCCCTCTTCTGAGAACCGAACCCGGTACCTATAGATCTCGTTGCGGACGCCATACTTCTTAGCCACTCAGACACCCAAACATCATTTTAGCTGACAGCAACACGGTCAAAACTGAAGAAACGGACAATTACATTTCCATAAGAAAGGATGAAAAAAAAATGATGGGAATTATATAAGGACATCTAAGAACAAACAAGTAGTTTCTTTTACCTACACAACAGACTTGCATTAGAGATGATATCCAATCTGGGGAGGGGGAAACCACACAAAAAGACAAGGCTAATAAGTTGGCCAAAATAAACAGATCCAGATAAACAATGATTGTGTACTTACAAGAGCATTGACAATTTATATTGGACTATTATATTTGCATCTTACAGATCCCGCCAGAGTACCATGGGTATAGATAGTATAATGTTTATGCAGGGGTTCCCTGACAATTATTTCAATGGTTCCTCCAGGATAAAAAGATTGAGAAAGGCTGAGCTGCAGTGAAGGTTCCATTGTCCATAAAGTGAGATGATGATGAGTTACACTTGGTCGCTGAAAAGCGTAGTGAAGCAACAAGAACTCCAGAAGTGATCAGTATTGTGTTACAGAAAGACACAAAATAAGCTTGAAGTCTCCTCATGAGTAAAGTTTGAATATTCTTACTCCTCACTGCACTTTGTAATCAGCGTAACATCAAATAATAATACTAATCGATCTATGCTGTAGACAGGGCAACATTATTTAAATAAACATCGAAAAGGCCAATATAATGAAACTAATTGAAGATAGAACATCAATTTCTGTTAACATTGACAATGCATGAATTTGATCGTGGAGGTATTATTATTATTTTACTCTAAAAATATTCCATAAAAATACGATTTGGATAAAACAATTTATACGCCTAAAATTGTTATTTAAAATGTCTTTACATACAACGGATGAAAGAGTGACTTGCGCAGTGATTTGGATTAAAGTGAGAAAGAGTTGCGCAATTCGTCGACCTCACTCTCTCGCCTGGGTCCATCTGGATCCAGTGGCAAGACAAGTCAAGACGACTGGAGATGAAGTCAGGTGCAGTGGATGACCAGGGCTTTCTACGTGCCTCGCCGTGCTCCTTACGCTCCACTGCGCGTTTCTGGTAATCGCCGTCATGTCTGTTTCATCCATTCATCCATCCACTCACAACAAGTCCTGTGGCGATGGGCGAGCTGCGAAGCGGTAGGCGTGAGTACGCTGGTAGTCGTAGTCGCAGACCTACACACAGGCGGCTCAGGTCATATGGTCGTCTTCCACTGATCGGAGCAGCAGTGGGATTCGGCAGCCCCCTGAGTGTCTGAGCAGCCCTCTTTAGGAAACCACTGCTCACCTCCATGGCATGAGGAAGGGGCTAGAAAAGGTGCCCTAAACATTGCCTGCTCCACCATTACCTTACCAGCTTACCGCAGTTGGTGGGTACCCTACTTCAGCGGAAGACACATAAGAAAAAGAAAGGACAGATTTTTCCCCTCATTCTAGGCGCATGGAATGTGCGCACTCTCCTTGACAAAGACTTTGACGCAAACAGACCTGAGAGGCGAACTGCCCTGATTGGGAGAGAACTGGCCAGATACAACATTGACATAGCAGCACTGAGTGAAACTCGACTTGCAGGCGAGGGCCAACTTTGCGAAAAGGGTGCAGGTTATACATTCTATTGGAGCGGAAGAGGAACTGAAGAAAGACGAGAAGCAGGGGTTGGATTTGCAATCAAAACAACAGCACTTTTTGGCAAGTTAGCGGGGCCCCCAAAGGGAATAAATGACCGACTCATGACAGTCAAGATCCTCCTGCTTTATGGAAAAAAACCATGCCACCATCATTAGCGCGTATGCACCAACTATGACAAACCAGGATGACGTCAAGGATAAGTTTTATGAAGAACTACATGCAGTCATTGAATCAGTTCCTAAAGCAGATAAGCTCATAATTCTAGGTGACTTTAATGCAAGAGTAGGCTCAGATAACATCTCCTGGAATGGCACTATTGGAAAGTACGGCGTGGGTCGCTGTAACAGCAATGGACGTCTTCTCCTCCAGACTTGCGCAGAACATGGCCTCCTTGTCACCAACACCATTTTTTGACTTCCTACCCGCAACAGGACCTCCTGGATGCACCCTCGCTCAAAGCATTGGCACTTAATTGACTAAGTAATTGTTAGGAAGAAGGACAGGCAAGATGTCCGGGTGACCAAGTCTATGTGTGGTGCTGAATGCTGGACTGATCATCGCCTCATTGTGTCTAAACTTAAAATTCGTATCCAACCAGCCAGGCGCCCTCATGGGAAAAAAACTCATAAAAGGCTGGATGTCACCAAACTAAAGAAGACAAAAATCAAACAGTCATTTACAGACACCATAGAAGACCGTCTCAAATCTATCTCGTTAGACGGCCAAAGTGTGGAAACAAATTGGACAGCCCTAAGTGAGCAGATCTACAACACTGCTACAGAGGTCCTGGGTCCCGCCATCAAGAAACAAAATGACTGGTTTGATGAGAACTCAGATGATATAAAGCAGATGTTGGCTGAGAAACACCATCTCCATAAAGCATATTTAAATGATCCAAAATCTACATCAAAGAAAGACGCTTTCAACAACATGAGTAGAATCGTCCAACATAAACTACGCCAGATGCGGGATTCATGGCTGAGTAATAAAGCAGATGAGCTCCAAGGCTTTGCTGACAGGCATGACTTGAAAAATTTTTAACATGCACTCACAGCGGTCTATGGTCCAACATCATCAGGATCATTTCCCCTCCTTAATGCAGATGGAAAAACACTAATCACAGACAAGGAAAAAATTCTCCAACGCTGGGTCGAACACTTTAATAATATTCTGAACCAGCCATCATCTATTAACGACGAAGCCATCATCCGCCTGCCCCAAATTCCTATAAATGAAGCACTAGATGATATACCAACTCTGGAGGAAAATCAAAAAGCGATTCGTCAACTTTCTAGTGGAAAGGCCTCCGGCTCCGATTCAATTCCTGTTGAGGTTTATAAAGATGGCGGTACAGTTCTGATAGAGAATTTTCACATGATCCTCCAGCAAATGTGGCAGAGTGAGACCATCCCACACGATCTCAAAGATGCGTCAATTATACATCTATATAAACGTAAAGGTAATCACCAAGACTGTAACAATCATCGAGGCATCTCTCTTTTTTCAATCGCTAGGAAGATATTCGCCAGAATCCTTCTGAATTGCCTTACGGCGCATCTTGACAAAGGTCTTTTACCTGAAAGTCAGTGTGGATTCCGGAAAGAACGTGGAACCACCGATGTGGTGTTCGCTGCAAGACAGCTACAAGAAAAATGCCAAGAACAGCACTGTGACCTGTACACTGCTTTCATCGACTTGACAAAGGCGTTCGACACGGTCAGTAGAGAGGGTCTATGGAAGATCATGGCAAAATACGGCATCCCAAAGAAATGTATCTCAGTAGTGCAGCAACTGCATGATGGAATGCAGACTAGAGTTCAGGACAACGGTGAGCTGTCGGAGCCTTTTCCCGTCTCAAACGGAGTTAAACAAAGGTGTGTAATTGCACCGACTCTGTTCAGTATCATGTTTTCTGCTATGCTGACTGATGCTTTCAGAGACGGGGACACAGGAATCGACATCAGATATCGTATTGGTTGAAAATTGTTTAACCTTAGGAGGCTTCAAGCAAAAACCAAGGTCAAATCACGCACCATCAGAGATCGTCTGTTTGCTGACGATTGTGCCCTTAGTGCTGGCTCAGAGGCTGATCTGCAGCACTGCGTGGATAGATTCTCCGAAGCCTGTGCCAACTTTGGGCTTACCATCAACACGAAGAAAACAGAAATCATGTACCAACCAGCTCCTGGCACAGTTTATACTGAGCCAATCATTAAGGTAAATGGTGAGAAACTGAATGTTGTGAACAGATTCACATACCTTGGTAGCACACTTTCCCAGAACATCGTCATTGATGATAAGGTAAACACCAGGATCTCCAAAGCCAGCAGCACATTTGGCAGACTATACACCAACGTTTGACATCGAAGTGGCATTAGTCTACAGACAAAGCTGAAGGTGTACAGAGCTGCGGTGCTTCCAGTGCTGCTTTATGTATGCGAAACATGGACTGTATACAGGCGCCACGTAAAGAAGCTAAACCACTTCCATACAGTCTGTCTCAGGAGGAGAATGAACATCAAATGGCAAGACAAGATCCCGAATATCGCCGTTCATGACAGAGCTGGTATCCCTAGCATCCATACTATTCTGATGCAGTCACAGATTTGCTGGGCAGGTCATGTAGTCCGCATGCCAGACCATCGACTGCCAAAGATACTATTTTATGGTGAGATGCAGAAGGGTAAACGCTCCCATGGTGGCCAAAAGAAGCGCCTCAAAGACACGTTAAAGACGTCATTGAAAACCTTTGACATAAACCCAGGCATATGGGAAGCTGCTGCGCAAGACCGAACTGCTTGGCGCACATCTCTTCGTAAAGGTGCAGCGGCATGCGAATCATCCAGAAGAGCAGCAGCGGAACAGCGGAGACAAGCTAGAAAAGACCATGAAATAAAACCTTCACATGAAGCAAACATTCCCTGCCCACACTGTCCGAGATCTTTCCAGGCCCGCATCGGGCTCATCAGACACCTTCGTACCCATAGAGTAATCTAACATATTCCTAATAATTGGATGAACAGAGTGGTCTTCATCACCCGTGATGGACGAACAACAACAACAACATACAACGACAGAATAGAACATACCATTAGCATAGTATAAATATAATAATAATAATAAATTCTTTAAGCGCCAAACACGGCGCATAAGGCAGAAACCAGTGCTCTCCAGGTTGTACGTTGTGACGCCACTCCTCTTAGCTCTTGCACATTGTTTAATCCCAACGTTCTTCCTTCTCTTATTATTGTTCTTCTGAGTGTTTCTTTTGGTCTTCCTTTTTTCCTCTTACCCTCAGGAACCCAAGTGAGTGCCTGCAATGGTATTCTGTTGTTTTGCATTCGTAGGACATGACCGATATATGACCATCGTCTTTTCCTTATATAGTTGGAGACATATTTCTGCCTAGAGTCTTCTCTTATTTGTCGATTAGTCTTGAATTCTTTCCAACTGATGTTCATGAGTTTTCTAAGACATTTGTTTTCGAATGTATTCAGCTTGTTCTCCAAATATACAGTTACCGAAATATTTTTGTACATGCTAAACTTTCATCTCTGAACTTTTACTTTACTAAACAATTTGTTTTTTAAATCGTTAAATTTATATGTTCTAGGTTTTCAAGCGTTCAGAAATAGGTTATTTTGATAAACGTAAACACATTTTTACGGGTACAAGTACATATTACTAAATAAAACAAACATTACACAGGAAATGTAATTTATCAAGATCATGTTTCAAAACTTGACAGACAAAAACACGGCTTAAACCGTTTGTTTAAACGACACTCTGGGGAGTTTTGAAGTAAGGGTTATATGCTGGAAGTGCCACATATGACATAAATACAAAAAAACGTGTCAAACGTCTGACATTTGTAAATGTGCTCGTACAAAGTGGGCTAGAATGATATTTAAAACACATGTCATGTGTGTTACATACCGCTGCAATAACATCGAACACTTACGTATCTTTATTGTCATGTCATACCTTAACCTCGTATTTTATTTCTGTAGAATAACTTGTAGAAGTAAAATCGGTATCTACTGCTCATGTGATAGTAAATAAATATATTTATAGAAGAGTTTATACCTTCCATTACAAAGCCAAATCCAGAAGCCATTAGTGATATATTCATGTATTTTCCTTTAACTGAAAGCGCGGGTACAAGCGCCATTGCTAACATAACAATGCTAATAGGAATAAAACAAACGATAAATAAAGTGGATATCATTACAACCATTTTGGCTGTATTTAGGTTACGACTGGTAACTCTGTCAGCTTGTGCGTGAATAATAGTATTCATTCTCCATTTTGTAGCGCTATACAATTTAACTGCAATTATTATCGTACACGAAACGATGATCACAAAGGCTGCCAAAGGAATACAAAAATTGTTAATGAGAAATGAAATCTTTTCCACGTTTTCACGATCCCCCATGAAAACAAGACCGACAATAGTTTTGTTTCGTACAGGCGAAAACTTCATATCCAGTTTGTTGATGGTGTACATAGGGGTAGCACTACAGAAGGAGCCAATGAAGATTAAACTGATGATCACAGCCGCTCTATCTGGTGTCATGATACTTTTTATCTGGTGAAAGTAAGTGGACAAATATACATATATTTATTTTTAATTGTAAAACTATTTCAGATACATAAAATTACGGACGGAATTAATACACACACACACAAAACAATAAAAGTCGTGAATATTATAAAACACTTTGGTATATTTTATGTCATGATGAACACCTGGTACTGCTTTTTAATGAGCTAGAAGTTTTTCCTGCTAAAGGCTATCGATGTTTTCTGTACACAAAACAAATAAAGAAAAGAAGAAGCCATCTTAGTATTGTACAGTGTATACTCATGCACCTAATTAACTTTCGTTTAAAAGAGAATAACCTTAAAGATGGTTCCAGCGGAACCAGCTAAGGAGATATATAGCGTCAAGTACTACGGGTGATAACCGACCGTTATAAAGTTGCTGTACATTAAAATGTACAGCAATATTTGATCAGAGTAACAAGGTATCTCAAGAGCTCTGTGTATAATGAGAATGAAAAAACATCAATAGAGAAATGAAAAGAATGTATTAGCTGCATGTTAAATACGATGTTTTCTCAAGACAAACGTGCAAACGAAACAACTTTCTACATGGGAAGATAGATTATAAGATGGGAACAAAATATCCGGTGAGAGGTAGCTAATTTAGCATACCTCATATGCAGAATATGCAGATGACTTTGGAATTTTCGTACACTCGCATCAACACATCCAAGATAAAACAGACAAGATAAAATAGACAGACTGAACATAGCCAAGGAGTGGGACTAAACATTAATCCCAAGAAATTTGAAGTCATGATACTCAATTAAAAAACTTTGCTCGCATAAAAAAGGGACACATAGAAAGAAAATGCCAAAATACATTTACACACTTAGGAAGTATAGTAACGCCAGACAGCGGAACAAGCAAAGACATCAGCAACCGATTGAATAAAGCAGAATAGCCTTTGCCAATCTGGAAAACATAGGAAAATCTTCCCAGTACAGATCAAGCACTAAATTGTTTTTAAAATTGCAATAATGGCGTAATTTATGTACTAGTGTACAGTCCAGAATGCTGGAGAATAACGGAAAGTAAATTTCCAAACTGTCATTTTTCCTTACAACTTGCTTAAGGCAAGTTCTTCGAATTGTCTGGCCGAACACCACAAACAACAAGAACTGCTCCTGAGACCCACCAAGAAGACACGAGCAACATCATAGCGAGTAGGCGCTGTAATTGGTTTGACCATATCCTCAGAAGAAACCATGACACCATATCCAGAAGTGCCATGATATGGGCTCAACAAAAAGAGGCCTGACAAAAGCCACCTGGCTGACAAAAGTGGAGGCAGTGAAGTAAAGCCTGAAACAAAGATGGAGTACCACGCTGATGACCGAGCAAAGTAGAGACAATATTCTGCTGCCCTACAAGACGCAACCAGGAGTGGTGGTCACTGATTACTTTTGTTAGTGGCCATGGATCAAAGAAGAAGAATTAAACAAATAAGAAGAATTAAATACATGAACTGAATATTTTAAGAAAATGTTACGTTCTCTCTTCTTCTATTGTAACAAATGAGGAATTATCACAAATTCTAGAGCGTTCTTACCATTAAAGGTGTGATAATACATAAACATCTCTCTAAAGTAATCGTGGCGGTGATACAACTGCTCGCTCTGGTGAAAAATAAATGCATCATTCCAGTTGTCAGGTAAAGGACGTCGAAAGGCTCAAAAGGCAAATCTGCTGCAATGACTTCAGGTGTTAAAGAGATGCATGTCCAAATCATCGTTGTAAGACTGCCGAGATCAGAGATTGATAACCCTGGAAAAGAAATAACAGTGTGGTCGTGTGGATTTTGTTGAAAATTAGAATTGGTTTAATAAATTATATTCACCACGAATAACATGTAAACACTAATAAAATTGTCACCATTTACGAAAGTACAACGCTTTCTTTTGGAGTGGCAATATTAAATTGTACTTAAGAGACTTCCTTAGTCCCACTCTAACCTTTAACCGTGTGCTATTGGTTCCCAAAATGGAATAAGAATATAAACACTGTAATCTACCACGCTGGTAGTAACAAGCTACTACTTGGACGGCTGGGCATAGAATCGGATACTTATCCAGTAAAATTTAATAAAAAAAACAAAGAATTTACAAACAACATGGCATGCCAACTAAAAACAATAATTTAAGTCATTGATCCAGAAAAAAAGAATGAAGTCTGGTAAACAGGCTTATGACACAACCTAGATAAAGCTAAAATACCATAGTGCTGAAAGACATAGCGAATTCAGAAGACCACTGGCAAAAAATTTAAAAAAAAACTATGGAAAGAGACACGAGAAGAAGTTCTGGGAAAAAGAGACCATCAGCACAAGACAATGATAACAACAGAAATCCTCAATAAGATAAAAGATATAACACAGGAGGAAACAGATTTAAACAGATTCAAAACCAGAAGTTCGAGGGCCAAAGCCCCTGAATATACATAGAAGCGAACAAAGAGGAATGAACAAACATCATTTGAGAGAAGTGAACATATTTTGATAATTTAGGTAGAGAAGCAGAGGACTTTGTGGTCAAAACAAACAGAAAGGACCTGTACTAAAATAAACAAACTAACAGGGAATTTGCTTAAAACAAATGGCCTTATCACAGTCAAGAATGAAACAAATTGCTTCGCAATAGACACGGGAAAATGTAGAGTCGGACTGAACATTTTGAAGAATTTCTCAATAGCTGAGTTCTAAATACACACCAGACGTCAAGCCAGCAGATGAGGAGCCACATTTTAACAGTGAAAGACCGTCAAAGGAAGAAATATAGATAGTCATGAAGTTTCTAAAAAAATATAAAAGCTGTTTATCCTATCTGCATTCCGGTAGAGGCCATCAAAGCAGATGTTGATGCCTCAAGAAATCACTTGCTAAAGTCTGAAAGAGAGAAGAAATACATTCATCATGGATGGAAGAATACCTGGTTAAATTATATTAGAAGAAAGTGCACAAATTACTAAAGAAAAATATTACTATCAATGCCAGGAAAATTATTAAACAGGATCATCTTTGAGAGCTTAACAGCTTAAAAATGTCCATAGACAACAGAGATAATCAAGTAGGTTTTAGAGAAAACAGAATTTATACAGACTAGATAGCCACATTAAAACTACGAATTGAACAAAATCTGGAATTTTTAACTCATCTATTTATATTGGATTGTTAGACTACGAAAAGGCTTTTGACAATACGGATAGAAAATCATTATGGAGTTGACGTGAAGATCATTAATTTAATAAAGGAAACATGAAGAAAACTCCGCCTAGGCCGGTCCCAAGCCCGGCTGACAAAGGAGGAGGGCGGACTGCATGGAGGCCGTAAGAGGCAGCCCCTCCACCATGCACAGGCACAACAGTGTTACACGGGGGTCGTCGTGTTTATAGTAGTGTTATAAATCCAGTGTTACCAAAGGGTTCTTCAGTGATTACCATTACTTTCATTTTTATCCCTTGTCTTTTTCAGTCAATTATGAGATCGTGCTATTGATGTTAAAGTACGCGAAGGTGGGATAGAATATTGGTCGACTTCATGATAGAATCAAATTCCAACGTTAGAGACTTGATAAGTCATTCCTAGAGTCCACATGTATTTATTATATCACTTCCATACACGAACAGTTCATACATGGTCATTATGAAGAATTATACATAATAAGTTGCAGTTCATATTTCATACATTATTCCTTTACAAATCAGTCCTTTGTCTCGTAGCTTGAGAACATAATAGTCAGAACAACATAACTGTATGCACGCGTGGTTGGTAATTCCAACGACCGACAGTGAGATTATGCGTCTGGCATTAGAATAACTAAAGCGGACTATTAATCCATCTTGACAAGGTTTAGTCACTTACTAACCTGTAACTTCATCTTTCTTCATCATCACATTGGACTGACCCATGTCCATTATTTAATACAATATAATCTTGCGGCAATACATGCCCGGCAATATAACATTCCAAGGACACGTCTTATCGGCTCGACGGTCGTCTAGAAAAGGGTCCCGTCTCTTGGTCACCGTGCGTGACTACTAACGCTGAAACGTCACAGCGTTCACTAGACTAATAATACTTTTACATTACGTTACACGTTGTAACCCCTAAAATCGCATGCTGCTAACCTCTAGCAGACCATGCCAATTAATCTACCGTAACAAACAGGCCAATCACCTGTTTGCTTTAAATCATGATTACGAGAACTACAATAGAGAAAACAGGATTGATTCTAAAGTCAACGTAATTTAACGGACTACGGACTACCACTTATGGAACTTGGAACACAAGAAGTATAAATGAGAAAGAAGAGGAGCTGGTGGAAGAGATGAGGAAAGCAAAACTAGAATACCTGGCTATAACGGGGGGAAAAAAGACAAGGAGTCATGGATCTCGATGGCAACACGCTGCTCTACAGTGGTGTACCACATGTGAAAAAGCAAAAGGGAGCGTGGATTTTAATGTGGCCAAAAACCAAAAAAGATAGTATCAAGGGATGGAACTTTGTCTCGGAGCCTATTATGGCTGTGAAACTGAAAGAAGGAGAAACCATAGTCAACCTGGTCATAGTGTATGGACCAAATGAAGATGAGAGGGCAGAGGTCAAGGAAGAATTCTTCGAACTGCATCAAAGAACAGATAATGACAGCCTTGATGAAATTGTCATGCTTGGAGATTTCAATTCCAGAGTTGAAGTGACTATGCTAGATGGGGTAGAGTTATCGGAAGATGTGGAGAAGATACTCTCAATGACAAAGGAAAGCGACTCCGTAGATTCTGCAGTGAGCAGAATCTGATCATTACAAACACAAAGTTCCCCTATAAGCGCATCAATGCATACAGTAGATGTGAACCAACAAAGAATGAGAAGTCAGTGATCGACTTTGAAATTGTTAGGAGGAGCTCATTCAAATATGTCCGGGATGCTGGATGGGGCCAGAGATTGGAAGTGATCACTACCTGCTTACAATCAGAAGTACATCTGATAGAGTTGCTCAGCCTATGAACTACCCAACATCACGCAAGAAACCAAATAAACAAACAGGAAAAATGAGCATTAAGACCTATAAGCTAAGAGAGCCAGAAATAAAGACCAGATATCACTGGCTTATTGCTGCAGCGGTAAGCAACACAGAAGAACAACCAGATGATTTGGAAACACTCTGGCTTAAATTCAAGGACATTGTTGCGTTATTTATCTTTTGTTATTTGTAGTTGGGAGAACTGATGAATTATGACCGATCGTGCTATGTTTTCGAATGGTTTGGCTGATCAAGAAGATGATTAATATTCATTAGCTCCAAACGCCTGGTTTGGGTCGACAATTATAACATATTGATTTGGTTCAAACAGTTCCACAATTCAGTGTACATGGCATCTTATTAATACATGCATAAAAATGCGTCTCCTAATTTTCTTTAAGTATGGTCACATACTCTGGCCTATATACTGAAGATGTCTGCATCCGAACCATCCAAGTAGCGATAACCAAAAGTATGGAGATTAAAATTATGTTTGATAGCTCCCGAGAAAACAGAGACTCCGCTGATAAAATATTCTTGAACTAGTATACTTGCGTTCAACATCAATGAATTACATGTGGCGACCTTCGTACACCAAAGCCACGTAGGAGATTATCATAAACTTTAAATCGCATGGGAGCGAAATATATCACGTCTTGCTTTGACGGAATCATATAACGGAAGGTTAAGATCGATCGTTTGAATCAATTAGCGCGGCACATCATTACGTCATCATTACCTAGAGACGTCAACCTACTATCGCGTTCATTTATAATTAACAATAGTGCAAAACATATCATGTTGACACCAGATAGAAATGTTACCGCGTAGATTAAACTGCTAACAGATCTAAGTGAGGCCAACATGTAAAACTACATAATAATCTTCCTTAACAAATTCCTTCCCCGGTGGGCTAGAAAAAATCTTTTATATTGATTTTTTCTACAATATCAACACAAATTTACATCGCATTTAATGTAAGAAGAATCTCGAAAAATTAAAAAAAATTGGATATACGGCCAAAGATGTTTACAATAAACAGTGTCTGAGGTCGTTGTCGTAAACATAGTATGTTGTACAAAGGAGAACATATGTACTAAGTATGAAATTAATCAAAGAAATATAATCGTCGACAGTCAATATAATATAAAATTATTTACTAAGTTTACATATGACTTATGTCTTAATGATTAAAGTAAGTTGTATTTTAAATAAATAATAGTGTAGTAAAGAAATGTGTAGACGTTTGTAAAAGAAATGTGAAGTAAGTAATGTCATGTAATATCATGGCAAATGTTAATCACAAATAGTATGAAGACAAATCTAGAAGGAAAAGAAGAAAACAGATTAGTAATAGTACATATATGCAAAAGAAAAGGGAACAAAGTGTTGCACTAATGAAAATTAAACACGAGTTATTTCCCTTACCCTATTAGCAAAATATACTATAAAGTTAGGTCTATTTGCACACAAATAAAATCAGGAGAAATCTTAATTAACTGTAACACCTAAATATACTAATAAGATTAAGTTAAAAAAAAACACACTTAAGTTCTAATAATTAAGTTCTAAACTCCATCAAAGTATGCAATCTTATAGTTACATGTATCAAACTATTGTCCACCAATACATAATTCCTGGAAGAAATCCTCCGTAACGTGAAGATCATCAGAAAGTGCAATCACTAATCGAACAATGTTATTTCTTATTTTCTCGACTGTTAATATAATCAATGTATCATGTGGTAGACCTTCATGAAAATAATGCAATGTATATTTCTGTTCAAATCAAATACCAATGTAGGGTACCAACGTGAGTTGAGAAGACTTGATATAGTCTTGTTCAATTTCTCGACACGAAGTATTCAACCGGCAGTTATTAATGTACCAGTATATGGTAGGTACAAAAGGTGGAATTCATCAACGTAAATGTAGATTTTGTATTCTATCACGTTCAATGTTTCTATGCATCATCGTAAAATTATGGCAAGCAATTTGAAGTAAGAATGTACATGTTCATGTAACTAATGATTTGACGATGTTATATCTTACTTATGCAAATTTCCTTTCACAATATATACTGATTGTGAATCAGCTATTCAGAAAACGTCCAAATGACACTGGACATGAAATTGATTTGTGATCACTACTATAATCTGTCTTCGTCAGGCAAAGTTCAGAAACACAAGTTTGAAAGAATGCCAAGTTCTGTTCGGCGAAAAAAAAATCGATCATTGTATGTATGTAGATTCTTTGAAGTGTTCAATAAGAAGTTCATCGAAAAACTATTATAACGTTATGAAAATATGAAACTTGCATTGTTTCTGGTTTGAGATAAGAGTAACTTGCATGACTCAAGGTGAAGTAAACTTGATAGGAACATGTCATCAATCCATTGTCCTTTGATTGCGTAATATTCATTTTTCTTGATAATGAGTCTGCAACCACATTGTCCGATCCTGGAATTGGTTGAATTTGGAAATCAAATGGTTGCAACAAAATGGAAAAACCAGCCAATTTTGGACTTTTGTAAATCATTTTCTGAGAGAAGCAACTGCTTTCTGGTCTGTTTGGATTATAAAGGGCGCTCCAAGCAGGTATCTCTCCAATTTCTGTATAGCCCAAACAACACCAAGTAGCTCTTTGTCGATAACGGAGTATTTTCTTTCAGTTTCGGAGAATATATATTTTGGCAATATCAGGCAGCCCCAGAATAGGAGGTATAGAAAACACATGTAAGATATTGTTAAAAGCTAATTGACAACTTTCCGACCAGATTATCTTCAAAGTCATTCCCTTGCGCAATAGGGTTGATAATACAGACGTAATACTGGACAAATGTGGAATAAATCTGCTATAATACTGGGCTAATCCCAGCAAACTGCGCACTTGTTTCTTTGTAGTCGGAATTGCTAAGTTAAGGATCTCAGATACATTTTGAGGTATAGTTTGAATCCTACCAAAACCAATTGTATGTCCAAGAAAAGTGATTTCTTTAAAAGCAATCTGGACTTTAGTAGGTCTTGCAGTCAGATGATGTACTCGTAGAGTATCTAACAAAGAACTAAGTCCCACAAAATGTTCTTCAAAAGACGAACTAAATAAGCAGATATCATCAATATAAGTAATAATATCATCTCTATGAGATAAGATTTGTCGCATCATGCGAATGAATGTAGCAGGTGCGTTCATGAGCCCAAAAGGCATAATTGTTAAATTATATTATAATGTAGTTTTACATGTTGGCATCACTTAGATTTGTTATCAGTTTAATATACGCTGTAACATTTCTATCTGCAGTCAGCATGATATGTTTTGCACGCATTGTTAATGAACGCGATAGTGGGTTGAGTATCTAAGGAATGTGACGTAGTGAGGTGCCGCGTTAATTGAGTAAAACGGTTGATCTTGGCCTTTTGTATTTTGAATCCGTCGAGTGAAGACGTGATCTACTTCGCTCATATGCGAATTGTAGTTTATGATAGTATTCCTGCGTGGCTTAGTTGGATAAAGGTCGCCACAAGTATTTCGTTGATGTTGAACCCAAGTATATTACTTCAAGAGTATTTTATAAGAGAAGTCTATTTTTCCAGGTGCTATTGAATCTAATTTTAACATCCATACTTTGGTTGTCGTTACTTGGTGTTACGGATGCCGCCACTTTTTCAGTATATAGGCCAGAGTATGTGATGAACAGACGGAGGCGCATTATTCTACATTTATTAATAAGATGTCATGAAAATTGAAATGAGGATTTGTCTGGATAAATAAATATGTCTTATAATTGTTGGGCCCAAAAACCCAGGAGTTTGAATCTACTGAATATTCATCATGTTTGAAATCACCCATACCATTCGTTTGATACAGCACGATTTGCTCATTGAAAGTTCTTAATATCAGTACGTCAAGTTGCAACATAATTATTATACTCAACAAAATAAACGCAAAAGTGGACATGGCTGCCTAGTGTGGGAAACCGAATTTTTTTTTTGTTCAAGAACTTTAAACTATATATAAGAAGAAACAGTGAGAAGGCAAATTTCGAAAATATTTATGAACTTTGTTTCGCCGTTTAGAAACCAAGTCTGTATTGTTAACTCACGGCGCATACGTAACTGGAAAACATGACGACGCCCAGTAGAAAATTTCTGTCAAGATGCCGGCTTCAAGTCCGTTGAGCAGAGTTCTATCAAGAACCTCAAGATTTGCAACGTATTGTGTCCTCAAGTTGATAGTGGGAACTACTTATACGATAAATACAACCTGTTTCAAATCACCAATCAGTCTCCTGAAGTGGCCTTATGGTGCATACTAGCAGTGTCGGAGATTTTTTGGTTCAGGCTTAAGATAAGTACCATTTTTGGTCAAACAGATTTTGTTCAGGTTGCCTTATAAGTAATCTCTTTTGCAATACATATGTGTTCCTATGTGTTTTATATATACAGTAGAACCTCCATAGTTGACCACCTCCCTTCATTGACCACCTCCCAAAGTTGACCACATTTTCATAGACCGGACACGCACCACATGTACTCAATGGAAGACGACCTCTATAAGTTGACCATCTCTGTAAGTTGTATCTTGATCACTTGGACTATGACACACAATAGTAATTAACCCTCTATTACTTGACCAGTTTTTAAAAAATCAGTGTCTTTGAATTTTGTCGGCACAGGCTTTTTGACCGCTTTTCGAATGATGCTTGCCGACAAAGAAAATTAACCTAACCTCTTTGATTTTTTCGCAAACATGCAGTATAAAAAGACCAACTTCTAAGCAAAATCTTCATTCTTGCTATGACTGCCTTGCCGGTTGATAGTAATTCAACTACTAAACTGTAAGTTCTCTCTCAGACTGTGTTTTATACACTTTATCGTTGACAAAATTAACCTAACCTTTTTGATGGCCCAAAGGAAAGAACTCAAGGAGCTGACAATGAAGGAAAAGGTTGATCTTCTACATTTTCTGGAAAGCAGCAGCCAAAGAAAGACGGCAGAACATTTTGGGGTTAGCAAGACCACAGTTAGCACCATCCAAAAACGTAAACATGAGTACTTGGAGAGATGTGGTAAGGAAAGCGGAGATCTACAGCGGAAAAGGAGGAAAACTCCCCTAGATGAAATCAATGAAGTCACATTAAACTGCTTCAAACAAATGAGGGCAGTTAACGCCCGATTCTCCGGGCCGATGATTCAAGAAGTTGCTAAAAAAATTCGCAAGGGAATTCGGGGTGGCAGGAGATGTCCAAGCATCAAGTGGTTGGCTCGAGAAATTTAAACTGCGACACGCGATCTCCCAGAAAGTGTTGTGTGGGAATCCAATGAAGTTCCAGTAGAAGCTGTGGAAGACTTCACCAAAAAGTTTCCTTACTTCGCCAGAGGCTTCAAAGACGACGACATCTTTAATGCTGACGAGTGCGGACTCTTTTTCAAGGCGATGCCTGACAGGAGCCTCGCCATGAAGGGTGACAAATGTAAGAGCAGAAAACTTTCCAAAGAACGTTTCACAGTTATGCTTTGCGCTAGCTCAACCGAAGAGAAACTAAAGCCCTTGGTGATTGGTAAATCGGCAAAGCCACGCGCATTCAAGAACCTGAAGACTGAAGACCTCCCCGTCACTTGGAGATCAAACAAATCCGCATGGATGATTGGCGCCCTATTTGAGGAGTGGGTAAGGGGCATCGACCGAGAAATGAAGAAGAAGAAACGGTCTATTCTACTGACAGTAGACAACTGTCCTGGCCTGCTACAAGTGGAACATCTCACAAACGTGACACTGAAATTTCTGCCCCCAAACACGACCTCAAAAACCCAACCTCTTGACCAAGGCATCATCAAAACATTTAAAATGCACTACCGGGCCCAGCTCCTGCAGTGGGTCATTACTAAAACACATATCTGTGGTCCGCCTGTGGAAGCAACTCCATCCGCTGCATCAGTTAACGCTCTGGATGCTGTCCTCTGGATCAGTTCTGCTTGGAATAAAGTTCAGCCGGAAACGATACAGAAGTGTTTCAAGAAATGTGGATTTGTCACAACCCAAGAGCATGACGTTTTAACCCCATCGGACAGTCCATCGCCAATGGCAGAATTCGAAGGAGTAGATTTTGAAGGTTTTGTTGCAATGGATGATGAGGTGGCAACCTGTAATGAACCTGACCCAGAAGGAATTTTCCAAGCGATATTGACCGAAATACAGACATGCATAAAAGTGCATGAAGCAGCTGGTGAAGTTGAAGAAGCAAGTGACGATGACACAAAAATTGCAGAGACTCCAAAAGAAGAGGCTGTCAGGCATCTGGTAATGCAGTTGAAGTCATTTGCTGTGGAAAAATGCCCAGGTATGTTGAGTGGTGTAGCCAGCGTTGAGAGTGCTTTCTCCACTTATGTTTGTAATAAGAATAAGACACAGACCAATATTGGCTCCTTTTTTCAGAAAGAATGATTAAATCATGATAAAACAGATGTTGATGATTTGATTTGATGTTGTCATTATGGATGATTTCGTACGATACTGTATTCGCCAATATAAGCTGTTCAAGGAAGTAAAGTATCAGAACAATAGGCCTCGTTCCGTATGTTGACCACCTCCGTATGTTGACCGGTTTGCTACAGTCCCTTGGGTGGTCAACTTATAGAGGTTCTACTGTATTAATATGTTGTTGATGTGGGCGGATGGCGGGAACTTTGAATCTCTGTAATATCGCTTTGTCTGACCGCAGAAACCTAAGGTCGTTCTTAGGGACCTTTTGAATATTTTCAGTTTGCAAAAGATCAACTGAGACAATCTCGTTGCATACTCTGTTTGCTCCTGAATTTATTCAATAATATATGTTTAGGTGTAACGTGTTGTATATATATGGTGTATTCTCATTGTACTTTGTTTCATTTTTTACTTAATTCTGTCATTCGTTCGTCAAATATTCGTGATTCTGACCAATGTTAATTCACAATATGATACTAATACTGTATGCATAATTATTTATGCATATATTATTTGACTGCAATATAGATTGATTGCAATGCACTAGTAGTTAATTAGCTACTATTTATTCGCCAGAGGAAGGCATATCGTTATATAATATTAACAAACTTTTTTTTTTGCATGAAATTAATCCATACATTAAATTTATAAGTAACTGATTGACTTATTGAGTCACAGTTAGTGGTAAACATAGCCACACTAGAATCTTTCATGAAGATTGGAAAGGAATTTAGGTACAAAACTGACGCTTTGAGAGAATTTGCTATGGCTGAACTAGCTAAAGCAAAACAAGAGGAAGCTGATAAAGAAGCAAAAAAAGAGAAGTAGAAAGCAGAAATAAAACGTGAATTGGCAGAACAAGAAGCTAAAGATAAGATAAAACGTATCGAAGAAGAGAAAAGACTTGCTACAGAAGAGAGGTTAATACTTCTCCGGATAGAAGAAGCAAAATTAAGAAATCAAACTGCTAATAATAGCAATAATGGTGATTCAGCTACAGCTACTTCTACATTACACAATAAAGTTAATGATAGATTTAAGTTACGTACATTTAACCAAAATATTGATGACATATCATCATACCTTGCAAGATACAAAAGTGTGTGTATAGCTAATAAGCTAGACAAATCATTATGGGCTGGCAAACTTATACAATTTTTGGCTGGAGATCTCATGACTGTTGTAACTAATATGGATGATTCAATTAAAGGTGACTTTGATGCTTTCAGAAAGATCCTAATAGAACGCTTGCTACTTACAGAAGAAGGATATAGGATGAAGTTTAAGACTACGATTCCAAATTCTGATAAAGATTTTTCGTAATTCATCTCTGGTATACGTCTTAATTTTAATAGATGGATCCACCTCTCAGGAATTGAGAAAATATATGGCAAACTTATGGATCTAATACTGAGGGATAAAGTGTTATTCTCAATAAGCAAGCCATTCTGGTCTTTCCTTCAGGAACGAAAACCACCAGATTTACCATCTATGGAAATCCTAGCAAAACAATACTGCACAGCACATCAAGGTGCATGTATTATAACAATCAAATTAAAGAAGCACTTCCAGCGGCTTCAGTTTCAACTTGGAACAATAATGGCAAATTCAGATCACAAAGCCTAGAAAGGAACTTCATGCATAGAAGTTATAACAATAATAGTAATTATCACAGAAATAATAATTATTATCTGAATGATAACACAAATAGAGGTCGACAACAATATAGAAACCAGTCACCTCAATTTAGATACAACAACTTTAATAATAATCGTAATGGTCAACAAGGATCTAACTTTGGTAGACAAAATAATTTCATGCCTCAGAATAATAATTGGAATAATAACAACCAACATTATAGGAATAGAAGTAATAGGCAAAATTGTAGAAATCAAAGTAACTATGTTGATCGTAAAAGGCAACGATCTTCTTCTCGAGGGCCAAGAAGTTTCGAACATAATGCAGGGGCGGCACTTAGAGTTGGCACATCTAAGAGTAATCAAGATGTAAATAATCAAGTATACCCAACTGCGTGTTGTTCATTTAATTTTGATGTTGCTGATAGTTGCCAAGAATGCCTAACTTTATTGCAGAAGGATAGTACTACTATGTTGAAGGGCGAACATCCCCTTCTTGCAGTTGGTCTCTCGATGGTTCATGATGGAACGGGTATTCTGGTGTTTAACATGGGTTTTGTCAACGGTATTCAAGTGTCAGTACTCAAGGATTCTGGATCGACAACTATTGGTGTTAGACAATCGCTTGTTCCACCCTAGAGCTCTACAGGGAAAAGCGTCAAGTGTATTACATTTGGTGGAACCATTGAGTTCTATCCCACAGCTATTGTTAATATTAACACACCTTTCTTTTCAGGAAATGTTACTGTATGTCTGTTAAATAGTATATTGCAGATTTGACAGTGCGCCGCATACATGGTAGTAAAGATTGATCAGCAGAAGGAATAGAAGAGTGGGAGAAGATTAATTTGTTGACTGACAATGCAGTTACCTCACGTGCCCAAGCTAAGGCATCGGATAACCACAATAATTCAGAGCCTGACTCTATTACTCAGGATGACACTAATATGCACTCAGCGATTGATAGAGTGTCCTTTGCCAAACTATAAAGGGAAAATAACTCTTTAAAAAAAGTTTGCATTGGTTAAAAAGGATGATGCTTTCAGTTAAAATAATAGTCGTAAACATTGGTTTACCATAAAGAACGATATTCTGATTAGAAACTTTATGGATACTTCAAAGGTTAAACAACAGGGGATGGTACCTCTGACTTTGAGACCATATATATTACGACATGCGCATGACTCACATTGCGCTGGTCATATGGGCTTCACTCAAATAGGGTCTAGAGTGTTATCATTTTTCTTTTGGCTGGGTGTTTCAAGGGACGTATCGTCATACGTACGTTCTTGTGTGACATGCCAAGAAGGGAAATCTCGAGGAGCTTTTCATACAGCTCCGATTCAAGCATCGGATATATCGATACGACCTTTCGACAAAATGGCCGTCGATATTATCGGTCTATTAATTACTTCTGCTAGAGGACATCAGTATGTTCTCACGTGCATTGGTTTGTGCACGCGATGGCCAGAAGCTATCCCAATTAAGCATATAACTACTTCTGAAGTAGCTGATGCTCTTTTTCTAATTTTTTCTAGATTGGGTTTTCCAAGGAAACTTTTATCTGACCATGGGTCACAGTTTGTTTCTGTAACCATGACATCAGTCATGGAGACACCTAAGATAGATAGGAACTTAAGTAGCATATATCACACAATGAGCAATGGTTCGGTGGAGAGGCTTAAAAGAACACTTAAACAACTACAACACAAAGTAAGCGTTAAATATCCTCAGGATTGGGATAGGGTCTTGCCTGCTGTACTTTCCGCCTATCGAGAAGTGCCACACGAGCAGACTGGATTTTCCTCCTTTGAGCTTGTCTTTGGAGCTCCACCTCGTGGTCCAATGGGGTTTATAATTGATTTTCTTACTGACTCTGAGATGACTCAGGACATTCAGTTATCTTATGAATATGTTATAAATCTTCGTCGCAAGATTGTCGACGCTTGTCAGTTGGCTACAGCTTCGTCAGAGGCTGCAAAATATAAATCACGTCTTTTCCAGAACAAGAACAGACTTTTACGTTAACTATTTCCGGGTGATGAAGCTTTTGTAATGCATCCTCGGAAAGATAACGGATTACTTATTTCATGGAATGGTCTATTTAAAGTCATTAATAGAATCTCAGATGTTGAATACGTGTTGGACATTAAGGGTCAAAATAAAGTATTTCATATCAACATGCTAAAAGAATTTCACACACGACCTGAGCATCTACAATCTATTTTTCACGACATTGATAACAATGTTGTTAATTCTTGTCATTATACTAATCTTTCGGTGACTCAGGAGGAAGAATCTTCTTTCCCTGACATTCACATGTCGTTACCTGTACCTATAATAAGTGCTACAGAATCTTGGCGAGGTATTTCAATTTCATCTTCGTTGACTTCTCAACAACAACGTCAGATATCTACAATCTTTTACAGTCATATTCTAATGTTCTTACTGACCTACCTGGTTGAACCTCTGTCATTTGTCATGATATCATTCTTACAGATGATATAACTATTCGTCTACGTCCTTATCCTGTTCCACTACATTATCAGAGTAAAGCAGCACTCGAACTAGATCAAATGTTAACATTAGGAATTATTGAACCCAGTAATTCTCCATACTCTTCACCATTAGTTATTGTTCGAAAGAAAGATAATAATATCAGACTATGCGTTGATTACCGCAAATTAAATGCATAAACAATTTCGGATGCTGAACCTCATCCATTACTTGGCGATCTACTTGATCGTATATCTACTGCTAGGTTGATTGCAAAAATTGTTCTTACAAAAGGATACTTGCAGATTCCTTTAACGGATCAAGACAAACCTTTAACTGCGTTTTTGACTCCGCGTGGATTTTACCAGTGGAATGTGATGCCTTTTGGGCTCATGAACGCACCTGCTACATTCATTCGCATGATGCATAAAATTTTGTCTCATAGAGATGATATCATCACGTATATCGACGATTTCTGTTTATTCAGTTCGTCATATGAAGACCATTTCGTAGGACTTAGTTCTCTGTTAGATACTCTACGAGAACATCATCTGACTGCTAAACCTACTAAGGTCCAGATTGCTTTGAAAGAAATGTTTTTCGTGGACATACTATTGGTTCTGGTAGGATTCAAACTATACCTTAAAACGTATCTAAGATCCTTAACCTAGCAATTCAAACTACAAAGAAATAATTTCGTAGTTTGTTAGGACTAGTTCAATATTACAGCAGATTTATTCCAAATTTGTCCAGTATTACGTCTGTATTATCGCCCCTATTGCGTAAGGGATTACCTATGAAGGTAAACTGGACGGAAAAGTGTCAATTTGCATTTAATGAAATTATACATGCTTTCTCAACACCTCCTATTCTAAGGTAACATGATATTTCCAAAATATATATACTTCGAAAAGATGCGAGTAATTTCGAGCTAGGAGCCAGTGTGCTTCAGGAATATGAGGGAATGCTTCACCCAACGTTATATATCTCCAGCAAACTGTCCGAGACTGAAAGAAAATATTCTGTTATTGATAAAGAGCTATCAAGAGTTGTTTGGGCAATACAGAAACTGGAATGATACCTACTTGGTTCACCATTCATAATTCAGACGGACCAAAAAAAGCGGTCGCGTCTCTCAGAAAGGCTGATCATCATCATCATCATTAGTTGCCATCTCCACAACGTAAGTTGGCTGTAATGGATCTCCAATGTCTTCTGTCTCTTGTCTTGGTGGTGCACTCTGATAGACTCTTTCCTGTCCATCTTTTGATGTTATCTTCCCACTTATAGCGCTGTCTTCCCCTTGCACGTTTGCCTTCAACTCTCCCTTCTGTTATGGTCTTCTGAAAGGTGTTATGCCTTTTTATGTGGCCAAAGTATTTTAGATGCCGAACTTTGACCTCCCTCATTAGTTTTCTTTTCAAACCTAGATTTTCTAGGACCTCCTTATTTGTTTTCATCTCTTTCCATGAGATACGCCCCATTCTTCTATATATCCACATTTCAAGAGCCTCAATTCTTTCTTCCAAATGCTTATTCATCGTCCATGTTTCTGCACCATACAGAAATGCAGATTATATATAACACTTTATGATTCTCAGTTTTAATTTGTGAGATAACTGTTTGGATGTCAGTATATGTTTCATGTTGTTGAATGTAGCTTTGGCCATTCCTATTCTCTTCTTGATTTCTGTTTCACATCTACCATCTTCTGTTATTATATGACCAAGATATACGTAGCTCTTGACTTGTTCTAGGATTTTCCCATTTACGATTATCTTTAATGTGGGTTTATCGTCTGTTTTGCTAATTATCATAGTTTTTGTTTTCTCAATATTAATGTCGAGTCCATATTCATGACTTATACTGTTCAATTGCTTCACTAGTTCTTGTAACTCCTGTTCGCTTTCAGCTAACAAGACGGTATCATCTGCATATCTAAGGTTGTTTATTGACCTTCCACTGATGTTCAGTCCTGGTATTTCCTGTATCTGTTTGAAAATTTTTTCGGTGTATAAATTAAATAGGCAGGGGGACAGCACACAACCTTGTCTGACACCTCTTTGTATGTCTATGTATGGTGAATAATTCCTTCCCGATCTTACTGTGGCAGTTTGCTCCCAATAAAGGTTACTGAGTATTCTTATATCCTTTCCATCAATACCTATGTCCTTGAGGCATTCAATTATTTTCTCATGATGGACTCTGTCAAAAGCCTTCTTATAGTCAATGAAGCACATATACATACTTTTTTGGACCTCTGTATATTTTTCTGCTAATATTCTTAGGCAAAATATTACCTCTCTTGTTCCACTGTTCCGTCTAAAACCAAACTGTTCTTCTTGGATTTCGCTGTCTACTTTACTTTTTATTCTTTCCTGTATGATTTTGAGCAGTATCTTAATTGCATGACTCATCAGGCTGATTGTTCTGAAGTCTGAACATTCTGTTGCATTTGGTTTTTTGGGCAATGTTATGAAAACTGATGTCTTCATGTCGTGTGGTATATATCCTGTATTGTATATATCGTTGCATATTTCTGTGATTGTATCTATACCAAAGCTCTCCAGAGCTTCTATCATTTCAATTTTTATGTTATCCATGCCTGCTGATTTTCCTTTTTGTATCATATGAATGGCATTCTCTACTTCTGATCTGAGAATGTTTGGGCCTTCATTAGAATCTAGTGATGGTTTTTTACCTCTGTTGTCCTCGAATAAATCTTTTACGTATTATGACCATCTGTTTGATATGTCTTTCTCATCAAGTAATATTACACCATTTTTGTTCTTGATACAACTTCCTCCTTGTGCAAACCGCGACCGATTTGATAATTTCTTTATTTCTTCATACATATCTCTTGTCATGTGCTTTGCTTCCAAGTCTTCTATTTCCTTGCATTTTGTTTCTATCCCCCGTTCTTTTGCTTCTGTACACATAGTACGTATGTCATTGTCTATTGTTTTATATTCTGGAGTGTTTTTTGCTTTCTTTCTTTCTGCCATTTTATTCAAGATGTCATCTGTCATCCAAATTTGATTTTTCTTAGACTCCTTTTTAGGTAAATTTGCATTTGCTGATTGTATGCTTGTTTTCAAGCATTCCCATTTTGCGGTTGCTTTTTCTTCTGGGTTTTCTCTTCTATACTGCTCTATGCTTTCTGTCAATAACTGTTGATATTTATTTTTGATATCGATTAAATATTTCTGTTTTATATCTGGTTGTTTCAGCGCTGATATTTCTATCTGGGGTTCCTCCTGTCTTCTGTTTCCTGCTCTTTTCAGCTTTATATTTACTTTGATGACGACTGGATTGTGATCTGAATTTATTTCAGCGCCAGGATGTGTCTTTGCACTTGTGACACTGTTCTTAAATCTATGTTTTATCATGATATAGTCGATTTGATTTCGTGTTACATCTCCTGGGCTTTTCCATGTGTATAATTTCCTTGGGTGGTGTTCAAAAAAGTTGTTACATATGACCAGCTGGTTTTCTTCACAGAACTGGATAAGTCTGTCTCCTCTATCATTTCTTGTCCCTAATCCATACTGTCCTACTATTTTCTTGTATTTTCCTTTTCCTACTTTTGCATTCATATCACCCATTACTATCAACACATCTGTAGACTTGACTGGTTTAAGTGTTTGTTGTAGCTCTTCATAGTATTCTTCTATTTCTTCCTCGCTGTGATCTTTAGTTGGTGCATAAGTTTGTAAGATTGATATGTCGAATGGCTTTGCTCTCATCTTTAGTAACATCATTCTGTCATTGTGTGTCCAGTATCCACATACGTATTTTTCTAACTCCTTCTTTATCAACATTCCTACTCCTCTTTCATGTTTTTCTCCTCCTAAGTGTATAAGCGTGTACTAGTCTCTTGTTATGTAGCCTGTATCCAAAAGTCTTGCCTCTGCAACTCCCAGTATATCGAGTTTCATGTCTGTTGCCTCAAATATAAGATTGTCAAGCTTTCCTTCTCGGTTTAGAGTTCTAACATTCCATGTTCCTATTTTTAGGCTTCTCCTACTAGTTTTTAGGTGGTCTTTCTCAGAATGCTCCCTTTCAACAGAATTTAAGGAACACTCGTCATTATGTACTTCCTTACTCATTAGAGGAGTTGCCTCTTCCCTGTTAATTTGTACAGTAGATTCTTCCCCAGGGGACAGAGAGTTCTCTACATATCGGTTCTTATCTTGTTGTTGTGATCCCATTACGTTCTGTAGGAAGTACGTGGTAAGGCCCCAATCTCTTCCACGGTGGCTAGCCATTGTCTTTTTCTATGTCCGACATGCCTCTAGTGCGCCACACACTTTGCTGTTTCGCTTTGCGAGCCGTTGATCTTCTCAGATTCCTCCGCCTCACTCACCGTCTCAGTCTTTGTGTACTAGGGATGGACATTCCCTTGAGTAAGATTGCTCCTATTCCACCCATGTAGTTTAGCCAGTCAGCGAAGACTGTTGCCCGGGATGTGGCCACCGCCGTACACAAGCGGTATTCGAGGAGCCATACATGAACTAGATAAAGAGAGGAGAACCAAATAGGATCCTGACTATCCTAAAAAGGACATGGCTGTCTCTCACCGTGAGGTACTATCCCTCTCTCTTTATCCTACATCATAAGAACGCTAAATTGGCAAGGTTCTCTATATTTTTTCAACCATTCGACTTTCAGATCCAACCAATCCCACGATCTGACAATGTGGTTGCGGACTCATTATCCAGAAACCCATCATCGACACTCAAAAACTAAATATATTGCTCAATTAAACAGCAATGAATTCATGACATTTGTTGTCAAGCGTACTTTCCTATAGGTTATGAAGGTCACTTTCTTCAGTAACCAGAAACAATGCACATTGCAGACTTTTCGTGACTTCTCAAAATGATTTTAAATGAATATCTTATGAAACGTTTGAATGAATATACCTACATTCGATGATCGATTCTTCGCCAAACATAACATGTCATAACTTCAAAAGTGTGTTTCTGAACTTTGAATGACAAAGATTGATCATCATATTAATCATCAATCAATTTCAAAACCAGCGTCATTGAGACTTTCCTGTATAGACAATTCGGGTCTATTGCTGAAGGAATTTTGCACCGGTACTAGATACCACCGTCAAAGCATTAATTAGAAGAACATATATATATATATATATATATATATATATATATATATATATATATATATATATATATATATATATATATATATATATATATATATATATATATATATATATACATATCTACATATATATATATATATATATATATATATATATATATATATATATATATTCGTACTTTAAATTGCTTGTCGGCAATTTACTATGAGGCATATAAACATTGAACGATTTATGATACGATGACTACTTCTACATTGGTGAACTACACACTATGTACTTGCTAATTGACGTTATGTTGCGGACTATCGTTTGAATCGTTCCTGTCAACTTAAGGAAATTGTATGGAACTAGACAAAGTCTTGTCAACTCACGTTGGTACAATACATCGTTACTTGACTGAACAGAGATAAACATTGAATTTTTTCCGGAAAGATATACCACCTGATTTTAGTGCAATCTACCCGAACTTGGTGATCGAAAATTAATTGCATTACTTTACAGATATACTTTCCATGGAGTCTATTTACATATCAAGATTCGACAGAGCCTAATAAACACTTGGAACGATTTCAACTACAATGACTATGATAACATTATATAAAAATGACATTAGATAATTCTTGATCTGACGTTGTGATGTTCTTCACTTACGGAGGATTTTTACTGCCATTTTATATTATTGGACATTAATTTATTAAATGTAACTATAATATTACATTAGTTTATTAATTTTAGAACTGTAAATTGGTTATTTTACTTAATCTTATTATTAGATGTAGGTATTACAATTAATTAAATATTATTAGGATTTTTTTTTGGTTACACATAGACATTAGTAATAGGTAATGGAAATTAATTATGATTAATTTTCTTAATTACTTTCTACACATACTTGCCTTCCTTTCTTTTGTATATATGTACTCTTTCTAACCTGTCTGCTTACTTGTCTTACTGTCTGTCTTCACACTACTATTTATTTGAATGTGACATAATGTGACATAACATTACTTACTTAGTCACAAACATAAACACATGTAATGAGTTATATTCTTCTTCTTCCGTCCTTAGCCATCGACCGTCAAAGCAGTCAGTGGCCATTACGCCTAGTGGCGTCTTAGGGCAACAGCAGATAGGTTTTCCGTGCCATTGTTTCCCATCACGCCTAATGGCGTCTTTAGGGCAACGGCAAATCAACCCATTTGCTGTTGTTTCCGTAATCGAAGTGACTGGCAAACGGGTGATCAGCCTGTTGTGATTAAAATAAAAAATAAAAAAAGTGGGAGACTGAAACACACAGTAAGAAGGGAACTGCAGACATACCTGAAAAGGATACAGAAAAGATGGAAAGAACTTGAAAGGATGGCACAGAACAGAAAGGCCTGGTGTGAACATGATGAAGGTCTATGTTTCACGTGAAGCAAAGGGATGATGATGATGATGATAATGAGTTATATACTACATCATAATTTATTTAAAATAATATTTATTTTAAACATTAGTACTTAATACTTAGTTAAACTTAATAATTTATTACATATTGACTGTTGACGATTAATTTCGTTAGGTAATATAATATTTATTGGATATGTTATTCATTTATTGACTTACTATGTTTAGGAGGTCGACCTTAGACACTGTTTGTTGTAAACATCTATGGCCGTATGTCATATATTTTTTGTTTACGCGATATCTCATTAAATTAATTGCGACATACATTTTTGATGATATTGTCGAAAAAAACCTTAATAATTGTATTTTTTTTCTAGTCCACCGGGAAATGAATTTGTTAAAGAATATTATTATGTAGTTTTACATGTTGCCATCACTTAGAATTTTTATCACTTTAATATACGCGGTAACATTTCTATCTGCAGTCAGCATCATATGTTTTGCACGCATTGTTAATGAACGCTATAGTGGGTTGAGTATCTAAGGAATGTGGCGTAGTGAGGTGCCGCGTTAATTGAGTAAAACGGTTGATCTTGGCCTTTTGTATTTTGAATCCGTCGAGTGAAGACGTGATCTACTTCGCTCCTATGCGAATTGTAGTTTATGATAGCTGTTACGACAGGGTTTATGATGTTAGCTACATTGATAATGGGCTCTTTTAAAATTAGGCATTAAGGGATTTAAAATGCTATTAATATATATTATGTTTCGCGCTTCACGGTAATTGAACACGAATCGGTAGAGTCGCGTAGATTTATGATGACGTGTTGCGTTGGTATGCTAACACGTGACGACATTATAATTGTACCCTTTGTATTCTGGATTTGGTCCTAGACGGACGCGATTTTGCAATGCTCCCGTTGATGATAGTAATTGTATAGAGGATTTTCTCTATTATATGGCACCAGGGTCTGCCTATTGGATATGGATACAAATACCGTCTCAGTTTGATGAAATGAAATATTCTTCAGGTCAAGATTAGTTGCAGGGAGTATTTTTATTAATAAGTATCTGTAGTGAAATGGCTCCGTGTAACCCCCCCCCCTCCCGCTCAAATTTCTCGATTCAAAATAGAATAGTAACGTAAATTTTCCGCCTCTAACCACTCCTACTAGATTTGAAAATTGCCAAGGGCATAGGCAAAACGTCTGCTATGAATTGGACAATACTTGATTTTGCTACTACCACTGTTTGAAAAAGGTTACCCTTCCCCACAACCGCATTATTTAGTGAAGGGTGTAACTATAAATAACTACAGTGTTTGAATCGGTCTCCATGTAACTCAGTAACGAAGATTTGAATTTCTTTTGACGACGAGCGCAAAATAAGTTACCCGTCCCCTTTAAACTCCGCACACAGTCTACCCTTACCAATATTTAGAAAGAACGTTAGCAGAGTTTGGCAGCGTAAGGGAGAGAAGGGGAGGATTAAAGTGAAAAAAATCAAGGCTTACTTATGCGTTTGAAACTGAAACTAAAACCAAATTTGTGCATAGCGGAGGGGAAAGAGAGGAACTTAGATAACTTATAAAGAGGGTAAATAAAATGGATGTTTGGAATTATATCGATAATATTGTTTATTAAAATACCATACTATTCCTTATAATACAATATCGTGCCTTATAGAAAAGAATTTTGTTCAGAATAAATAGAGAGAAAAATTAAATAGATGAGAACGATGAAGAAGAGTTAGATGAAAACTAGATAGGATGATAGAGGCCAAAGGGCAGTTTAAGAATCACTTTTGAAAATTGAAATCGACAAACTAATAACTGAGATATTGTAGAACATAAAAATTAAGAAAGACAGACAAACACACTGAGTGACTGCTCAATTTTGAACCTCTTCGAAAGTTACATTTTCGGGACGCTTTTTTTCAACAGTCAAATTTGCTTGACTCGTTTGATTGGTTACTTGTAGTTTAGGAGGAGGGGGATAAAACTAACGCTTTGCCAGAATAAGCTGCCACTTGAGAAAAATATTTCAACAGAGTAGATTAAGATCAGCAGCATAGGATTTTGTGACCAATGCCTTTGCGGTCTGGACGACAGCAATCTACACCTGTGCCATTGATTGCCAGTTAATCTGACATTTGTGTGAAATATTTCATTGATTGCGGTAAGATAAATAATTTTATTGATGTAATTTATTAATATGTAGAGGCAAACCCAGATAGGGGGCCAACATTTGTGTTGTACGACATTGCCATGGGAAAAGAATTACGACATCCCAGCAAGCATGCCTAAGCAGACTTATTGAGAAACTAAATTAAATTGTGTTTGAATATTGCCATAAAAAAACATTACGACTGTAAGTCCAGAAAGCTACTGGCAGTCTTCTGCAGTGTCACAATGTTCAAATGACGCCTGAAAACATACTTAGAATGATTGCACAAAAGAATTAACCGGTTACAAGAAGACAACTGTATACCTATCTGATTGTGTGGAAGAAAATCAATGTTTAAAGTGACAGGGGCGTTGCAGCCATAGGGAAGAAGAATGTACACACAGTACGGAGTGAAGTCAAATAAATTAGGGGCTAGTGCAAATGTTTGGCACACGATACTGACCACAATTGATGATTGTTTTAATGAGTTGTGGAATTATATTATAGCCAGCATATAAAAGTAGGGGAACGTCCTTCTTTTTCAGGGTTATATTACCTAGTTATTAAGTTGGTGACAGAAATCCTGTTGCAGCCATAATTTGAGGACAGAGAAGGTCTCTCAACAAAGCTGTATGCTGCCTTTTTATATCCTGAGGACAACTTTGAGGCTGAAGTTGTATGAGCTACTGAAATACTTCTGATAGAAACATCAGGTGAAGTTCCCCCTTACGTGGGCTTTGAACACTCATTCATTAAATAAAAACTCCACACTTGAACTTTCATTATTGTGGGCATGATGATAAAAATAGTCCCTCCCACCATTGACTATCACTTTTAGCCAGTATTATATCAGTCTGTGTTCTACACCTACAGTGAGATTTGTTTATTACCAAGTTATGGACAAAGATTCCTGCTTATTTATTTAATATATGTAAATACAGTTCTTTTCAATTTTGACCATTCCTGCCCCAAACAGATTTGAGGGACCGGAAATTAAAAATTGTAATATACTTATCTAAACTTAACAACAGTCTTACTTAATTCAATTTCATTGAGTTACAGTTGTGTTTGTTTTATGCACTTATCACTATACTTACTGGGAATACATCATCATCAACAATTAGACTCACGGACTTACATAACTTGACCTTACTCTGAGTACATATAGTAGTATAACATCATAACCTCTCCGGCACACTCGCCACTGTATCCAAATTATAATTATCGACCAACTTTGGTTGTTCATTACCGGATTACCGACCTACGGAATTGCGAGTAAATAGCCAGACGTTGTGTTGATTAATGAAGTAAAAGTCAGGAGACGATTCGTATAGATTGCATGAACTTTATGTATGCTTGATTACTATGATGTCTTATGGATTCGCATATCGTCAATTAAATGTATTTTTGTGGACTCGTACCACCTTGGACTTATCAACTCACTATTGGTGAAGTTTTGGTCAGTTTACACCCAACATTCGCCAACATAATATAAGCACGATGTTCAAGATAAAGTAAGTCATAAATGATAAAGAGAATCAATTCAAGACATGGCCAGAAATAATGCATACTCTTTATTAATTACCGAAATGGTTAAAAAGGTAAAGCAATAAAGACAGACCTCCAAGCCACAAGCAAGCGCCGCAAAGTGGTCTAACACCCCTACTATAACAATAGTATTCCTGCGTGGCTTAGTTGGATGAAGGTCGCCACAAGTATTTCGTTGAAGTTGAACGCAAGTATATTACTTCAAGAGTATTTTGTAAGAGAAGTCTATTTTTCCAGGAGCTATTGAATCTAATTTTAACACCCATACTTTGGTTGTCGCTACTTGGGTGTTACGGATGCCGTCACCTTTTCAGTATATAGGCCAGAGTATGTGATGATACGAAGAGAACCGACGGAGGCGCATTAATCTACATGTATTAATAAGATGTCATGAAAATTGAAATGAGGACTGGATGAATAAATATGTCTTATAATTGTTGGACCCAAAGACCCAGGAGTTTGAATCTACTGAATATTCATCATGTTTGAAATCACCCATACCATTCGTTTGATACAGCACGATTTGCTCACATGAAGTTCTTACCATCAGTTCTTCAAGTTGCAAGATAATTATTATACTCAACAAAATAAACGCAACAGTAACATTCCACTGGTATAATCCACGTGGAGTTGAAAACGTAGTTAAAGGTTTGGCTTGATCTGTTAATGGTATTTGCCAGTAACCCTTAGTTAAATCTATTTTTGTAAAGAAGATAGCAGTAGATAAACGAGCAAGTAAATCGTCAAGAAGTGGATGTGGTTCAGCATCCGAAATGGTTTTAGCATTTAATTTGCGGTAATCAACGCATAATCTAATATTATTGTCTTTCTTTCGAACAGTGACCAATGGAGAAGAGTATGGAGAATTACTGTGTTCATTAATTCCCAATGTTAACATTTGATCAAGTTCGAGTGCTGTTTTACTCTGATAATTAAGTGGAACAGGATATGGACGCAGACGAATAGGTATATCATCGGTAAGTATGATATCATGACAGATGACAGATGTTTGACCAAGTAAGTCAGTATGAACATCAGAAAAAGATTTCAAAAGATTAGATATCTGGTGTTCTTGTGGAGATGTTAAAGTTAAAATAGAAGAAACAGAAACATCTCGCCAAGATTATGTAGCACTTAATACAGGTAAAGACATGTGAATGTCAGGGAATGAAGATTCTTCCACCTGAATAACTGAAAGAGTAGAAACACTAAGAAATGATGACTGAACTTGCGGAGTCATCACCGTATGAGATATAAAATGACAAGTCTGGCCGTCGATGGAATGAACCATCACTGCAGAATGACCAATGTCATGAGCATAAGACATCGCATGAACAGCGAAAAGGAACAAAATAATCAACAATATTCTACTAAGAAAATGTATGTGATTATAACAAGACAGGTTCCCAATGACATCGTTGCGTGTAATAACAAATGACCAGAGTATCGTATTGAACAAAGTCCATAATGATAAGAACACGAGAAAATGTGTGTGTAAGGTTGTAGTTTTAACCGATGAGTACTTATGAAAATGTACATCATAAGATGTAGGTACAACATTGTCAACATCAGTGACAACGTCTGTACATGTAGAGTTAAAGTTCTTATCAACGGAAATATCAAGTATGATATCGCCGTGATCATCATTATGAGGAGTAACCTCATCGTCTTCCAAAATGGTACAGAGACCAACACTGGAACAACATTTCCATATGGATGGTAATTGCGGGCATGTAACCGAGCCCTAGTATTCTTGGAGTATACAGTGAATCTGTGTCCACGTTCCCACAGTTCAATCTCTTCTGGCGAGCAATCCGTGCTCCTAAGTATACGACCCACTGTCAAATCAGCAATTAAATTAATTAAAAGACATACTGTAACATTTCCTAAAAAGAAAGGTGTGTTAATATAAACAATAGTGGTTGGGTAGAATTCAATCGTTCAGACAAATGTAATGCATTTGACGCTTTTTCCAGTAGAGCTGGAAGGTGGTACAAGTGACTGTCTAATCCCTATAGTTGTTGACCCAGAATCCCCGAGTACAGATACTTCAGTCCCATTCACAAACCCTCTGTTGAACACCATGGTACCGGTGCTGTCATGGGCCGAAAGACTAACAACTGGGAGGGAATGTCCGCATCTCAGAACTGTATTACTGTCTTTCTGAAACAAAGTTAGACATTCCTGGCAACGAGAAGCAACATTGAAATCAATTGAACAACACCATGCTGAATGAACCTGGTTATTCAATCCCTCATTAACTACTGGTGCACCATTGGTAAGTGCCGCCCCTGCATTATGTTTAGACGTTGATGGTCTACGTAAATAATTTCGTTGCTTTTGGCGATCAGTAGAATGGCCCTGAGGTCTACAAATTTAGTTATTATTTCTGTTCCTATAATATTGATTATTAATATTACCCCTGTTATTATTCTGAAAATTAAAATTAATCTGGTTCCTCCAGTTGGATCCTTGTTAAAAATTGTTGTTATTGAAATTATTGTTATACCTATTTTGAGGTGATTGGTTCCTAAATTGTTGTCTACCTCTATTGAAGTTATCATTTCTATTAAAATTGCCATTTCTGCCATATGGATTATCATTGTTTCTCCTAGTCATAAAGTTTCTATCTAGGCTCTGAGATCTATTTCTATTATTATTATTCCAAGTTGTGGCAAAAGCAACTGGAAGAGCATCTTTTATTTGATTGTTAGCAATGCATGTACCAGGAAGTGCAGTGCAAAATTGGGTTGCTAATTCCTCTAAAGCAGATAGGGTTGGTGGTTTACGTTCCTGTAAGAACGACCAGCATGGTTTGTTCACTGAAGATAATACCTTATCTCTTAGTATTAAGTCAACAAGTTTATCATAAGATTTTTCAATACCAGCTAGTTGAATCCATCTATCAAAAGTGATTCTTATTGCTGCAATACATTCAGAGAAATTTTTCCCTGTCTCAGGAATCATCGTTTTAAATTTCATCCTATATCCCTCTTCATCAAGTTGAAAACGTTTCAACAATACTTTCCTAGGAGCATCATGGTCGTTTCTAACTGACTCATCCATTGTTGTAATGGCGGTCATAGGTTCTTTACTCAAAAAGTCCAGCAATTTGGTAACCCACAATGATTTATTAAGTTTATTTGCAATACATATACTTTCAAATCTCGAAAGGTAGCATAATACGTCATCAAAAGTTTGGTTAAAAATAGGTAATTTAAACTTGACATTACCCTTATTATTGCCTGTTAAAGTAGCAGCATGTGAATCCCCATTATTACCATTATTTGCTGATTGAGCACTTAATTTTTGTTCTTCCATACGAAGACGTATTAACTCCTTTTCAGTAGTAAGTCTTTTCTCTTCATCAATACGTCTTTTTTCTTCTAATTCTAAATCCCGAAGGCGTCTTCTCTCATCTTTAGCTTCCTGTTCAGCTTTCCTCTTTTCTTCTTTTGCTTCTTGTTCTGCTTTATCTTGTTCTGCTTTTGCTAACTCAGCCATAGCAAAATCTTTCAAAGCCTCAGCTTTGTAACCAAATTGCTTCCCAATCTTCATGAAAGATTTTAAAATAGCCATTATAATCATACTGTGAATTATTAATTTTAATTATATCAATGATAAATGAATGTATTATCCCTTGTAAGCACAAATAATTTTTTCTCTTTGGCTATTATATATAAAAGCTATGCCTTACTCAGTCGTAACAACTAGTTGCTAATGGCCTACTAGTGCATTGCAATCAATAAGTATTGCAGTCATATAATATATGCATAAATAACTTTGCAAACCATGTTAAAATTATATTGTGAATTAACAATACATAAACCAAGAAAAGAAAGTTATTTTACAAAACAATATCACACTACAATATAAAAACGAAACGCCAGAAAACCGTTTTAAAACCGAATAAACTCTTTTTACAAGCGAATTACAACGAAAACAGAAAAGAGGTCAAAGCACTACAAAAAAATCTAAAAATAGACACACACTGGACCCATTGATGAAACAGCTGACATGAAAACTAAGCGATAGAATAGGTTAGAACTACAAAGTTTTTACGAACAGTGACAAAAAATAAGAGAAATGAAACAAAGTACAATGAAAATACAAAGTATATGTACAATACGTTACACCTAAACATATAATATTGACTAAATTCAGGAGCAAACAGAGTATGCGACGAGTTTTTTCTCAGTCGATCTTTTGCTAACTGAAAATATTCACAATTGCCCTAGAAACGGATTTGAAGTTGCGACCTGCCGAAGCGGTATGACAAAATCAAAACTCACGCCATTTACCCACATAAATAACATATTAATATACATATAACATATATAACAATTATATATCTGTTAAGGGACTGCCTAGAATGTAACCTGTAAATTTTTTTTTAACGACCAAACATGGTACTTATCTTTAGCCCGAACACAAATCTCAGAAAAAGCTGGTATACACCATACGGCTACGCCAGGAGGCAGACTGGTAACTTGACACAGGTTACAGACATCCTAAGAGTAGTTCCTTCCATCAACTTGAGGCCGTAATTCGCGGGAAATTTCAAAATTTAATAGAAGTCTGCTCAGCAAAACTGGAGTTGACATCTTGATAGCAATTTTCTTGGCGTCGTCGTGGTTTCTAGTATGTACGCGCTGTGAGTTGAATTATATGCAGATTTCCCCAACGAAAAAAAAGTTCATGGAAAATCCAAAAATTTGATATTGCTCGCTGGTTATTCATTAATTATTAAGTTCTTAAAAAATCGTTCCCCATCACTGGAGAATAACGTCCTCTGTTGCGTTATTTATCTATTGTTATTTGTAGTTGGGAGAACTGATGAATCATGTGCGAATGAGCGATCGTGCTATGTTGTCGAATGCTTTGGGGTATCAAGAAGATGATTAATATTCATTAGCTCCAATCGCCTGGTTTGGGTCCACAATTATAACATATTGATTTGGTTCAAACAGTTCCACAACTCAGTGTACATGGCAGCTTATTATTACATGCATAACAATGCGTCTCCTAATGTTCTTTACGTATCGTCACATACACTGGCCTATATACGTAAGATGTCTGCATCCGAACCATCCAAGTAGCGATAACCAAAAGTATGGAGATTAAAATTATGTTTGATAGCTCCCGAGAAAACAGAGACTCCGCTGATAAATTATTCTTGAACTAGTATACTTGCGTTCAACATCAATGAATTACTTGTGGCGACCTTCGTACACCAAAACCACGTAGGAGAATATCATAAACTTGAAATCGCATGGGAGCGAAATATATCACGTCTTGCTTTGACGGAATCATGTAACGGAAGGTCAAGATCGACCGTTTGAATCAATTAGCGCGGCACATCATAACCTCATCATTACCTAAAGACGTAAACCTACTATTGTGTTCATTTATAATTAACAATAGTGCAAAACATATCATGTTGACTCCAGATAGAAATGTTACCGCGTTAATTACACTGCTAACAGATCTTAGTGAGGCCAACATGTAAAATTATATAATAATCTTCTTTAACAGACATTATAAAGACAACTGCTGCAGAAGCATGTGGTGAAGTCCGACTTGGGAAGAAGAGAAAGAGGACACTTTGGTGGACAGAGGAAGTCAAAGACAAAATAAGAGAGAAGAAAATGGAATGGAAACAATACTTAGGAGCTAAAAACACAACAGGACAAATGGGGAAATATAGAGAATATGTGACACTCAGAACAAAAGCAAAGGTGCTAGCAGCAAAACAGAAGTCCTGGGAAGAATTTGGAGAAAAGCTAGAAAAAGATGCGCAAGAAAACCAGAAATTGTTCTATAAGAACCTAAAGAACATGATAAGGAAAAACAATGCCCTCTAAAATTTATAAAGGACAAGCAAGGCAAATCGCTTACTGCCCCGAAGGAAGTAATGGAAAGATGGAAAGAATATTTCTCAGAACTCATGGATGGTGAGCAAGGTCAAGCATCAGAAATGATAACCACTAGCACAGAAGAAAACACAAATGTTGGAGAAGATGACATAAAGATGGAAGAACTGAAAGCAGCACTGGAGAAAATAAAATTGTGCAAAGCAGCAAGGAATGATGGTATAACACCAGAAATGGTTAAGTACATGGGAGCGTCAGGTGACCTATTACTCTTAAGGATCCTACAGGCAGCGTGGTGCAACAAGACCATACCAAAGGATTGGGAAATCGCCATCATAACACCAATTTTCAAAAAGGGTGACAATCGACAATGTGGAAACAATAGAGGCATATCCCTTCTCAGTGTCATTGGTAAAATCTAATCTAGAATATTAGAGCACAGACTCCGACGCCTGGCTGAGCCACAATAGGATGAGGCACAGAGCGAATTCCGAGAAAACCGAAGTACTCAAGACCTAATCTTCACACTCAGACAGCTGAGTGAAAAGGACTTGAGTATAAGAGTGAGATCCATCTTTGTTTCATAGATCTGGAAAAGGCGTATGAGATGGTACCCTAGAGCAAACTTTGGGACTGCTTTTCAAGGAAGAACATTCAAGCACCTCTTATTCATGTTATACATAGCTTCTACAGTGTTACGGTGTTATTTTAAATGACGGCGTCTGCTGGGGTTTACCCATGCGCAACGTTTTTGGGGTCATTAATATTTATAGAATATGTCGATATTTTACGGTATAGTGAACGCGAAATATATGCGGAGATTATGACGCATTCGCGTTGGGAAGGTCACGCCGGGTGACTTGGTTACAGGGCCTTTGTTACGCTATCCGTCAAGCAAGAAGGTCGTGTCTTGTATTTCTTCCAAGGAAATAAGGCTGAGTATATAGCCTATATTATATAGATGAATCGTTGTAGAACTCAGGTCAGTTCACAAATTAATCTAAGTATGAGATTAATTAAATTAAACTAAATAATGGAAGGAGAATCGCATTATGATTCAGATTGTAGATGTCACGAACTCATGTGCTCATTTCTGGCTGTTGAACACAACAGCGCACGTATATAGCCACGATGTTCATCTGACATATTGTTTTGACACGGACGGACATGAATACTATGCATGTAATTTCTAATGAACTATGTATGAACTATATCTGGATGTACACCAATGTGAACTGTCTTCGTGCGTTAACTTGTATTAAATATTGGACTCAAATCGAAGGCTTACCCACATTCCTTTGATTACGTTTGATTGCTTCAACTTGCATTGTTGATGGTCCTTTGACCTGATGAACTCTTTCTTGTAAGAAGTTTATAGAAATAATGGATCAGTTCGTACGGAACCGGGGTTTGCTTGGACACAAGTGGCGTAATGATAAATAAGCAAGCATCCCAACTAAACTTACAATAATAGAACGAAGGACCCTCCCCACACTGGCCACCACTGTTGCGTGGGTGTTTTACTGGTGTTGGAGGGTCCTTCGTTTTATTATTGTAAGTTTAGTTGGGATGCTTGCTTATTTATCATTACGCCACTTGTGTCCAAGCAAACCCCGGTTCCGTACGAACTGATCCATTATTTCTATAAACTTCTTACAAGAAAGAGTTCATCAGATCAAAGGACCATCAACAATGCAAGTTGAAGCAATCAAACGTAATCAAAGGAATGTGGGTAAGCCTTCGATTTGAGTCCAATATTTAATACAAGTTAACGCACGAAGACAGTTCACATTGGTGTACATCCAGATATAGTTCATACATAGTTCATTAGAAATTACATGCATAATATTCATGTCCGTCCGTGTCAAAACAATATGTCAGATGAACATCGTGGCTATATACGTGCGCTGTTGTGTTCAACAGCCAGAAATGAGCACATGAGTTCGTGACATCTACAATCTGAATCATAATGCGATTCTCCTTCCATTATTTAGTTTAATTTAATTAATCTCATACTTAGATTAATTTGTGAACTGACCTGAGTTCTACAACGATTCATCTATATAATATAGGCTATATACTCAGCCTTATTTCCTTGGAAGAAATACAAGACACGACCTTCTTGCTTGACGGATAGCGTAACAAAGGCCCTGTAACCAAGTCACCCGGCGTGACCTTCCCAACGCGAATGCGTCATAATCTCCGCATATATTTCGCGTTCACTATACCGTAAAATATCGACATATTCTATAAATATTAATGACCCCAAAAACGTTGCGCATGGGTAAACCCCAGCAGACGCCGTCATTTAAAATAACACCGTAACATACAGGTCTTGCATAAATTATGAGAGGACAGCAAACCATAAGTCAGAAGAGTTCAGGACCACCACTGGTGTAAGACAAGGTGATATCCTGTCACCTTATCTTTTCATACTCCTCGTGGACGATGTCAGCAAGGCATGTAAGGAGAGGACAGGAAAGTATTCAGTGGGGTACTGGAAGATGAAACAGGTCTGTATTTCAGAGCTGGCATTTGCTGATGATGTTGCCCTGATTGCTAAATCGGAGGCACATCTCTAATCCGATCTGCAATTCTGGAAGGAAGAGGTGGAGAAGAGAGAGATGGTCATAAGCAGTTCTAAAACAAAATCCATGGTGTTATCACGAGAAGACAGAAGACATCAGATTAAGCTGGGAGAACAGATCCTGGAGCAGATCGACCACTTTAAATACTTCGGAGCTATTATAAACCGAAAGGGAGGCATCAAAGAAGAGTTGGCCACTCGAAAAGAAGCAGCTGGGAGGCTTTTCCGGCCATATATCGAGGATTCCTCAGCAAGAGAGAGGTTGGTAAGAAAACAAAGATGGCTGTATACCGCTCCACCTATGTTCCAGTCTTGACATATGGATGCGAGTCATGGGCAATGACTACAACCCACAAAAGCCAGATCCAAACCTCAGAAATGAGGTACCTGAGGAAGGTGGTTGAAGTAACAAGAAGAGACATGGTCCGCAACAAGACGATACGTCAAGACCTAAAATCCCATTCCCTGCAGACCCAAGTAGAACAGTTCCAACTAAGATGGTTTGGCCAAGTCTGCAGAATGAGAGACGATTATCATGACAAGCATGGGAAACAAAGAGGCAGGGATCCAGACCCCCAGGATGACCCAGAGTCTCCTGGAAGGACAACATTAGGCAATCTTTGAAGGACCGAGGACTAGAATGGAACCAGGCCAGGAAGAAGACAGCCGATAGGATAGTCTGGCGCTCTCTCTTCCAAACCTCTACCCCTCACAGTAGAAGGGGAACGACTAGGTAAGTAACATATGAAGACAATACATACGTAGTTCGTCATGACTGACGCCTTACACAACTGTTTGTGCTAAGAACTGGAGAGCGAATGGGATACTATTGTTACCATTTCTCTTCTTACTTGCTATACATCTGGCTATGAAAATATCGACCTAAGTCAACGAAGATGGAATCCAGTGGGCTCTGACAAAACAGCTTGATGATCTATATTTTGCCAATGGCCTGTAACTTCAGTCCCGTAACCATAACCAGTTGCAGGACAGAGGGAAAATATGTGATGCTAGATCACATCGTTGGTCTAAAAACACAGATGGATGACAATAAAACTTAATATTAATAAACACAGATACGGTAATAAGACTAATGGAACAAAGACCCCAACAAAATGTAGTATTTTACATACACCTTATCAGCAATATAGACACACTTGGATGGACAGACAATGATTGATAATAAGAATACAAAATGCAAGAAAATTTGGAAAATATCGAGGGAAATAAAGTCCAACACAAATATCAGAATTGTAAATTCAAATATCAAGCCATAGTGAATGATTCTGAAACGCGGAGAACAACAATAAAAAAGCTATACACTGTCATAATTGAGTGCATGATTAGAAAAGAAGGATTGAAGTGATATGACCAGATCACCAGTGTGGAACTGTTGACAGGAACCAGACAAGTGCAAGTGATGAGAAGAAGACGTTTGAAAGACAAACAACTGAAGAACATGCCATCCAAGAATGTATGTCTGTGAATACGCGGTGTAGTAAGCATGACCTTTACCAAGTCCTGTGAGGGAAAACTATTTTTTGCAATGACAGAAGCTTGGGACAAAATGCCAAGCGAAATGGATGTGCTACTGATGTAATGGCGAACAAAGAAGTCACTGATGTCTGCAATCTTAGTGTTATATTTTCTAGGAACAAGTGGAAACACGAACTGTCACGGAAGGATATATGGATAAATATGCATCTACATGCGTGACAATAGCTGTATTCAAACTGAGAACAAGAGGGAGGGAGAGATTGCGAGAGACAGAGAGAGAGAGAGAAAGATAGAAAGACAGACCGATAGATAGATAGATAGATAGATAGATAGATAGATAGATAGATAGATAGATAGATAGATAGATAGATAGATAGATAGATAGATAGATAGATAGATAGATAGATAGATAGATAGAGAGAGAGAGTGAGAGAGAGAGAGAGAGAGAGAGAGCGAGAGAGAGGCAGAAAGAGTTACTGAACAGCGACTAATTATAACACGAAATGGAAAACACTATCAATTTCACGATACATGTGTGCAAATTAAAAACACAAATAACTCTGATAGTCTCTGAAGTGTATACTAACTTTCACAACTGCAAGCAAAGTATCACTTAACGACACAAGCTATGTGTATACGATAAAAGCACAAACGTAGCTGTGAGAAATGATGAGGGCTTCTGTCGAATAACATATAGCAACTAAGTTTTCAGAGTGTACTGACAAAACGGGTGAAATAATTACCCAAAGACCATATAACACATCTGCTATCACATAGAGCAAACTCTAGTCCCTCATGGTATGTGTCAGTGGTATATACACCTCAAACAGTGCAGGGTCAGGTCAGAACCCCCTGCCTCCAATAAAGATGGCTTCTCCCCGGTTTGACTCATAATACCACCTTATACTCAATAGTAAGACCTGGTAGCCTGTCCAGTCATCTGGCAATGTTTTGAACATATGGCTTACTGTCACAAAGCAGATTCCGTGACAATTAATCATTAGCATGTTTGTCATTCTTGTGTGATAATTTCTCCTGGGCTAACATAGAGATTTTTGCTCTGTGTTTTACTCTCTGTGAGGCCGATCAGACTCTTAAGTTATTCTGCGTAGTCACAAGCCACGTTCTTGTTCGTACACCTTGAGAGTCCTCATTCCCAGTATTTCGCCCCATATCGGTAGGGGATCTTGGGGTTGGTTTATGTTCAGTACTTAGCTTGTTTTTATGATTTCTGCCGATGCCTAGACTATAATTTAATACCCTAACCACAAAGACAAATGTACAACCTCACCCTGGCCTGTTCCACAGTGGATTTTATGATTTGGATGAATTACGATCTTTAGGGCACTCAGGCCTGATTAGCGATTCACAGTACGATAAATAGGATGGCTCACATAGCATGAACAGGTCTTACTATGTTTTACTCATATCAATACAAGACACGGAAATATGACAACATGCACTTTATACGATATCAAGCATTGAAGTTGCCAAAATTTCAGGTAGACTAACTTTGAAAATTTCAAATAGCTTCTAAGAGAAGCAGTAATAATTCTTAATTAATATCTGCCGACAGTGGGAAACTCAAAAGCTTTACATGTATAATTAAACTTGCCCCACATACCCAACAAACTGATGTTGACGGAGTCTTTGAAACCTTGATGGACAAAGCAGACGATGTTGACAACGTTTGTAGCTATGCCGAAGATGTTAAATATCTGACACACTACGCTAAATACAACCCATGTATATATCCGCATTGCTTGGTCATCTATAACGAAGACGTCTCTGAATGAGTCTTCAGTATTAGACAGGTTTAACAATTTTCTCATTGTAAAATCAACTAGTTGCTCTGATTAAGCTGTTGTTATACTGTCATAAAGATATGCTTAAGAGCGTATAAATCTTAGTGCTATACAGCGGTATTCGACAAAACATATATATATATATATATATATATATATATATATATATATATATATATATATATATATATATATATATATATATATATATATATATATATAGGTAAATAAGAACAGGGATATTGTACCCTTCGACATGCCTTACAAGGTGACTAATATACCGTTATATGTGATCATGTAAATCAGCCACATAAATCTCCGCTCCAAGAGCATGTGACGGCTTAGTGCAAACATTCTGCCTCCTAGACCAGCAACAGTAGTGGCTCTATGTTCCGCAGTGTGCGCAACAAAATATTATTATATATAAGCTTCTTAGCACTTCCCTTTTTTTATTTCAAAGGTTTTCCTGAATTTAACTTCTTAATTATGTACGCTAAGAATGGTCCTTAAAACGCAGCTGACTCCAGCCTGCTTTAGTTATCAATAGCCTAATATTGCAAGTGACTTGATGAATCTTCATGTCTTACGCCTGAAAACATGTACATATGTTCTTTAGCTAGAATACACTCTGAAAGAGTGTCTCAATTTAAATGATATAATCATAGAAGTCGGAATAACTGAAAACTAATTGTACATTTTATTTTATAACACATAACTACTTGAAACAAAACAAAAGATCCCATTCTGGGTAATGTTCAATGCTCTCTAGTTTTCAAATTTAGAAGGTGTAATTAGTGGGCGTTTAAAAATCGAAATGTAAAATTTTTAATGGTTAGTCAGAACTTGAGAATGGATATTAAAATGTCAAAATATAAAAACACATACAGTTTTATTATATGTCATTGTCAAGCACGCAATGTTTAGTCTTATATTACTTGAATAAGAGTGTTTAGTGTGAGGTCACGTGGCATTTTAAAAATATGTGTAAGACCATACAATTTTAGAGCAGATGTTAATACAATATTATAATGCCTTCGTATATACAATGTCCATATGTTGTAATTCCCAAAGTCTAGCTGCCATCCATTTTCCAAGTGCAGTTGAGCTAAACTAGAATAGATATAATCTTCTTCTTCTTCTTTCTCGTTCGTCCTGAAAAGGACGTTGGTTGCGTTGTGTCTGTTTAAGCCGGAGCTGTGATATCTGCACCTTTCGGTCGACACATCCGAGTTATAATCTAAGAAACAATAGTATCAATTTAAGGACATCAAATTAATTTAAAATGTAGTTATAATCTAAAAAGCAGTAGTATCTATTCAGCTGCAACGTGCGCTGTTGTTTACTAGCAGGTAATATTTGAGACTATAAAGAAAGCTGAAAAATGGACATAGCCGAAACAAAATTTACACCTGAGGAAGTAATTTTATAAACTCGACAGTGTTATCTACCTTCAACGGGTAAATGACAACTGAAACAAAAACCCCGAACAGCAAAGAGACGTTTGCAGATTACTATACCAGAAATTCTTCTTTCTTCTTCTTCCATCCTTAGCCACCAACCGGCAAAGCAGTATGTGGCCAGTACGCCTAGTGGCGTCTTAGGGCAACAACAAATTGATCAATCTATCGCTGTTTCCACCACGCCTAGTGGCGTCTTTGTGGAACAAAAACAGACCAAACAATCTATCATTGTTTCCGTAATCATATACCAGAAATAGTCTGATCAAATTCTAAACAGATCATCTTTAAGAAGTTAATCATCTCCTCAAGATACCCAAATTATCCTGAGAGAAATAATGGAGTTACAACGTAATCTGAACAGCTTGATAGAAAGAAAGTATGTTAACAGATTCCAAGAAATGAGAATGGGACAATTACAGCAGATATACCACAGACACTTCTTCACACACGTCAAATTAGTCAAAAAGCTTAGTAATGTTCAGGGGAGACACATTAATGTCAAGTTGTAGACAACAGACATTTCAGGGAGGGCACTGATTACTTTAGGAAAAACAAAATAATTCATCACCTAGATCGGGCGTTGGCGTAGCTGGCGAGTCCTTTTCACGGCTTTATACTAGCAGATATATAATGTTGGTCCTTGTCAGGACTTAGTATATATCAACGCTGATCGGGTTACCAGTCAACAGAGTTGAATTTTGTTTTTTGGATGGTAAATGCGCTCTGATATAACCAAATAGGTTGAAAGGAACGCGCCTCACCAGAAAAACAATAAAAATAATTTGGAAAATGTTTTTGCTTAATACTGGGAATAGGTATTAGACATATTTATTGTTAAGATTTTCAAAAAGTTAAGAGAACAGTAAAAGCCTCTGTTAAGTCATATCCGAAGTTACAGTTAGGTGTTAAGGATTTTGGTGTACGGGGCTGGAGTTTGTTAGTAATTAGGTTAAGGTCATGAGATACATGACGTGTATATACATGTGTGTGGGTAGAGAATGGTGTAACTCTGTTTAGAGTGTATTATTATTGAAGTATGCAAGCTTGGAATGTTACATTTAAAAGTTCACTGTTAAAAGCACGTAGAGTATGGTTGAAGAATACTCAGGGGCGTTCATGTGTGAATTGAGGTTTACAGGACATGAGAAAAGCGTGCGAGAAGTGAATGGAGTTAGCATACTTGTCAGAGAAGAATACTGAGTTGTTAAGGAGAGTCTGTGGCCATCCGTCGTCGGAGACGGTCAGTGTTTCTAGAGTATGTGAATAGTGTATGTGATTTTCATTATAATATATTGGATGTGATGCGATTATGTACCGCGTAAGGTGTATTTACAAGGCCTTTATATATAATTATTTATAAGCGCGTTGTGGGTTTCCCGCGCTGTAAAGTTCTGGAGGAACTTGGATGCCTGGTGATTAGACCAGAGGTATAGATATATGTGCGAGGAGTGAATGCCGCACTTTGGATTAAAAAGACACGTCGTTTTCCCGTGTCAGGAGGTCTATGGTAGGACCATTATATGTTATTATTTGAATGCGCGTTGTGTGCTTTCTCGCGCCAATAGGAGGTCTACGTAAGCGCATTGTGATTTTCCCGCGCTGTGAAGTTCTGGAGGAACTTGGATGCCTGATGGTTAGACCAGAGATAGAAATATATGTGCGAGGAGTGAATGCCGCACTTACATTGCATTACATTGTATACAGACCATATAGAGAGTTATTTGCGAGGAGTGAATGCCGCACTTACATTGAATATAGATCAGAGATAGAGATTTATGTGCGAGGGGTGAATGCCGCACTTACATTGAATGCAGTTGTTACCAGTACTACATATTCTAATTATGCAAGTATTTGTACTATTGTTGCTGATGTCCAGGACTATGCTGTTGAGATTATATGTAATGGAACTGTGACCCAGACTTCTGTCAAGTTATTTCATTAACGTACCGTCTTGCTGTAGCCCAGTTATATCAACAAAGTTTTCTGTGTACTTATATCATTTTGCGTACTGATACTGTCTACAAAAAAGAAACCACATTTCTACAGCCTCATTTAAATAAACAACACAACTTGTGTAGATGAGATAACAACACTGCGAATAATAGAAGAAATATTGGTACTGAACGGCAACATCGTCTTTATTATCATTTTCTCTCTTCTGGTGCAGGATGGACACAGTTTTGCTCACACCTCCACTAATTTATATTTTTTTTGCATGATGAGGCTTGTGTGATAGGAAAGGGAGATAACTGGCATTAGAAGAACAGGGAACATTATTTAGTAGCGGGACTTAGTTGATACGTCATCAGAGACACGGGAAGTCCGTGCGCTGACAGAAGAGTTTTCTTCACTCCTTCACTCGACGTTTGGCTCAGGTAGACAGCTGAGAGCAGGTTAGCGTAGTCTAACCGTAGCAACCATCTATAAAGTAATGTCCAGCTCAGGTACCATTGTATTTACGGTGCGGCTGCAGTTTGCAGAAAGGAAGACAGACAAAAGATGTTTTAGCAACAAATAGTTTCCATGTCGAGCTGTGTCCAAATATGTTGCCAGCAGTTCATTCAAGAAACCTTGGTAGGTAAACTCTCGCATAGTTAATCAAGTGCAGATAATCAAGAACAAGTGTTTAGAAGCAGTGATCCAGTGTCAGACGCATAGGGCAGACTTTATAAAGATCAGTTCTAGTGGCTAAGATTAAGGTTTCAGCATTGGTGGTGACCCAGCTAATATTTAGAAGCCAACTTGAATATATTGAGAACAGCCTATTAACAAGTATAGAATAGTAGACAGTATTACAATAGTAAGCAGAGGTCAAGCGTCAATCAACTAAATCCTTAATAGTGAATTAAATGCTTTATGAAAGTGTCAACGTAGAAGGCTTGTGTTTTCTTATTACCTTTATAATCAGGCACGGAGATGGCAAACTGTAAATATGTTATTGTAAACAATAAAGGAATGTTGTTGTCAGCAACGAGTCGATCAGTGATTGCAGTCATCATGTTGTCTAGTCCTTAAGTATCACTCAGCAGTCACATTAGCAAGACAAGCCTAATAACTAATGTAACAGACATGTGTACCCAAGAACAAGGAAGGTCACTATCATCATTGGTTTAAATGAGAACGTACACACAACAGGGTCAGTACATAACGAACAACTTCACATACATAGAAATTGGGTTGCAACTATCAAACGAGATATTTATTCTGGTGCCCGTGCCCACTTGAGTAAATATTACGTTTGTTACATATGACCACTTATCAGAACGCCAGCGATAAGTGACAACATCAATGTCAACAGAGCAAACAAGACAGATACGTGCCGCTACACATGACCATTTTTTGGGGAAGCACTACAGTGGAAAGCAACACAGTTACAAGCTAATTTCAAAGTACCATCAGATGTTCGTTCCTAAAGTCAACGTTTATTGTATGCAGTAACAGTTATCATGCACGTTCCGAGTCATATCAAGAACAGCCGAAGTAGACAAGGTCAAGATGAACCAAGACAGATAAACAACACAGTAGAAAGGAGGTCAACGCATAAATACAAGTCAACAGTAACGAAAATACGGGAAGAGTCAATTTCTATTACAACTTAACTCCACAATCGGGTTACGGGTCAAGCATCATCCCATAAGAGTGATTTTGCTCAAAAATCCATAACCTCCGCTGACAACACAGAAGAGAACCGGGGAGAAAGAACGGAACAAAACAGTGTGCACACTCAGTTCAACGGTCCGGAAAATATGCCTTCATCAGAAACCAACGTCTAGGAATAGAGTTAGTTAATTAGTTGGAGATTAAGTATAATTAGTCATTGTGTACAACATTGAACTGGTGCATGTAGAGTAGTTTTCTCGCAAATTTGTTGTAGTGATTTGCTGTGAATATCAATTGCTTTTCTTACAGTGGCAAGTTAATTAACCGAAGCCGTTTTTCCTTTCAGAGTCACAAGAAGTTCCCAATAATATAACTTTTTTATATTTCAGGGCCAAGATGGAACACGATACAGAGGCAGTAGTAGGCGTGTTACGCCAGGCATCTGATACACTGGGTAAGCTGGATAAAAACAGTAAACTTACCAATGTCAAAGGCAATGTTAACACTTTTTTCAGGTAAAGCTGCTGAATGCAAGGCCTGGCTTTAACAATTAGACAGATACTCTTTATCGGTTCAGGCCTCAGAAGGTAAAAAGATATTGTTAGCTTTTCTTACTAGCACGCATCTGGTGGCAGATGTCATTAGGAGAAGGTTGGGCACAGTGCTAGAGGATTCATTGCAAGAGTTCAAGCAGAAATTGGTGAAGAGATACGGAGAATTACAGGATGTACACCTAGGTTGGCAAAACTTTAGGAAGATAAAGCAAAACAAAGACGAAAAAATACAAATGTATACTGACAGAATGTTTAACATCATCGAAGATGTATTTCCATCTGAAACGATAGATAGATAGATAAAGAATAGATAGAGAATTGATCGGTTTCTTCGTAGACGCATTGTATAGTGATGCAATAAAACTCCACCTAATAAGGAAGGAACGTAAGACGTTAAAAGACACAATGGCTTCTGCCATTGCAGAAGAAAACATAAGATTTGAATCGAGAGTAGAACAAGCGTAGGTTGATGGAGAGGAACCAATGGAAATAGATAATGTAGGTCGAGGAAACGGTGGTGCGAAACGACAACAAACAGGTCGCCGATGGGTGCAAGACATCGAATGCTACAACTGCCATCAGCGGGGACACAGAGCTAGCATGTGTACATGGAGACGACCACTCATGTCTCAAAACAGTAGGTCTGCACATTTAGCTAGTTATCATAGTCCACGACAGACTATGTGTAGGGACAAGGATGACACCTGGTGTCAACCTCATAATTACACCTCACACAAGGGGCACACTCATGCACGCACCACACGAGGGCTTTCGAGACGCCTCGGTACTGTAGATACGGTAGTCTTGGAAAAGGCAGAACTACTCATTAAAGGAGACCGACATGGGTAGGGTGACTAATAGGTCTCAGAATGATAGGCAGGTACCTATGGGAAGAAAACCAAGAATAAGGAAACAGAACAGAGATATACCAACAGTGAACGGTACATACAACAGAGATATACCAACAGTGAACGGTACATACAACAGAGATATACCAACAGTGAAGGGTACATACACCAGAGATATACCAACAGTGAAGGGTACATACAACAGAGATTTACCAACAGTGAACGGTACACACAACAGAGATATACCAACAGTGAACGGTACCTACAGCAGAGATATACCAACAGTGAACGGTACATAACAACAGAGATATACCATCAGTGAACGGTACATACAACAGAGATATACCAACAGTGAACGGTACATACAACAGAGATATACCAACAGTGAACGGTACTTACAACAGAGATAAACCAACAGTGAACGGTACATGGTTCCAAAGGTTGTTACAGCCGGGAGTTGTAGGGAGGATAAGCTCTCACTGCAGATAAATGCTTCTATGGCACGCGCCTCAAGCAGCCTCTGACAACCAAGTCCAGCTCCTGGCCTTCACGTGTGGCTCAATTTGAGCCCGGCGGAACTGTTTTCACTGACGGGAGAAGGGGCAAAGGCGAGCGACTGGCGCCTTAAAACCAGCAGCTTCGGGCAGATAGGGTTCGTGATTCTTGGTTGGTAGCTTATCTAAGAGAAGGAACTCTGAATTCAAACCACCGCTGCCTTGCGGGAATATCCATTTATGGAATTGGCTTCGGGAGTAAACCCTGAGGATAAATCCGGAGTCGGAGTCCCTAAGGCAGTCTAATGTCGATCCGATATTATTCTGGCAACTCCTGCGACGTGGCTGGTACCAAACTGTATCGGCTACTGCCGTTCCTTTGGATCTACCAGCTGTGTGGAGAGGGGGAACATGCTGCATGGGCAACAGCTTAATCTCCATATAACTGTGCCCAAGCTCGCGCCCTGGAGAAGACACTCCAGCTTCACCCTATAGGTGTCGGCAAAACACGGGAAGTAGCAGTTACCGGTTAAAAGCATTTTGCCCAATTGGCGTAGGGCATGGCGCCAGGGGCTACTTCCGACAGTGGGAGAGGTTCTAGGATCTCACTGGACAGCTACCGCCCGCTTCAAGCTGGGCAGCTCTCAGTCAATAAGGTGTTGTCCCGCCACTGTCTGCTTTCCCCATTGGGTGCATGGGGATTAGGGTCAAACCCGAACTGTGGACAGAAAAATTTTGCACCAAGCAATTATAAGAATAATAGAAATAAGCAAACTCTCAGATTGGGATGCTGGAACGTCCGGACTATGTTGACTGGACTATCCGAAAACCTACAGGATGTAAATGATGTAAGGAAGACAGCCATAATTAATGATGAGCTTAAACGACTTCAGGTGGATATAGTTGCACTTTAGGAAACGCGCCTGGCGGGCTCTGGAACGGTGAGCGATAAGGACTACATATTTTATTGGCATGGGAAAGATCTTAATAAAACTAGAGAACACGGAGTAGGTTTTGCGGTAAAAATTTCGCTAACTAAAATGGTTGAACCAGGCGAGAATGGATCAGAACGCCTGTTAACGCTCCGCCTGCAAACTAGCACAGGTCCCATCACCCTTGTCAGTGTGTATGCTCCTACTCTGTACTCTGCCTCAGAAGCTAAAGATGAGTTTTGCGAGAATCTAGCAGCAGTCATCAAAAGCATACCTAGGCAAGAACAGCTTGTTCTCCTTGGTGACTTTAACGCTAGAGTGAGTGCCGATAATGTTTCATGGCCTTCATGTCTGGGCAGGTTTGGTATTGGCAAGATTAATGAAAATAGACAACGGCTCTTAGAGCTGTGTGTCAACCATGACCTCTGCGTGACCAACACCTACTTTCCGACAAAACCCCAGCATAAGGTGTCATGGAGACACCCACGATCCAAGCACTGGCACCAACTGGACCAGATTCTCGTCAGAAGGCCACTTCTCAGGTCTGTGCTCTCCACGCGCTCGTACCATAGTGCAGACTGTGATACAGATCACTCCTTGGTTTGCTGCAAAATCAGAGCACAACCAAGAAAACTATATGGTGTCAGACATGAAGAGAAACCACGCATTGATACCAGCAAGATGTCAGACCCTGTCATGATCGCTCAATTTACTGCAACCTTCAAGAAAGTGCTCAGCAGCTCTCAACATGGTGATACTATTACAGAGAACTGGGAGCATCTACGAAACACCATTCAAAGTGCTGCACTTGCCACCTTTGGTAAGAAAACGGCAAAGTCAAATGACTGGTTTGATGCTGTAGAAGGTTGTTTTACCAGATGTAATGAGCTATACTGGGACTGTTACAGTTGTAATGCTGGAAAGTCCATACTGGTCCTCCTTAGACACCATGGATGTTGCAGGTTGTGTAGTAGGGTGTCTTGTCTAGTATGTATGCTTGATGTAGGTAAGATGTAGGTACAAATGGAGATACAGTCCACATAGGACGTCACTGACTCACAGGAAGGAAGTCATTTAAGCTTTTAACTGCTGGTGACGTTTTATGATCATTTATTAAGACGCCACAACGACGGTTACGTTTACATGGATGAACATAGGTCACAGTCAATGTAGGATACAGCAACAAGGCATAATAATAATTTCATCAGTAGATCGTACAGGAATCAGTAAGTCGATCTTCCTGACTATCGCTTCCAATAATATCAGCTCCATAGCAATACTCCAAGAGTGTAATCAAATCCACCCTGATATTAGTAAATCAAGGGCGTTGTAGAGCCCTTTTCGTTAGACAGATGAAGGTAGTATCATATTGTTAATATGTTGTCCTACCTCTGTAAGTAACCTTGCGCACCGACTCACATGAGAGTAAGTCTTATTGGTGAGTTTGATTTCATTAGCGCACGGTTGTGCACTAAGGCGTAGAGGGGGTTATGTAGACCGCACGTGTATGTAGTCAGTCAGTCTACGTCATAGCTGGGGTTGAGAAGCTTAGTGCCCAAGAACGAGTCCATTGATTCATGGCGTTCGAACCCGTTTGCGGGTATATTGTTATTGTGTATGACCGTCCGTCTGTTCATAGATGAGGACTCGGGTCTACAGTAATCTAGTGTTATTTCTTGGGAAGAGAAGCAAGTATGATTGTTGATGATAATGTCTTTTCGTTCTCACGTAGACGTCTAGTTGAACCAATACGTCATTGGTACAAAATGGAGTCTTACGTGAAACTTAATATGTAAACTTTAAAGCCGACGGATTCCGACGTTAGGATCATCCCGGATTGGCTTGATATAAATTGTTATGATGTAAATCAGTATTCGGCTGTTACGAATACGTACCCCACAAAGCAGAGGTGACTCAAGTATTTTTGCTATATCAAAGCTATGATGCCACGAAGGTCGTGGGCAGAAAAGTATATAGTATTGTTATTCGTCATTGATTGAAAATAAGAGGCCAGTACTAAAGGAGATACGTAGTATCGGAACATTATATGATATAGAAGACCTGACAAAGTTCTCCGTCATTGCCAAGGTCATAGGACAGTGGAAGATTGAACTATTTTATATAACTGCCTCATTTGCTTAATTGGATGCCATGTTATGAACAATGTATAACTATTCTGACGTTACCTAAGCGATGATCTTTATGAACGAATTAACTGCATTTTTAAAATATGAACCTTACGTGGTGTGCTGTCCAGTGAACGTCAACCATCCGTCGTCAACCTTATATGTTCGTCTAGTGAACCGTACCATGTTAAATAAATTGATTGAACTATACATCTTCTTGGCATTAGTTACCATGCCCAGGGTTGGCAGTTGCAGTTGACTTTTTACTACTTGTTCCAAATTGAATACATTCGCGTTATCAAGTAGACAGCTTCGACAAACATCATTGTCACACCTCAAACAACGAACAAACAAGAACCAACACCATAATCGAACCCAACAGTATGGCGGCCAAGTGTGGTTTACTCCAATCTACTATCAAAATTCGGTTGAATAGAAATATGGTAACTTTCAAGGCGACAACATCCTGGACCTTGCAGCAATTCTAACGGTCATTACAGTACTTCAAGTAGATGACTTAAGCATGCAGTTCCGGATGCGAGGAATATTGTTTTTTTAGCCGGTCGAGATAAGTAAAAACGTCGTTTTGTTACACCGTTTTACGTTTAACTGTGCCTTAACTTAGTAATATGTCCACCGTTTATTTATTCATGTTGCATGTTCCATGTTCATTGTTTTTCGTGGGAGGTTGGGAATGGCGACTTAGGACGGGAAAATACCAGTTTCGCCACAGGTCCGTCTTGAGTGTTCTGTAGGATATTATTTTGCAGACTTCCCTCAGTGGAATGTTCCTATGCGTGAGCATAGAAGGATCTTTGGTCCACTGTGTCTGGTAGTCTGTGACTCCTGACTGTTTTAGCCGTAGCGACAAGTTTTAATTGTTGTTTTCGTAGCTATTTTTAATTGTACCTTAGTTTTATGATGTATTTTGTATGTGATTATTGTCCGTCTAACCTGACTATCGTTCAGTTTTTTACAAAACATATGTTTTTACACTGTGTTGTCAATTGTCTTGTGCATTATTGGATCGTAGATGTCATCGTAATTTTTTACGACATTCTATTTTAGTTCCACATTTTTATTTTATTTGATTTCTACGACTGTAGTCATTTGTCTTGATTATCGTGTCGTGCCAGTATTGTGCTATTGTCTGTCACGTTATTGCTTTACACCATTTCATGTCATAAATTACATTATTGATTATTAATATTATTGCCTATTATATAACTTGATTTTACCGTTCTAGGACAGGAACGAAGACCACTAGTTGTAGTAACACTTTTAAGTAGTATTATTACATAATAATATTGAATAATGTCTACCTTAGACTATTTTACTAAGCAGGCTAAGGCGCTTAATATACTTCAGGAAGAGATTAGATCATTTGCTATGACAGAATATAAAGAATCTCAAAGGTTGGAATCTCAAAGATTGGAAGCTGAAAAAATACGTTTGGAAAATTTGAAATTTGAGGCAGATCAAAAACGTACTGAAACTGAGGAAGATGAAAAGAAGAGGAAATTTATGGCTGAGGAAGAGGAGAAAAAAATGAGATTAGCCGCTGAATTAGAAGATAAACGATTTCAGCGTGAGGTAGAACAGAAAAGATGGGATGCTGAAGAAAAATTTAAGAGAGATGCGGCAGAAAAAGAAAGACTACTTAAAATTGAAATGGAAAATAAGCAAAAAGATGCTGCGGAAAAGGAAAGACTACTTAAAATTGAGATGGAAGTTAAACAAAAAGAAATGGAAGAAAGGAGATTAATAGCTGAACAAAATACAAGAAGACTTCAGCTTGAGACAGAAGAGAATGATAAGAAACGTCAGCATGATTTGAAACTTGCCGAATTGGAATTTGATAGAATAAGATTGGCAAGTGAATGTAATACACAAAAGACTCAGGAAGGCCAGTCTTCATCTAGACATGAGAATTTTAGAGAGATTCATCTCAAATTGCCTAAATTTACTCCACCATCCGACGATGTCATATTTTTTTGGACAGGTTTGAGGCTACATGTCGATCGTATAACTTGGATAAATCATTATATTGCACCCACTTATCCAGATTACTAACAGGAGAGGCAATGGCTGTTTATCACACTACTAGCTCTATAGATAAAAATGATTATGACGCTCTCAGGGCCGCTCTTCTAAACAAATTTCAGATGACAGAGGATCAGTACAGACTTAGGTTCAAGTCTATGCTCCCGCAATCTAGCAAGAATTTTGATGATTTTCTTTCTCAAATACGTCTTACCTTAGAACGATGGATAGAACTATCCAAGATAGAGAAATCGTATGATGGTATTTTTGACTTATTACTTCGCGATAAAGTCTTATCAGCAGTAAGTCCTGCATTTCTTGCGTTCCTACATGAACGTAAACCAGATAATATTAAAAAAATGTCAGAACATTGTAAAAATTTCTGCACCGCTCATCCTAACATGGATGTTAGCAATGCGCAACTTAAAGACGATTTACCCGTTGCTTTCGCCATGCAACAAAACAATTTCCCTAGAAATCGTTCTATAAGTAGCGATATAAATTTTCAAAGGGGAAGTAATAATAATTTCAACTTTGGTCATTTTCAAAAGGGGAAACAATACTCACATTCTGCTCCATTAATGTATCATGGGGTCAAGCTCACAGATCTCGAGATTTTAGTAACAACAATCCTAAATATAATCAAGGTAATAATAATAAACAACATTGGAGATCTCAATCATATCAACCAGAAAATAGAAATAGATTAATGAATAGGTAATTTCGCCAACATTACAACAGTGAAAACTTTCATGGGCGGACTCAGCCAAATGTTAACGATAACAGAAACATTAATTATAGCAATTTTAATTACAATAATCAGGTTCGATCGCGACGAAGAGATAGATCGTCGAGCAGACCACGACAACATTCAAATGTTGCTTCAATTGAATCACAAACTAACAAAGTTAATGATACTAATGTTAATCAACATAACGCCATGTCTTGTATCGATCTAGAACAGGTAAAGACATGTCAAGAATGCTCAACACTGTTCCAGCCCAAGGCGATCACGACGCTGCGATGCGGGCACACTTTACCAAGTCTACCTGTAGTTTGTACAGCTACTTCTGCATCAATTCACCATGGGAAAGGGAGTTTAAAATTTAACAAAGGATACGTTAACTCGATACCTTGCTCTGTTTTGTTTGATTCAGGCTGCAGCACTGTCGGAGTGCTGAACTCTCTGATCGACCCCTCTTTGGCCACAGGCAACGTGGTCAAGTGCGTCACATTTGGGGGAACTGTGGAAACCTTCCCTACAGCAATCATTAACTTACATACACCTTTCTTTTCAGGGAAGATACATGCCTGTCTTCTGCAGAATCCAATTAGCGATGTGATACTTGGTTGCATACAAGGTATAAAAGAGTGTACACCGGAGCAAATTATTGAATGGGAAAAGCGACACATTCATGCTGCAAATGCAGTGGTTACCAGAGCGCAAGCTACTGAATTGTCGCGTGAATCAACTTCTGAACCTACGGTTCATAATAGTAATAATGATGATTCTCCTATTTCAAGGGAGCTGTTTGCTAATTTACAAAAGAATAACAATTCTTTGCAGAGATTTTTTCAATTGGCGACTAAGAGTAAGAATAACAACAAAATTGCAAAGTCTAGACACCAATTTGCTCTAAAAAAAGGTATTTTAGTTAGATTACTAAGAGAAACAGATTCATTGGTGCGTTCACAAATTCTGGTCCCGTCTACTATGAGACCCAGAATATTACGACATGCTCATGATTCACAATGCGCAGGTCACATGGGTTTTTCCCGAACCAAAGCTAGAGTGCTATCCGCATTCTATTGGCCTGGCGTTCATAGGGATGTTAATCTCTACTGTCGTTCCTGCATTACATGTCAGGAGGTTAAAGTAGGGGGTCCGTATCATGATGCTCCTATCCAAGCTGCGGACATACCTATTAGACCATTTGATAAAATGGCAATAGACATCATTGGTCCTATATTGCCATCTGCAAGAGGACATACACATATTCTCATGTGTATCGATATGTGTACGCGTTGGCCTGATGCCATACCTCTTAAAAACACCTCATCTGAAAGTGTTGCAGAAGCGTTAATGCTGATCTTTTCACGCATTGGTTTTCCGCGTAAGATCCTATCGGATCATGGGGTCCAGTTTATTTCCGAATCCATGTCACAGGTTATGAAGACATTGGGTATTGATAGATCTCTCAGTTCTGTATACCATGCGATGTCGAATGGATTAATTGAGAGACAGAATAGGACACTCAAGCAGTTGTTGGGTAAGATGACTCAAGATCACCCTCAGGAGTGGGACAGGGTCCTACCCGCTGCTCTCTTCGCGTATCGCGAGGTGCAAAACCAAGCAACAGGGTTTTCCCCCTTCCAGTTGGTTTTCGGCATACAACCACGCGGTCCTATGTCTTTAATCCATGATTTATTGGTCGAAGAGAATATACCTGAGGAAACTCAATCCTCATATGAATATGTTATCTCTTTAAGAAAGAGAATAATAGATGCCTGTAGATTAGCTACTGCATCATCCGAAGAGTCTAAGGAAAAGGCTCGTCTATTTGCAAATCGGTATAGACGTCTTCGCCAGCTTATTCCTGGTGACGAGGCTTTTGTTTTACTGCCTTCACATAATAATCGTCTACTTATCACATGGAGAGGTCCATTTAGGATCATCTCAAGAATATCCGATGTCGACTACATCGTAGATATTAACGGAAAACACAAAACCTTTCACATTAACATGTTGAAAGAGTATTATTCACGTCCTGATTATTTACAATCAGTATTTCAAGCGACTGACGATCCTACTCCTCATATTCACAACTATACTAATTTGTCAGTTATACAGGAAGAAGAATCTTCTTTTCAAGATGTACAATTGCCCATACCAGTTGTACCTCTTCATTCCACGGAAAACTGGAATGATGACACTATTTCTTCTTCTCTTTCGACTGATCAACGACAACAAGTTTCATCACTACTTCGAACGTATGATAAGGTTCTCACTGACATTCCAGGTCATACTTCAGCTATTCAGCATGATATTCTCCTAACTGATGAAACACCTATCCGTATTCGTCCATATCCCATACCTTTACACTATAGAGATAAGGTCGAAAAGGAATTAGATGAGATGCTTCGATTAAACATAATTGAACCATCGTTGTCACCATATGCTTCATCTATGGTGATAATAAGAAAGAAGGATAATAACATTCGTCTATGTGTAGACTATAGAAAATTAAATAAAGTCACACAATTTGACGCTGAACCTTTGCCACTTTTAGAAGATTTATTAGTGAAATTATCTCATTATACTTTCTTCTCTAAGTTTGATCTGTCAAAAGGCTATTGGCAAGTACCATTGACAGAAAGGGCAAAACCACTCACTGCTTTCTCGACGCCCCGAGGCCTATTCCAATTTAATTTTATGCCTTTCGGGTTAGTTAACGCTCCTGCCACGTTCGTACGCATGATGCGTCGAATCCTATCTCATCATCCCAACGTCATTGCGTACATAGACGACATTTGTCTTTTCAGTGACTCATTAGAAGAACATTTAGAAGGATTAAACTCATTACTGCCCACGTTACAAAATCATAATTTAACTGCTAAGCCATCAAAGGCATTTGTGGGTTTCCACGAGATTTCTTTTTTGGGACACCGTATTGGTCGCGGTATGTTATACACAGAGGACAGTAATGTTTCCAAAATCCTTAACATCTCCACACCTAAAACAAAGAAACAGGTGCGATCTCTATTAGGACTAGTACAATACTATGGGAAATTCATACCACATCTTTCGTCCATTACTGCTCCTTTCTCTTCATTACTTAGGAAAGGTGCAGCTAACGTGATTCGGTGGTCCAACGAACATCAAATCGCGTTGGATATCATAAAGACTTTTTTTCTAATCATCCTGTTTTAAGGTTACCTAACGAGAATTTGCCATTTGTATTACGCAGCGATGCTTCTAATTACGGCGTGGGAAGTGTCTTATTACAAGAATACAATGATACCTTGCACCCAGTTCTCTATGCGTCACGGAAGTTAACTCCAACCGAACAGAAGTATTCTGTTTTGGATAAGGAACTTCTCGGTCTTGTGTGGTCAATAAATAAATTTCAGAGATACTTGCTCGGATCACACTTTATTGTTGAATCAGACCAAAAAGCTCTTACTGCACTCAACACAAAGGACATAAAATCTGCCAAATCTACCAGGTACGCGATCGCGTTACAACAATTCAATTTCACGATCCGATCCATACCTGGCACACAGAATGTTCTCGCAGACATCTTGTCGAGATGTCCGAATGAATCGAAGTAGCAGCTACGCCATTAAGACAACTGAAACTTCGATACTGACAGTTCATCGATTGTAACTTTTACGTGTAATACCTCGATTATCAGATTCATTAACATTCATTCAAGTGAGATTTACAATGCTTATGTATCAAAATAACATTGAACGTTAAGATATATGACTATCTTGTTGAAAATAAAAGTCACTCAATTATGACATTGAATTGAAAATAACTTTGAAAAAGGATTATATTTTCTCACAGAAATGACATTTCTAACACTTGGATTTTCTTTGTGGAACTGAACTTGTTATATTATAAACTGTTCACTAACTGGAAAATGGAACTTTCGTTATTTAAGGAATTAATAACACTATTAAAGTGAAATAAACAAATTAATTAGATTATTAAACTTGGATAATTAGTTAGTTAACATAATGATTGATGTAATTAACTATATAATATTTAAGTAGATTTATTAATATTGGTATTTAAGCACATTAATTTAACATTGGTAATTTAATTAGTACCACAAAATGACTTAGAGACACAGTTAAGTGCGTTGCTCTTATACGTGTTTAAATTGTATTCTTTCATTTTTATTAATTTTTTTTCACTTGTCATTTCAAAGACATATCCATCACTTTTCTGTTTATTCATTGGTTTCTCATCATTTCTTTACATTTGTGTTAATTCAATATTTCTAAATATGTTATTTTATTTCATTTACCACATTGTACCAAAAGTGGTCAATTGTGGATGTATGCTTTTATGCATACCTTTTGTTCAGTTGAGTTGATTGCAATTTCATATTTGATTATTTTCATCATGATATATTTGTAAAATTGTAAGATGTAAACTTGAATCACCTCTAGTGTCGAGTATTAAAGAAAAAAATTAATATAATTAATTTTTTTGGGGGGATTGGTAAGGAATCTGTAAGCCCTTTTCGTTAGACAGATGAAGGTAGTATCATATTGTTAATATGTTGTCCTACCTCTGTAAGTAACCTTACGCACCGACTCACATGAGAGTAAGTCTTATTGGTGAGTTTGATTTCATTAGCGCACGGGTGTGCACTAAGGCGTAGAGGGGGTTATGTAGACCGCACGTGTATCTAATCAGTCAGTCTACGTCATAGCTGGGATTGAGAAGCTTAGTGCCCAAGAACGAGTCCATTGATTCATGGCGTTCGAACCCGTTTGCGGGTATATTGTTATTGTGTATGACCGTCCGTCTGTTCATAGATGAGGACTCGGGTCTACAGTAATCTAGTGTTATTTCTTGGGAAGAGAAGCAAGTATGATTGTTGATGATAATGTCTTTTCGTTCTCACGTAGACGTCTAGTTGAACCAATACGTCATTGGTACAAAATGGAGTCTTACGTGAAACTTAATATGCAAACTTTAAAGCCGACGGATTCCGACGTTAGGATCATCCCGGATTGGCTTGATATAAATTGTTATGATGTAAATCAGTATTCGGCTGTTACGAATACGTACCCCACAAAGCAGAGGTGACTCAAGTATTTTTGCTATATCAAAGCTATGATGCCACGAAGGTCGTGGGCAGAAAAGTATATAGTATTGTTATTCGTCATTGATTGAAAATAAGAGGCCAGTACTAAAGGAGATACGTAGTATCGGAACATTATATGATATAGAAGACCTGACAAAGTTCTCCGTCATTGCCAAGGTCATAGGACAGTGGAAGATTGAACTATGTTATATAACTGCCTCATTTGCTTAATTGGATGCCATGTTATGAACAATGTATAACTATTCTGACGTTACCTAAGCGACGATCTTTATGAACGAATTAACTGCATTTTTAAAATATGAACCTTACGTGGTGTGCTGTCCAGTGAACGTCAACCATCCGTCGTCAACCTTATATGTTCGTCTAGTGAACCGTACCATGTTAAATAAATTGATTGAACTATACATCTTCTTGGCATTAGTTACCATGCCCAGGGTTGGCAGTTGCAGTTGTATTTTTACTACTTGTTCCAAATTGAATACATTCGCGTTATCAAGTAGACAGCTTCGACAAACATCATTGTCACACCTCAAACAACGAACAAACAAGAACCAACACCATAATCGAACCCAACAAGCGTACATAGTTCTACCACGGACCATACGAACATGGCGGGTTATGAGTACCGTTCAGGTTGACCTTTTGTAGGCGTACCTAAGCCTAGCCTCCAGAAAAGGTATAGACGCTAACATAGCGAAGTTTATAGGAGTAAAGGAACTGTTCTCTGGGTCTAGGGTGACCCGAATCATATAACTTTAAGGTATGAAGATACCTGGTGAATTTCCTAGTAGAAAGGGGGCTCTCGCTGCGTGAAGATGGTGCGACAATGTCAGAATCTTAGCAGACTGTACATATTGATAATAAGAGCTCAGTTACCTTCGTTCAGAAATATCACCACACACATATATACCTCCAGGCAAGTAGAATCATCAAAGGGAATCGTCGTTAGCCAAGCTAACACACATGAGGATAGCCAATATCCCAACCACAGATCACAGAGGTATCAAAACGGTCTGCTCTCCATGAAAATCTACGGTACACTCCTGGACGGAAATCATTTCTAAAACCACCCACAGTTCTGGACATGCGCAGAAGCGCTCGGCAACCTCAATTCGAATCAGGCGACCCACAAACGGGCACATACCCAGAAAGATGCGAATAAACGCGCCTTATAAGGATAGGGAATAAAACTCAATACGGGTTGGAAAGCATTGCAAGAAATCTTTAAGACTTCTGACCAAACAAGGAGAACTGCCTTCAGTCGGTCTAAAAATAGAACGGCAGTTTAAGTAACAAGAACAGGTAACAACCAAGGTTAAAAAGTAGACCCAGTTATTAACGAGTTACATCCCCTTGACTACCAGACAAGGTTTGTGCAAGCGGATTCTGTTCGCAACAGATGCTTCATCAAAGTATGTATACACCTGTCATTGAAGCTAAGCGCAGTGCTATGAATGAATACAAACGTTCAACGAGTGCTAGAACCCTACAGATTTTGAAGGCTACGAGAAGCAAAGTTCAACAAACTGCTCGACGCTGTGCAAATGACTATTGGCTCCAGCTCAGTGAGAGCATCCAGATCGCTGCGCAAACAGGCAACATTAAACAAATGTATGACGGTATAAAGAAAGCACTTGGCCCCAAAAAAAGTAAGACGGCACCGCTAAAAACCATCAGCGGAGAGAAGCTAACCGATAATGGTAAGCAGATGGAGAGGTGGGTCGAGCACTACTCTGAGCTTTATGCTAGAGAAAATACCGTTACACCTGCAGCCCTTGATGCTGTCAAATGTCTGCCAACTATGGAGGAGCTGGATACTGAACCAACATTAGAGGAACTCAGCTAGGCCATTGATAGCGTTGCCTCTGGCAAAGCACCAGGCAGTGATGGGATTCCTCCTGATTTAATCAAATGCTGTAAGAGCACGCTATTACACCCCCTGCATAGGATGCTGTGCCAGTGCTGGGAAGAGACAACTATTCCTCAAGACATGCGAGATGCCAAGATTGTAACACTGTACAAAAATAAAGGAGACAGAAGTGATTGCAATAACTACAGAGGCATCTCTCTTCTTAGTATTGTTGGTAAGGTTTTTGCCAAAGTCGTCTTAATGCAACTACACAAGTTAGCTGAGCGCATATATCCAGAGTCACAGTGTGGATTCCGAGCTGGTAGATCAACAACAGACATGATCTTCTCTGTCCGCCAGCTTCAGGAAAAATCAAGAGAGCAGAAAAGGCCTTTATATATTGCCTTTATAGACCTCACAAAAGCATTTGACCTGGTTAGTAGGGATGGACTCTTCAAAATCCTCCTGAAAATAGGCTGCCCTTCTAAAATGCTGGAAATGATAAAGTCATTCCATGACGACATGAAGGGAACAGTCCAATATGCTGGAAGCACGTCACAGCCCTTTGACATACGAAGTGGCGTTAAACAAGGCTGTGTTCTGGCTCCGACCCTCTTCGGGATCTTCTTTGCCTTACTCTTAAAACATGCATTCAGAGATGCAACTGAAGGAATATGCACTCACACTAGGTCAGATGACCGTCTGTTTAATCTTTCAAGGCTGAAGGCAAAAACAAAAATCAGAAGGGTCACTATAAGAGACTTGTTGTTCGCTGATGATGCTGCAGTCGTCACTCAAAGCCAACAGGAGCTTCAGAGCTTGATGAATCTCTTCACTAAAGCATGCAAGGACTGTGGCCTCACAATAAGTCTAAAGAAAACGAATGTGCTGAGTCAGGATGCGGGTGCTGCACCAGTTATCACTATCGATAACTATTAATTGGCAGTTGTGCACCACTTCACATACCTAGGGTCTACCATCAATGACAAATTCTCACTGGAAACAGTAATCGACAGCCGCATTGGCAAAGCTGCAGCTACCTTTGCCCGCCTCACATCGCGTGTTTGGGGAAACTCCAAACTCACAATGAAGACCAAAGCTGCGGTATATAATGCCTGCGTCACCAGCACACTCCTGTATGGCAGCGAGACCTGGACGACCTATGCTAAGCAAGAAAGAAGGCTCAATACCTTCCATTTACGGTGTCTACGCCGCATCATGGGAATTTCGTTGAAAGATAAAGTGACAAATGTCGAGGTGTTGTCACGTGCTGGCCTTCAAAGTATGTATACACTGCTTGGACAGCGCAGACTTTGCTGGCTTGGCCATGTTCGCCGCATGGAAGATGGTCGCATCCCAAAAGATATCTTCTACGGACAATTAGCAGACGGCAAGAGAACAGTTGGGCGACCACAGCTGAGGTTCAAAGATGTGTGCAAGAGAGATGTGAGGGCACTGGACATGGATCCAGCAACATGGGAGGATGAAGCTGCCGATCGAACTAAGTGGCGATGCTATTTACGGCGCCACCTCTGATTGGGCGAAGAGAGGCTCACACAACAAGCAGAGGAGGGGAGAAAACGTCGAAAGGAGCACCAGGAAAATAAGCAGCTGAGGGCTGTCACCTCAGGGGCGCATTCCCATAGTCAGTTATGACTGAAAGGGCTATTATTATTATTAGAACTGTACATACAACAGAGATATACCAACAGTGAACGGTACCTACAACAGAGATATACCAACAGTAAAGGGTACATACAACAGACATATACCAACAGTGAACGGTAAGTACAACAGAGATATACCAACAGTGAACTATACCTACAACAGAGATATACCAACGTTGAACGGTAACTACAACAGAGATATACCAACAGTGAACGGTAAATACAACAGAGATATGCCAACAGTGAACGGTACATACAACATAGATATACCAACAGTGAACGGTTCATAACAACAGAGATATACTTTCAGTGAACGGTACACACAACAGAGATATATCAACAGTGAACGGTACCTACAACAGAGATATACCAACAGTGAACGGTATATACAACAGAGATATACCAACAGTGAACGGTACATACAACAGAGATATACCAACAGTGAACGGTACCTACAAAAGAGATATACCAACAGTGAAGGGTACATACAACAGAGATATACCAACAGTGAACGGTACCTACAACAGAGATATACCAACAGTGAACGATACCTACAACAGAGATATACCAACATTGAACGGTACCTACAACAGAGATATACCAACAGTGAACGGTAAATACAACAGGGATATGCCAACAGTGAACGGTACATACAACATAGATATACCAACAGTGAACAGTACCTACAACAGAGATATACCAACAGTGAACCGTACATACAACAGAGATATACCAACAGTGAACGGTACCTACAACAGAGATATACCAACAGTGAACGGTACATACAACAGAGATATATCAACAGTGAACGGTACATACAACAGAGTTATACCAACAGTGAACGGTGTACACAACAGAGATATACCAACAGTGAACGGTACATACAGCAGAGATATACCAACAGTGAACGGTACATACAACACTGATATACCAACAGTGAACGGTACATACAACAGAGATATACCAACAGTGAACGTTACATACAACAGAGATATACCGACAGTGAACGGTACATACAACATAGATATACCAACAGTGAACGGTACATAAGCCAGAGATATACCAACAGTTAACGGTACATACAACAGAGATCCGAGCTTATGTTAAGGACAATAAGAACGAGGAACAATTGTCGTAGTCTATATAGAGAATTGGCCCAAATGCACAGGATAGAGGTAGTACAAGAAGGGATTAATCAACCATATTGCAGATAATGGCATATGAATAAAAAGCCATAGAACAACAGATACATGCAACAGAGGGACAGAGTTCAACAAAGGAGAATACAACAAGACAAAATGCATGAAAGAGTGGCGGATACTAAAAGACAACACACAAATGAAAAGGCACCCCAAAGTTTCAACAGACAACAAAGATCAGAAAATTGGAATAGCCTGAATAGGAGAAGGACTAGAATGGCAGTAAGGAATTTCATCGCCGAGATCAACAGCAGAAAGATATGGGAGAAAAACTTCGTGGCATTAGAAAACGGACAAAGGTGTCTCATAACGACAGAAGACGGATGGAAGGCACACATACGTCCTATAAGATCAGGAAGGAAAGTTAACAGATACCAAGAAGTACATTTAGTGAATACGGACAGGACACAGAACAACCCTGGGAATAACATGCAACCCAAACAGAAAAACCAGTGGGAGAGTATAAGAAGACGGTTAGTGTCGCTATACAAACAGAGACATCCATAAACTTCAGTACACACTGAACACCACATAGGGACAGTGATTGGACCATCAAGGGAGATAATTGGGTACTGATACCAGAAGAGATGAATGAGGTTACATCACATGAAAGTTCTCCAGAAGAGTCATATACACCAGGAGCAGAAGGAAGTCAGATTGTCACCAGAGCAGAAGTACATGAACAACCGAAAAACCTAAACCAAAGATCTGGAGTTTCTAACTATTCACAAAACAAACAAGAGAAACAGGAGAGAGGAAACGAGAAAGAGGAGAACGACAAAGAGGATACAGAGAGAAATGTAACAGTCCTGGTGGTTTATGAAGTGAGGACTGGTCACGACACCAATTAGTAATATGTGACAGCGCCCGTACTGGAGATGAACCGGGAGCTGGTCACGGTGCCAATTAGTAATATGTGACCGTGTCAGTGTCAATCTGAAGAATGGTCCATAAGGCACCAATTAGTAATATGTGACAGTGCCGGGTCTTCTTTTAAAGTAAACTAGGTGACAGAGGCAGGCCTAGTTGTTGTCTTCTCAAACTGTTCGATTATCTCATTGACTCATCTTCCAAGTAAGGGTATCTCTTATTGACTGGCCATCACCGCCAAAGGTAGCGATTCTTGGATGAGATATGGTTCGTTTATTTTATTACCCTGGACTCGTTCTTCCCTCCTTGTTGTTAAGTAGCGACTAGGTTGTATAGTGGTAGGTTTTGATATTATTTGTTTGCAGGACTCCTTGTTCACACTCCCACTCCACAGCCTTTTATAAATCAAACCAACTTACGTAGTATAATTCCAAATAAAACAACTTTATTTACAAAATATAAGTTCCTTAATTTTCCAAACAAAGTGTAGGTTTCCAAACTCCATCTCTTATCCATGCATCCAGACCTTGACTCAATTTATAATTCAAAGGTATTATTATTATTGCATCTTCTGCAGACTCTTGCTTATTCATATATATAGTCTGCCCACTATTTATCCTCCTTTTTTTCCTCTCAACCTTATCTCTTGTATTTAACCTGCCAGGCCTAACTCAAATACATGCATCAATATCTATTCATAGTTCACATATAAAATCAAATAATGTCAGGTACAGCTGTTGTGGCATCCTCATACTTACTCTTTTATGAGAGAGCGCATAAGTTGTTTCATAATTATCAAATTCACCATTAACTCTTCTTTCCTCTCTCCTGTGTCAACCTGGTCAGTCTTATACTCTATTAAAGGCATCACAACCAAGTCAAAATTTATACATCGTAAATCCAACGTCAGCTAGGACTTCTGTAGTGGCTTTGATACTTACGCTGAAGTGAGAGAGCGCATAATTTATCTCATGGATGTCAGTGTGTCGCAAACCCTTGCTCAGTTATCCATGTCTAAGGACTATGCCTCATAACTCATTTATATGACAACTCATCCTAGCTGTCAGATAACAAAAGTTATTCACTTTGCAATTTTAATCGTGCCTTTGCTTTAATGTTCTCTTTTGTTGTTCGCTCCTTTAAATGTGAGTGTCGTTACCCTCTGAAAAAATGTTGACCGTATTTCTGAAAACTTGTCTCTTTGCATATTAAAAGTCAAAACGTTCTCTTACCTTTTTTTAAAAAAAAAAAAACCTTTATTTAGGTCGTGATTTTAAACACCATCAATGTTATTTACAAGACTTTGTAAAAATTACATGATGTAAGATATGGTATATAAAGTTACTTCCCCCCCCCCCCCTCCCTGAACAATAACATCAAGTCAAAAAACAATATCATAGCAAAGCAAAAACAAAAGGACGCAGAAAATATTTCACAACATAGCCCTATCAAATCCAAAAATCCCCACACTATCTCAAACAGCTGTCATATAAAATACAAGTCAGTAATAATCAAAGTGTAAAATTATTGGATGATGAGACAGAGTGTAAATGAGGCTACAATATTCTAAGTACATCGACATCCTACCATGAGATGATTGGTGAAGACATAATTGATAAATGGTATTTATATTGCATGTTATTTACAGAAGTATTTACAATCAAAGCTACCTGTTTTACATTATATAATCAAACAACTAAGTATTTAAAGAAAAGCAAACTCCGCAACAAGAAATATTTTTAAAGTTGTTCTATTCTGTTTTGTGTTATTTGTTCGTATATCTGTGAAAATATTCTACTGTCGTAATGTATGCCGTCATGTACTGCCCTATTTCTACATATCCACACTAAGTATCTAAATTCTGCTAATAAAGTTAAGAGTTTAAGCTCCGTCTGTCTCGGTAACGTAGGTAAAATATTCAAAATGACCGCTTGATACATGTTGAGTGAATGCGGTGTTTTGGAAGTTATTAACGTTCTTAGTTTGTTTAGTGTAGGGACCACTGTCCTACATGTGTAAAACAAGTGGTCCTCTGTTTCTATTGCATTGTTACTGCACAGTTTACACCTTGGTGGCGCCTTGCCTGCTTTCATTGCTGAATGCTTGCTCATGATAGGTGTTAAACCGTACAGTAACCAAAATGTAACTTGTTTGGCTTGTGGCTTGACGTCTATTGCATGAATGTTTGTGAAGCTCTGCGTGTAGTCTGTTATGAAAAGGTTGTACCCTCGTTTTATCCGTGCGCCTAAAAAAGATTCTTGTGCCCCTACCAGGAGTTTGTATATAAGTTTAGTGTCTTGCTTAACTAATTGTTCGTTCCCTTTTAAATTTTGTAAACATATTCTGTAGAAGGGTGGTGGGGTACCAAAAAAGATGGGGTTGTTTGTTGTCTGGTTTACATAGTTTGAGTATTCTAAGTCCGATATAATAGTGTGCTAAGGGGTACAAACTGGGGTTCTTAATTACCTCTCCTGTATATTTAATCCTTAGGGCTTTAATTTTAGTGGTGATGTCTTGCAGAGCTATCCCCCCTCCCCCTTGTGCTTAGGTTGTATTAGGGTTACGTGTTTAATACTTTTAAGAGTGCCCCTAAAAATGAAACTCCTAATCAGTACATTAAATTTAGTTACAATTGATTTTGGTATGATTTGAATATTAGCTGTATATATAATTTTAGGCATAATAAAACAGTTCACTATGATACTGGGAGCCGCGCTAGCGTAGTGGTTACAACACCGCTCTGGCGACCGGGTGATACAGGATCAAACCCGGGCGACGGCATTTGAGGATTTTTCGTCGACCGGGATTTGGACTGGATTAACTCGAGACCTGGCGAGGACATTTGAAGGAGTGTCGTCGACCAGGGACTGGCGGCTCCTGAGCCGACCCAGCTGCAATGGGTACCTCCGAAATCGGCGAGTATTTGCCTGAATGGCGAGGGTCACCAGAAATAAAGGGATACTCACGTAAAATCAATGTCAGGTTAGACATAAAATAATAACCTGAGATTTCGCCTCGAGTATTAGCGGGCGAACGCAAAAAAACAAAAAAAAAAAAAAAAAAAAAAAAAAACTATGATACTTCTCCCAAAAATAGTAGCTGTCTTGTATTTATATTTCTCTAACATGTTTTGAATTTTATCTACTAACTTTACCCATGTCTCTGTATTAGGGTCATGGGGGTTACAAGAATAGTTTATCCCATAAATTTTGATTCTGTTAACTTGCATTAACTGAAAGGGGAAATCTGTCTTGTTTGCCCATTTACCTAATCCCATTAAACTAGATTTTTGAATATTTAGTTTGGATTCGTTAGCGTATCCAAACTCTGTAAAGGTTTCTAATATCTTTCTTATGGAATCTACAGTTGCTGGAAGGAATAAAGTATCATCAGCGTACGCTAATGATTTTCTTTCCCCTTGCCCGGGTATAAAAGTCCCCGTGATGTTTACATCTTGTCTTATTTTTTCCAGCACTGGTTCTAGTGTTAAAACGTATAACAGGGGAGACAAAGGGCAACCCTGTCTCACTGATCGTGTCAGCCTAACTGGGTCACTTAAACTGTGATTAATTAGTATTCTACTATGGGGTTTTTTATATAAGATTTCTATCCATGTTCTAAAGTAAGCACCTATGTTGTTTGCTTGTAAATTTTTATGTAGGAAGGAATGTGATACTCTGTCAAAGGCTTTTTCCTGATCTAATGATAGTATTGCACTTTGACACTGTCTATCGTGCGTGTATGTAATCAAATCCCTTATGAAGTGTGTATGTCTACAAATGTTCCTACCATGTACACTGCATTGTTGGTCAGCGTGTATCAAGTTCTGCATGAATAATTTAAGTTTCAGAGTGAGAGCTTTGGCCAAGATTTTATAATGAGTATTTAAAAGCGAAATAGGCCTGTAATTTTTGATTGACTTTCTGTCAGCATTATCTTTAGGTATTAAAGTAATAAAGGATTCATTTAAACTATTCGGAAGCTCTCCTTTCTGGAAGGCTTCCTCAAATACTTTAATTAAAAGGGGGCCTAAAATTGGGAAAAAGAAAAAGTAAAATTCTGCCGTTAACCCATCTGGGCCGGGTGATTTATTTTTCTGGAAAGTACTGATCGCTTCCCTTAAGTTTTCTAATGTTAAAGTTTTGTCTAATTTCATGCTCTCATCATCACTTAAACGTTTTGTGTAGTGTAGAAATTTATCCTGTATGTTTACGTTAGTTGGTTCTTTAGCGTATAATTTTGTGTAATATTCAAAAAAAGCGTGTCTAATATTAGTGTCTTCTGTCTGATGCTTTCCATTCATGTCAAATATTTCGCGGATCTGTCTACTGTGTTGTACATTTTGTTCAATCGCTAAGTATTGTCTACTGGGTGTTTCTTGTGTAATAGTATTTAATTTTGACCTAAGGAGAGCTCCTTGGTATGTGTGTTGTTTGTACAGGTCTAATTGCTCTTCTAAAGTATGAATGTGTGGGTTAGATTTGTCTATCTGCTTAGTTAAACTTATTGCGTCTTCCAATATATTTTGTTCCCTCTTAAAAGCCCTGTGTATTGTTGTTGCTAAAGTCTGTGTTCTGTCCCTTATTGTGTTTTTTAGCAGGTCCCAATATTCTGCAATGTTGTTATTAGGGATATCCTGTGTGTAACCCTGAATGAGTTGTGTTATTGTATCTGTGAAGAAGGTATTTGTTAGCAAGTTACTGTTGAATTTCCAATGCGGGGATCTCTTTAATTTTGTATATGTGTGTCCCGTACTTAGAACTGTGTATACTGCTTGGTGATCTGTAAAATTAAGCGTGTTTTTTATATGGTAAGTTTTGTGTATATTGTAATTGTTGGATGCGTACAACTTGTCCAGTCTTGAGGTCTGTCTCAAATATGGGTTTGTCTTGTCGTGAAATGTGAAAGCTTGTGTGTTCGGTTGTAGTTTTCTGTACACGTCTACTAGGTCATGTTTGTCAAGAATGGGTTGTAAGTGTCGTATTGATAGGGGTATTTGAATTTTCTTTCTCTTAGATACGGGGCCCAAGGAACTACTGTCTAAACTGGCCAAAACACAGTTAAAATCTCCCCCTAACACTATTCTAGTTCCTTTGTAGTGCTTATCTATAATGTCATACAGTCCGTCATAAAATTTGGGTTGGTCAGTGTATAATGTTGGTGCGTGTATATTAATGAGCGTGTGTATGTCTTGTTTGTTGTGTTTGTTTTGTATTTGTATAATGACAATTCTGCCACAATTGCCTGTTCTATAATGTACTGTCTCCCAATCTTCATTTATTTGGAGGATGGCAGTACCCCCATGGCAGGTGCCTAGGGCGAACCAGCCATGTTTAAGTCCTAGTCTAGTTACTATCTGATCGGCATGATAATCAGAAGTAATCCCCGTCTGTTGCAAAAACAGAAAATCGGGTTTCTCTTTTTTAATCAGTTTGATAATGTGCTCTAGTTCATTCCTCAAACCATTGATATTGAGCAATGTTAGGACTTGGCTGCTTGACAAAGTGGTATCTGAGGGTTGGCCACTTGTTGCAAACTGTCTACATGGCAAAGTGGCAGAGTGGCCACTTGCCATATCTAAACTATTACAAAGCAGAGTAGTGGTCTGAGGCTGGCTACCAGCTACAAGTGAGTTACTCAATAAAACGCTAGTTGGTGATTTATCATGTATTTTAAAAATTGTAGTAGGCAAAGTGATAAACTGGTCATTTATTACACATGGTTTGCACAGCATAGCGGTGCCCGTTGGCTGACCGCTTTCTGTCGTAACTAGGCCACTCGACACATTCATGTTTACCTTGCTTGACGAGGCGGTGCATAAGGGCTGACCTGCTAACCTAGTTACATGACTGCCTGACGGAATAGTGACCTGGGGCTGACTATCCGTTCCGCACTGATAATTTAGGCTGGGCGCAGATGAAACTGCGTCGCCTAACACTCAAACCCCAGTAGGGGGGGGGGGGAGTTGACTGCTTAAAAGAAACTGTGCGCATGTTAGTTGTGCGTGTGCTGTATCAAAACATACATTCAAATACTACTGAACTTATTTACATTAAAATAAAAACACAAAAACTCTTAAATCATGAAAAACACTGCCTAAACTATAGGTATTTGTACACTTTACTATAAATAAATACATTAATATTTTTATTTTATTATTTTTCTTCTTGGCTTTCCAACATGGGTCCACAGGAGAGGGCACTTCTTCCCACACACTGGTAGTTTGCTGTTCATGCTTCCAACAGGCTCACAGGGGAGGATAACTTCGGGGTGCAGCTCGGGCGTGCCTTCACATGCACCATTCGCCATCGGACCTCTCACTCGTCTCACCTGCTTGAAGCCTGGAACTAACTGCTTGCACTGGGCCCCAGTGCAGGGAAGAAAGGCTTGTAAGTGTAAACTCATCCGTCACTCACGTCTTCAAAGGGCTGACCGTCTATAAAGAGGATGGCTTGTGACATCATCGCCTCCATGTCTTCATCACCTTCTGCTTCAGCTGCCCAATTTATGCAAACCTGGGTGTTTGCTGGCGTTGACGCCTCTATAGCCTCAGATTCTGCTGGTGACCCTCCTACAGGGCTATTTGGCCGAGATGTGCTGCGTTCATCGACGACAGGTGTCGATGAAACCCATCTCGGGGATGGCTCTGGCGTAGACACCCTCGGTGGTGGTGATGGTGGCAGGTCACTTTTGCTTGGGGAGCGTTTGCTCGGCGACCTGCTATCGCTACGTTTTACCTCTTTTGACTTCACAGGCTCTGCTGCCTGGAGTAGGTATATTTTTCTGTTTGTTTCTTTTTTCTCCTTTTTGTTATTCACTACTTTAGTATAGTCATCACCCTCACTGACATCTGGGCTATTTGGCATGGGACTCTCCTCTCGGTTGTTGTGGTTAACTGGCGTTGCCCTGCCTTGCTCTCCCGGCGTTTTGTCAATCACTATTCCTCCCTGTTTTGTTTGTTTAACCTGGGTGGGGGCTGCCCGCTTCCTTGGGCACTGGCTGACCCATTGATCATCACCCCCGCAGATGGCACATTGAATTCTCCTGCCTGGCAGCGACACCCATATGCGCTGGGTTCTTTCTTCTGGCCCCGCTATTTTAAGATGTAAAAGATGGGGGATTTGGCATGATGAGGGCTTATACATGAAATTCCACTTGTCAAAGGCCGTTTTTATTCTTATAACCTCGGCGTCTTTGTCTCCGAAAACCGCAGCTGCCACTCGCTGCACCGCCTCTGCTTTCATGGTTGGTGGAATCCAATTGAGGGTTCCCTTTGACTTCTCCTTGTCCAGGTGTTCTATATACACCGACATTTGCAGGTTGGACCATTCCAATCTTTTCCCATGAAGGCCCTGGTAGTATTTGAGTTGGACCGCTGCCGTCAATGTAGCAAACCATTTAAAGAGTCCTGCAAACCGATATAGGGTAGTAATTCCACTTGTGCCCACACCTGCGGGTCCTGCTAGTATGCTCGTTATCAGCGAGTACGATGCTTGATTGGCCTGTGGGCCTGAAACTGTAATGATTAAAGTTCCTGGTTTGTGGAAAGATCCACCTTCAAAATCATCTTCCATATTGACATGGAAAGTTGGGACAGTTGGTGCTGCCATCTTAAATATTCTTAATCTTACCTTTTGGTTAAACAACCAAATGGAATGAAAACACAAAGTTAGCCTAGCTAACAGCTAAGCTAACACAAAGTCCTTGAAAAAAACCACAAGAAATTCCAAGAATGTGAAAAAGTCCTAATTTGACGTGTTGCCACGTCAAAAGCTCGGAAAAAAAACGTTCTCTTACCGTAATGATACAGAATCCCGTTACTTATCACAGACCTACTAACACACTTATGAGCTAGCCCTGTACTTTAAACACAGTTCAATCTAGTCCTATGAATTTGCTACCGCTAAATCAGTCTAAAGCTATCTACTTGTTCTGCCTTTCTTGAGAGCCCAGCAATTCACATATTGCTTCTTTGGTTACACCGCTCGGACTGGGGAAACACCCCCGCTCACCAGCGCGCCGTAATCTGTTCTGTCTTTCAAATCATTGTCCTATCATTCGTTCTTTGTTTTCCAGTCAATGCGATTGGTCCCGTCGTATTTTCACTCACCGACTCCAAACTCACGCCTTTTCCACGCTGGCAACCTGATGAGCTGACCTCTGTAACTCGAGTCATTGTTTCTCGTGCATTCTATTTTCTCTCTGCTCACTAAGCCTGCAAGAGGCGTTAATTATTTGTTATTTCCCTGGGAGGTTTTTGCTTTAATATTACTTTCCCTTCTTAAGGCTTTACCAAAACAATCATGCTATGCAAATTTCTTACACCATAACTGTATACTCCTAGAAACCATCTAAGTGTAAATCAGCCTTACTTTTAATGACTTGGAATCAAAGGGTTCTCTCCCTTTCCCTCCAATCCCAGGTGTACAACCTTTCATTTCCCATCTCTAGGACAAATAGCCTGTTTCCTAAATTATTCAAATTTCCCAAACCATTTTCTCATACTGTTTTGTCCTATCAAAACTAAATTACTGTTCATCCAAACCTTACGGTGACAGAAATAGACATAATTTATACAGAAGTAGAAATAGAAGAAGAAGAGGAAAATGTACAGCGTAATCAGAAGAGAACGTCGGAAAGAGACAAGGTTGAATGATCATTACCAGAAGAATTAAGGAGGCTAAGAAATGTAAGAGACAATTCGGAAAGCGAAGAGGACATTCCGCCCATGGAATACGTACAGAGGCTACACGAGAGAGAAAACAGATTAGCAGAGCAAGAAACACAATTACGACAGAGGCAGGAAGCGGAGAGGCAACAAATAATCACAAAAGAAAATCCGCAAATAGAAGAGGAAATGGAATAAAATGGAGAAACGGACGAGCAGGAGGATAGGGCCAGAGACGTTACACGAACGAACGAACGAACGAACGAACGAACTTTATTTTCGAAGGGTTGAGAATTGGGCGCGCAGGCCCGTCTAACATTCTGCCCTTTCACTCTCATTAATCTTGCATACTATATCCTTTTATTCCCACGTATTACTTTAAGCATTAATTTAAAGGCATGAAACATTATAAAGTTAACATAACAGCATTCATTTACAGTTTACAATCATAATAAAAAAATGAGTAGGTTTTTTTTTTTAAATAAACAAGATAGTGACTGAAGAAAAATAATAATAATAAAAATAAAATAATATAAACAAAACAATAAATAAATAAGTTACGTATACCGACACTCACTTATGCGGTCAGAGAAGAGAAGAGATATTATACGTCATCCGACGATTCGTCAGATGATTATAAGCCACTCGCAAAGTTAAGAAATACAGCACAAATGCAGGAACGCCCGAAGTGGAGGGGCAGACACAGGGAAGCACAGGAGAAAGATAGACCGACAAGGAGAAAGGGTCGGAAAACCATTAATGAAGTGGAAGATAGGAGGAGACGGAGAAGGACTACAGAAGAGGTATCGATGTCGAACGACTCAGACAATATATCGTCTGAGGAGAGTGACGAGAGTCACAAACAAAGCAAATGGAGATCTTATAGAAGGGAATATATTAATAGAAGAGAGAAGAAGAAAGAGAGATCGCAGAATTGTATAGACATAGGGATAAGAAATATTAAAAGAGAAAATGAGGACGGGAGAGGAAATAGGGATGGTGGAGAATACATGTCCAAGAGCCGTGGGGGACATAGAGAGGTAAATAGAAGAAATAACGGTAGAGGAAGAGTAAGTAGGGATCGACGGAGAGAACGATCCACTAGTTGGGAGGAAGAGACTTGGAGAGTCGGAAGACGAGATATGAGAGCAATGGTCGAGTGAGATCCAGTAGTAGAAATAGAGGTGTCAGTAGGAGCAGACGGGAGAATCCCAGGAGTACGGGAAGAAGTAGAGAGACATGCATAAGTAGGGAGAGAGACGTAAAGAGAATTTGGGGAGTTAAGAAAAACTCACGAGGGAAGAAGAAGTAGAGAAATCGAAGCAAACGATGCAGGAAGTTAGTCGTGTAGAAGAAAATGAAAAGTGGAGAAATCACCGGAGTCATATGAGGAAAATATGGCAGACAGCGAGGGGAGAAATACTGAAGAAAGTGGTTAAAGTGACTGAACCAAGCACAGAGGAGATCAAGAAAGAAATAAAAGCCGAACTGAGAAAAGCTAAACCCGACACCGAGGTACTAAAATACGCGCAGAAACTTCCGGAGAGGAAGTTTGGTACAGACTTATCAGAAAGAAAAATAGAAATTCACAAGGTTGTATAGAACGCGATAGAGGAACTTGATTACCGAGAAATTAATATAGTGGATATAGACGTGTTTTCAGACTCGATGTCAAGTTACCCAGACAGTGAACCGTCAGACAAATAGAAAGAAGCATTTGAAAATATGACTCTTGATGAAGTCATGGCGCTGTTGGACAAGAGGGGTGAAAAAGGAGTATGTTGAGGGAAGCCATAAGTAAATGGCAGAGATATCGAGAAATGTTCCAAAAGGAACGAACATATAACGGAGGAATTATAAGTGAGACGACAAGAGGCGTAAGTGAGTTCTGGAGTGAACAGATATAGTAAGTGAAGCTTTACGAAAAGAGCAGAGTGTTATGAGGAACAGAAGAATAGGGAAGAAAGAGATTGAGATACACAAATACAGAAGGTAGAGAATAGAGAGATTAAAATAAAAGAGGCGAAGAATAGAGAAACGTATATAACTGAGTAGGAAGAAATAGGAGGAAGAGAGTCAGAACAGGGACAATGGAAAATAGGTATAAAATGATAGGACAGTTTGGTGCAGAGGCAGTGAAATAAATCAAATAGAAAGAAGATTAAAGATGTTAGAAATAGATAGCTGATACGGAAACGCAAGTAAGTCGAATTAGGGGACCACAGCTTTTTTTTAGGTCCAACGATAATTAAAAGGTTAGCTAGGGGGATATCAGTAATAAAGAATCAGTGATACCATGATGTTTTAAATGGGTCACAAACGGCTGTATATATTGTAAATTATGTGTAACAGGCAGTTACAGGACATTACGGAAAAAGTGTGAGGTACAGAAGAAGTAAAGAAGAAAGTGAGTACGGATATGATGATGCTCAGTAGGTCATGATGGAATGACTTATGATGGGAAACAAATAAAGCTTGATATAAGAGAATACATAAAAGGTTGAGCTCGGAAACAAAGTAGGAAATGGAGAGGTTGAGAGTGAAAATGGTGTGTGAAAGGATTATTAAATTGTGGATGAAAGAAGCGTTCAATGTATACATAAATCACAGTTAGTAGTGACTATAGAGTATGTTTTGTGGTTGGTATAATATAATTACAATATGATGAGGTAGTTAGAAGAAGATGATGAATGCATAACGGATTATTCCATGTGGGTAGAATGATGATGTACGTATTATTTGTGTTTATGCATGGTAATACTGATCATGGAAGTAAATTAAGTTTTGGGGTAGAGACAGGGGTCTTAATCAAGAGGAAAGAAAAATTTGTCCTGGGGAACAAATCTTTTTTTTAGGATAGGGCAGGTTATGTGATAGGAATGGGAGATAACTGGGATTAGAATAACATGGATAATTATTGAGTAGCGGGACTTAGCTGATTCGTCATCAGAGACACGGGAAGTCCTTGCGCTGACAGAAGTGTTTACTTCCCTCTTCACTCGTCGACTGGCTCAGGTAGATAGCTGAGAGCAGGTTAGCGACCGTCTATAAAGTAATGGCCAGCTCAGGTACCATTGTATATTCGGTGCTGCTGCAGTTTGCAGAAAGGAAGACAGACAAATGATATTTTCACGACAAATAGTTTCCATGTCGAGCTGTGTCAAGTATGTCGCCAGCAGTTCATTCAGGAAACCTTGGTAGGTAAACTCTCGAATAGCTAATCAAGTGCAGATAATCAAGAAATTGTTTAGAAGCAGTGGGCCAGTGTCAGATGCATAGGGCAGACTTTATAAAGATCAGTTCTAGTGGCTAAGAATAAGTTTTCGGCACTGGTGGTGACCCATCTAATATTTCAAAGCCAAAATGAATATACTGAGAACAACCCTTTAACAAGTATAGAATAGTAGACAATATTAATGTAGTCAGCAGAGGTCAAGCGTTGATCAACTAGTTCTTGACTAGTGAATTAAATTATGTATGAAAGTGTCAACGTAGAAGGCATGTGTCTTCTTATTACCTTTACAAACAGGCACGGAGATGGCCAACTGTAAATATGTTATTGTCAACAATAAAGGAATGTTGTTGTCAGCCACAAGTCGATCAGTGATTGCAGTCATCATGTTGTCTAGTCCTAGAGTATCACTCAGAAGTCACATTAGCAAGACAAGCCCAAAAATTAACGTAACAGACATGCGTAACCAAGAACAAGGAAGGTCACTATAATCATTGTTTTAAATGAGAACGTACACACAACGGCGTCAGTACATAACGAGCAACTTCACAAGCACATAAACTGGGTTGCAACTATCACACTTGCACTACCTCATATTATTCGCTTTTCACGATATGCCTGTGTGGGCAGTACCCCAGTTCTGTCTCTCCAAAGAGCACCCCAGTAATAACATTGAGATTTGGATACTAGCTTTTTACTGTATGTAAAGGATATATACATCTTTTTGGCATTTTCACATGGTTAACCCGAGGATTAACAAGAGAGAGTTTGTCCTGGTTGCCCAGGAGTTACTAATGGCTAACAAATGTTTCGCAACCAGGTAGAGATAGACTCCAGAGACAGAGGAAGGCGAATGTGGGAAATCGGGATAAGTTCCCAGAATGTAGACCCAGTGATTCAGTATCCCATGACACTATCGTCTCTACTAATCTACCTCTTCTCTCCTATAGATAGCGAGCCCCCAACCCCTCCCCTCGCTTTGAGTGATTAGAAGAGTAAAAACATAGAACTTTCCGTCTCTCATACACTTTCTTTTCGTTGCTACTGAGACAATAACATGTTTGTAGCGAACACACTAATACTATTAAAAATCCTTACTATAAGCAGAATAACACCAACAAAAAAATCATAGATATACAATGACAATTAAATATAGGTTGTACATGGAAATGAAGTGTGTAATATATGCATAAACATACCCAATCTGAACTTAATTCTACACTATGCTGTAATCAAGTGATGATGATGATAAATGTAATCTAATACTAAATACGTTATCTGCTGCTGGATGGACCTAAGTGAATTCCCTTAATCCACCTTTTTCTACAGTCGCTTTATTGTTGGGGTGGGCTCCTTGTGTTGAAATTAATATCTTCGTGTTGTGGTCAGTGGTCAGCTTGCTGTGGTGAAGTGTTTTGAGAGCAGTGATATATAGCATCCGCTGGAACTCACTCTGTCTACGAATCTTACCACGTGAAGTCTAGTATACATTTAACTCAAGTTTTACAGGCAGACTGCTATTCTAGCAATGCCATACGATTTTTCTCCCTTAAATTTGTTGTTACTTCCCTTTGTGTTGCACGCACCCTCATCCATTTACCATATGCTTGGACCTGTTGGTTATATCAGGACGTTTTTGTTTCATTTAGTGTTAATTTTTTTTTTAAATTTCTGTTTATTGTACTTCTGTACTGTATTATGCCTCAGTATGGTGTAATTAATTTTTGGCTAAGAGTTTAGTTTTTTGTGTTGTTCGGAAGCATACTTGTATCTATACTGGCATGATTTTAATATTGATTTGGGGTCTAAGCATTTTTCTTTTGGTTTGTGTTATTCCTTTCTGGTGACATAGCTTTGTTACTACTATTAGCGTTGTCAGACAACTACGAGTTTGCTCTCAGAGTATGTGTATATTATGTTATCTTTTAGATTGTTGCTTTTGTTTTTGTGATATATAGCGATCATGAATTGCCTTCATTATTTATCTCGGTACTTGTGCGTTAATTCACCGGGAAATTATAATTTTACAAATTTATTACCCAAACCGAGCACCGTACTCTTTCTTGACTGAAAAAGTGTCATTTCACATTGTCCTCTCCCCCCTCCCCCGTTGCTTAGAATTTTTTTTAAAACACGCCTGCCGTTCGTAAGGTTGTAGTCACGTAGCACATTCTGCCGTAGGGGAGTGAAGTGTTATAGACTTCGATGTACTGGGTCCCAGCTTTATGAGGTGGGGTGGCCTGTTCCCTTCCTCGCTGTCTTTTCCTTCCCTAACTCAAAGTTAAGTACCCATTTATAGCTAGGTAGGCCCCATCTCTCGATGCTGGACCTAGTATGGTGAAGTCTCTAACACTCCATAACCAAAATGCAAAAGCAGCTCAGCGCATGAGCGAAAAGGTTTATAAGTGATTTCACTGCACAATCAGTCTAACACTTAGCTCCTGTAACCATGGGTACCTCGACAAATACTCTCCATCTCTGCACCTAGAGCTCAAGCGGCTAAATACGGCTCAGGCGCATTCCTCAAAAGGGAAACAGGTCCGTACACGCCATCAGCTCCTTAACCAGCTCGTAATTGGTGCTACGAATAGTTGCTAAACTCTACTGTTCCATGCAAGTATTGACGCTTGGCCAAAAACGAACAGCCGATCTCCCTGCATGGCTCTCTAGGTTGTGGTCCGCTTATAACTTGCATAGGAACATGATACTGACTATTAATAAGTCAATCTATTTCCAGGGTCACGTAATAGCTTACAAACTACCTAATACGGCCCCCCTTATATTATCGGCCGGGGTGGAGCGGTCATGTCCCTCTAGATGAATGGCCCTGGACTAGGGAGCGTTAGAACACTGTTATACGATGGGTTTGTTTTGTTTTTGGATTTAAGGGAAGTCGTATATCAGGGGTATGAGTCAATGTATATTAATTGCGAAAGTTGACTCTACCACTTTGATATTGGGAATATTTTTTTACAGGGTTACATGTTATGTGGGATTTTGGTATGGTGCGCATGGACGAAAGGTGGGGATTTCGTCTATGGGCGAGGTTGTTCTTTCGGGGTGATGTCGGCTGTTACGCGGACCCCGTCGGGATTAACCCAGCGGCTTAACCACACACCCACCCCCCAAAAGGGGGTCTATGGTGAGGTAACGGTACGGGGTGGGTTTTGTCTATCAAAGCGCTAAAAACAAATAAATGGTGTGCAAGAAGTAACTAAGTGAGTAGATCTAGCCGCCAAATAAACACGATGGATTGGAATACCAGGATGACTTTTTTCGCTTCAGGGTTGAATTTATTGATGCGACAGACCGAGGTCTAGAAGCCCCAGAGCCCCTACAATGGATGCGGGACATGTAACACCGCAACTGGGTTTTTACTGACCCGGTTACAACACTCCAACATAAGAAGGACCACCCTAGAATCCCTGGAAAACACCACCGCAGGACTCCACTCATGTGAGCCACTGGTACTGGTCGTCGAGCTAGTGATATGGGCAGCGATGTAACGAGTAGGGACAGGAGCGATGGCGTCGCATGGGACTAAGGGACTACTGGATACAGGAAGTTAACCCCTCACGCAGGGATTTCGTCAGGTAACCTATAGCCGAACATTGGGAGCACCTACATGCGGGTGACAACAAAATGCGAGAGGCCATAGATGTGTTATGACAATGCACGAATGGACGTGACTATTGGTGACTTCCCAGGTCTGTGCCATGACAAGGATGTGACACTTAACACTGGGGGGTTCATGAGGAAGAAAGAAAAGTTATGTCTATGGGTCAATGGTAAATATGTTAAACATGTCGGGGTAGTATTGTTTCGGCAGGTGGGATGTTTGTCATATGTCTTTTACGTGCACGCTTCATGACTATCGGCTAAGCACGATTAAAGTTGTAACAAAATTGCCTTAGTACCTCTCTTTCATCATGATGGGACGGTTGTTTTCATGTTTGCCCGCTATTTTTCCATCGACGAACTATGCCCCATACGGTCACTGTGATACAAGAAATGCCCACATGGCATTTATTACCAAGGCATTTCATAGGGGACAAACAATCAGTGGTACCAGCATATCCCGTCACACCATCAAGACTGACCATGCACATGTAAAACTTGTATAAGCATGATCAAATTTCCAAAATTGGATCTCCCATTAGGCCTTGGTTTCTGCTGGTACTACACTCTAAACACAGCTGCACCACTGTTGATTTGACTGAACCGTCCACGTCCCACCCATAGGCAATCCTGTCTCAGGGGGCTGACGTTATTACCCCCTCGGGTTCCCCTCCCTCCCCCCTCCTATTTTCAAATCTCGTGTTCACCTCAGTTAATAGTTAACGGTCTGGGCCAACCCTGCTGGGTCTATCCATTTACAGGTCCAAGCAGTCTTCTATTACTTGTCTGATTTGATAGTCAGCTATGTTCTTGCAATGCTTATGTTCTGAGCGATGGTCTTTTGTCAGCGTGGACTACGCTCGAATGCTATACGCATCTTACCTGGGCCGCATCCGTTTGCTTCTTGGATCTAAATGATCAAGCAATTCCAAGCATGTGCAAACATCATCGGACACAATGGAAGTGAGCGTATTTTGCGTATAGCTTAGAACAAAAGACCGCGCTAATAAGAGAGACGCATCAACGCTATCGTTTTTGAAAGCGATTGCTTCAGTCGGGTCACATTGTGATATTGGACAGCGTACTCGTTTTCAACCATGGCACATTTCTCGTTTACAGGTCGACAGACTTAGCCTGCTATGTTTCAATTCCCGAGCAATGTTTGTTGTGTATGCGTGAGGCACTGGTGTCTGAGTAGATACCTGCTGTCGACTGATGTCCTTACTACAGATGTACTGTTTGGATGCACTGCCAGAGTTACCAGTTGCGCAATGCATGCACCTGGCAGCGACTGTGTAAAGAACATTCCATAGTCGCCTGTACTTCGACAGACCTCTATTTGTCACTTACGATTGTCTTGAGCTCTGTTTCTCCCTTAATTGGTCGGACCTCCCCATGATTGACCATATCTGTCGCTGTATTGTGACTGTTCGGTAGAAATTGGCCTGGTCTATCTGGATGACCCTTTACTTGGCTTATACGTGGAGATTTTCTGTCAATAGCTTGAAGTATTGTCTGGAAGCATCTAGCTCTTCATCTAGGGAGCTGTTCATTGAGGACCCCATTATGCAAAAAAATACATCCAGCAGACGTTGCCTGATCTTGGTACTTGGTTATGGGTTGACAGTCCAGCACCTAATGGATGCAGTGCAGCTGATCTAATAATGAAGGGTCTGTGGACTACAGTAAGGATTGTTGGAGGGCTTAATGGGATGGGATGTATTTATGAAAATGTCCCAGGTAAAAATGACATTACACATATTATATTATGAATATAATAAATGAGAAATTTTCTCTACAGGTATGGTGCAGGGGGCCAGGGACTTGGGTGACGTCAGGGTTTGCGGTATGCTATTTGATTGGGCTGCTGTGATGGAAGGGGCCAGGCGGGATAGTGGACTGTTTCAGTTTGGGGGGTCGTGGAATATGGGGTTATGAGGTTTGTGAGGCTGGATATTTTTGCGTGGTTTGAATTTTTAGTTCTGTAGTTGTCTTATATAATTTTAATCAATTAATATGATACTGCTTTCAGGGTAGTATAAATAGTGTTATGGTTGGGGTGTGGGCTCTTGACCCGTTGTGAAGTGGGGAGAGGTGTTACTCGTCCAAGCCTGATAAAAATTCGCAGATGTTGATGTGTTATCTAGACAGTAGTGCCTGCTCTAAGCTCATGCTGATAGTAATAATAAAGTTTGTTCAGTTGACGCGTTTATTTACTTCACAAATTCGTAGCCAAGGACGAAGGCAACTTGCCAGGCGTAATGATTGCTAATCGGGAAATTAAACGCAGAACGATATATATAAATTGTGCCAATTTCATCACAATTTACATGTCTGCTGATCCATTGGTTCTGGTTGAAGGATGGGGTCAAATCTTAGTTGTCAAATTATATGCCCCGTCGAGTGGTATTAGGTTCTTCATTCTACATGATGCATTCATATACAGTTTACATGCCAGTATTATCGTGCATGTAACGATGATCATAAAGGCTATCCAAGAAATAGAAAAATTGTTGATGATAAAAGAAATCGTTTCCACATGTTCTCTATCATTAGTGAAAACAATACCTAAAATAGGTTTGTTCCTTACTGGTGAAAACTTCATCTCCAGTTTGTTGACAAAGTACATAGGGATAGAAGTTCAGAAGAAGGCGATGAAGATAAAGACGACGACCACAATCGTGCGATCTGTCGTCATGATGCTTTTTATCTGTGCCAAAAGAAATTCAATACAGGTAACACTGTCAATTTTTAATATCGAGGATAGCATTTTCCAGCCTATCGTTGAAAATCTTCCCTCCTTTGTCAAAGACACCAATCATGCTCTTACAACTTTCTCCTCTATCCGACTCTCAGCAGACCGCTCCTACCGTCTTTTCTTGTTAGACGTCTGTTCTCTGTACACCTCTATTCCCCACTCTGATGGTCTCCGAGCTCTTCGGTTTTTTCTTGACCAACGCACTTGCTCTTCTATATCCACTGTCACTCTTCTCCGTCTTGCTGAACTGGTCCTTCAACTGAATTCCTTTGAATTCAATGGTCAGTTTTTTGACCAAATTAGTGGTGTTGCCATGGGAACGAAGATGGGTCCTAGCTATGCCTGCCTGTTCATGGGCCACTTGGAGCATCAGATATGGCAACAATACTCCGGTCCTTTCCCCGGGTTTTACCGCAGATATATCGATGATGGCATAGGTCTCACAGATATGTCTGAGACTGATTTATATCGCTTCATTGACTTCGTCAACCACTTTCACCCGACCATCAAGTTCACATCCCTCGTCTCCACAGTATCTGTCAACTTCCTTGACATTACTATTTCTATCACGCCCTCCGGCCTTAATACCTCAGTATACTACAAGCCAACAGATGGCCACAGTTACCTCCTGTATACCTCTTCTCATCCTCGGGCCTGTCGTGACTCCCTTCCTTTTTCACAACTTCTCCGCCTCCGCCGTTTGTGCCAAGACGACGATGACTTCCACTTCCGAGCCAATGAGATGTTGGATTTCTTCCGTAGCAGACTTTATCCGGAACATGTTCTCACCTCTGCTCTCCAACGTGTGCTCCCCATCTCTCACTATAAATCCACTTCAGATAGAGTCAAATTAATCTTAACCCATCACCCTCCCAGTACTGCTGTCAAACAGATCCTTTTCCGCCACCTTCCTATCCTCCAAGCAGAGCCTGCGACTCAAGAAGTATTCGGTGAAGCACCTTTGGTGGTATATAGACGTGACAAGAACTTGAAGGATCTTCTTGTTCACAGCCGTCTCCCAAAGGAGAATGCCATTCACTTTGGCACACTACCTGTGGTCGGACACGATGCAACACGTGCAAGTATGTCATCTCAACCCAGAAGGTGTCCTTTCCTAAGGCTACGTACACCATCACCAGTAGCTTCACGTGTGAATCGCGTAATGTCATTTATACGATCATATGTAAACGTTGCTGCAAAACCTATATTGGCCAAACAGGCAAACGACTTGGGGACAGATTCAGCCAGCACTTAAATGACATCTCTCAGCAAAAGTCCACACCAGTTGCCACACACTTCAATGGTCCTGACCACTATGGTCACATCGACATTCAGGTCACTGCGATCCGATCTTGCTCCTCTGACACTGCCAGCCGAGAACAGCTTGAAAACCGTCTTATCCACCGCATGGCGTGTCTAAAACCAGCCGGTCTCAACACTTTCCACACCTTTGTCTGGGGTCACCCTTTCCTCTCTTGCTCTATTTTGACTCTTTCCACTCTTATCCTATTCTTCTATTTTTATGTCATCCTCCATAATAATTTTTTCCTCTTCTATTTCCAGTGCCCACTTTTATTACTTTTGGGTATTTTTCGTATTTTTTCGTTTTTTTACTTTTTAGTTTCTTAGTATGTATTGTGTACATCCGGGGTCAAGAGTCACTTCCCTTTTTCAACCAAGCGTGATAACATTTAGATGCTTCGCCTTCAGGGAAGTGCCTAGGTTTTATTTATCAATTAATTTATTTTTTATATTTATTTTTATATTCTTTTTAGTTCTTATGTCTCCTATCTAGCCTTCACTTTCTTTCTTTTCCTGACGAAGGCCTTGTGGCCGTAACGTAGACTACTTTCTTTGTCTTTTGTCCTCGTAAGACCAATCATCTTTTTTCGATTTTTTTTCAAACCCATCAATTTTTAATAGTGTATCTATTGCATGGCTTTGAAAGATGGAGATTCAAACATTATAGAGTTTACAATCACCACTGTCTAGCTGATGACAAGATCATGACAAATGTCAATGACAGAAGAGATGAACAGCCGAAGCTGGCTATTAACTAGATTCGCTTTGAGGAAACCAACCATTATTTCCGTGCAGTTTCTTTCATTCAATCCCCGTGATATGAGAAGTGGATGTAGACAAAAACAAGCATAGAGTAGAGAACTGGAGACATAAATGAATATGATAGATAAGACATATACTAACCTTGAATTGATGCACGTGACAGGAGGATTTGTCATGTATTTGTTGGAAGCCTGTGTTTCTTGGGACCCTGATAAGTATGGATTAATTGATTTCTTTAGTTCATCTCTGATGTCTTATGTGCTTAAGTACTTGAATCTACTGAATAACGTACCTAAATACTTGAATCGTGTTGCGACTCTTTTTGCACACCACAAAGCGTCCATTACTTTGGAACTTTATGGAGCTCAAAAGGATGTTTTGTGTGTGCGTTTTTGTGTGTGAGTTTTTTATGACGTAGGTTGTCGTGCACGGCAACGAGAGAGAAATGTTCGTTGTGTGGCCGACCAGGATGGCCGTGTCTTGGATCGTGTTCCCAGTTGTTCCTTTTGGATATTAAATAGTTGTGGATCTTATATGTCCTATTGAAGTTGATTACCGCTGATACCTTATGAATTATGATGTTTGAATAATTATTATTACCAGCCGTTCTATGGACTGAGATGGAATATATATATATATATATATATATATATATATATATATATATATATATATATATATATATATATATATATATATATATATATATATATATATATATATATATATATATATATATATATATATATATATATATATATATGCATTATTACCATTCGTTGTATGGACTGAGAAATTTAACGGACAAACTTAGAGTGTTGGCCCAGCCTTTTCAGCCATGCTTCGCCTTTAGGGAAGTACCTAGGTTTTATTTTTATATTTCTTTAAGTTCTTATGTCTCCTATCTAGCCTTCACTTTCTTTCTTTTCCTGACGAAGGCCTTGTGGCCGTAACGTAGACTACTTTCTTTGTCTTTTGTCCTCGTAAGACGAATCACCTTTTTTCGATTTTTTTTTTCATACCCACCCAGTGTGACAGCGCCATGCTGTTTGTTTGTAAATAAAATGTCAATTGTTCAATGTTCAGATCAGATCGGGTTGCACGGTATTAACGCCAGGCACATGTTATGTTCATATAAATGTTTTTATGTAAACGTTCAGTGGTCAGAAAGGCTATACGCCCTAGATGTTGATTTCCACCAATTGAATTGTGTGCAACCTTGTTCAACCCAGGTTCGTTCATCCGGATGAGAATGCTGCTACGTGTTTGTGTTTCATGGCTCGTGATGTTGTGTATAATGGAATGTCATCTCTCACCTCTAGTTTGTTAACACAGTTCATCTCACAGTAGCACATAAGTCATTGACGACACTTAAGAAAGTCACCACGATAACTAACTGTTTCACTGACAAACATTTTCTAACACCAGTAACAATAATTAGCTAATTCACTGACGACAGTCCAGTAAATAATAAAATGTTTATTAAGATTAGAAGTTGGATATAAGAATATTAAAGCATGCCTATTCACAAAACTAACAATATTATGTATAGTTTCATTTCATTCTAACTCTAATTTTATCTAATCATATTCTATACAATGTGAGAATCCTTGTTCTTAATTATCTCTGATTAAATATTCCTGTTTCGGCGTGAAGATATAAATGTTCATTACATATTCTATAGCGTTAACACGCAGAATAATATTTACTTTAAAATGACTTAATAGCCGCCTGTGATTCACAAGTCACCTTAGCGGGTTAAGATCATTTGTTAACAGCTTGAGAACCACTATCTCTATTTCTTACTTTCACTTCATTCCTCTGACTCTGGCTAAGATTATGTAAAAATGTTCTTCTTACTTTCATTATTATTATTAGCTATTCTCTACAAAAACTATCTATTCCAATTTACACATATTTCCTACTTTATCATTTCGAGCTAATCCAGCGCACGGGCCTATAACAAACTGCCTACATATTTAGCTCTCTTCTCAACAAATCTCTATCGCTATCTGAATTTCAAATCTCAAATCAAAAATCCCAAAATCTAAAATCTCAAAAATCTCCAACTGAACTTGGCTATGCCAACAAACGTATTTATACTCCGTCATTCTGCACCTGGCACCTGTTTTTCTTTGATTCTATAGGAAAATGTCAGAATTTCATGATTCTATTGTCCTTGCTGACTGAACAAAATGCTGACTTCAGTCTGTTTTGTCTTTCCAATGACTCTTTTTCAAGTCCCAGATATACGAAACAACTTCACTTCTACAAATATTCTCATTAAAAACAAATACCAAACTATCAATCATTCATATACAACGTCCATTTCACACACACAGGTGTTCAGTGCTCATGGTCAAAACCCAATTAATTTTCCTAAATGCAACATTCATCTGTCAACATTTGATTCCTTTCTCTTATAAATAAACTACTGGACAAATGTTAAGGGCCACCATTCAGTTTAGACAAGGTTTATATAATTGATTGGCAAACTGTAAAGACAAGTGAAAATGTCATTAAAACTGAGCTCAGAGAAATGTGTATACATTTCTGTGTGCACTAGGTTAATTTTTTTTAATGTCCAAAAACCTGGGTCACTTTAAATCGCACGTGAAAATTGCCATTGTTGCTGCAAAAACTCGTGGTTTTTGCAACACGCCCCACTAGATCAAAAGGTGAAAAAGTGAGTTGAATTTGAATGCACGTGGAAAATGATCATCGGTAAAGAGTGTTCACCGTTGGTATGCAATAAATCAGTATGACAAGTGGTCGAAATGATCACTGCATTAGCCATGCCACCAACGAGAAGTCTCAGCACTGTAGACCGGGGTCGAGCCATGGCATGGATTCAGGATGGTCAATCTGTTCGTCATGTTGCAAGACGTTTAGCAGTGTCCCACTCTACCATTCAGAGACTTCTTGAGAGATTTCAAGCTACCGGACATTTGGAAAATCGACCCTGCTCACGAAGAATTATATAAACCTTGTCTAAACTGAATGGCGGCCCTTAAATTTTGTCCAGTAGTATATAATAAGATGTCAGTCAAAAATACGTTATTTTGTCTTTGCTTTTGGTTACCAGTGTGAGAACCATCGTATAAACTTACACCAACTGTTACTCGAAGTTTCTGTGTGACCTTCTCATGCACAGATGTGCTGTACTCAGTGATCCGCACGTGTTTCTACCAAACAACACCAGTAATGCCTTTTGTTTTGGTTACGCGTCCCCCTGATTGACAGCTTCTGACATCAGGGTCAACTAATTGTGAAACTGCATTCTAGTTTGAAACTTTTAATGTGAGAAATATCACCGCATGTGTTCGCTTGTGCGCTTTTAAATTAACTCTTCTGTTTTATTATATTAGGCTATTTTGTATAAAGTAATGCTGCAGACGAAGCATGCGAGCATTGCACGGTCACACCAGTGCATGTGGCATTATGGATTTTACGTCAGTTTTGAACAGATGGATCCGCAATTGTGTTAGTAGAAATGGTTCAATAAATTGTGCTGCATCTGTGCACTACAAGTTCACTGAACGTATTTATGAAGTGATACTTAGCTTTGTCCTTGCACAATGATTATATAACATGTTCACCCTATTAGTTTGTTTCAAAAATGTACCATTCAGGTTGATAGTGCATTATTTTAGCAGCAAATGTCTTCTTGTTTACGATTATTTCTGTCTTTTGATATTTAATATAATGCCTGTGTATTTACTGTTTCTACTGAAACAATAATTTCTATTAAGTCTTTTCACTTGTTGCTACGAATTTGGGCATTCAAAGTTTCTAATCTGTTTTACCTTGTCGAATGTTGTTGAGTAGTCTATAAAGCATAGGTAAAGCTCTTTATTAACTTTTGTAGCTAATTAGATCAAAGATTTCATTACATTTTTTATTTATACAACTCGTTACTGTTCATCACTATTTTTTATCACTCTTCTCATGATAATTCGTAATAATATTTTGGCTGAATGATTCATACGAGTAATTATGCGGTGATCTTTACAACCGATGCTTCTAAGTTTCCAAAGCCTGTCTAAGAATATGAATTTTAATAAATCGTGAAGTATACATCTACATTTAGTGGTACGGTAATTCAAATGTTAATATGCAGCTTCAATTCCAAGTTTTCCAACTGCTTAATCTAACTGGACACTTTGTGGAAACCTTTTTACTTTTTTTATTTTAAATGTTATGTTTAATTTTCCCATCACCGTTCCTTAATCACTGCTGGCACTTTAGTAATTGGCATAGTTTTATGGATATCAAACTGTTTCTAAACCTCCTGCGCTTAATGCATTCCATTTAAATGATAGGATGAGATCACAATGCTTCAGTCTACAGTACATTTATTTAAAAAACGGTGACTCATAATATAATTACATATCACCAGACCTCGCCATGTGCAATTAACTGCAAGTCGATCGCTCATGATCAAATTACTAAACATAAAGGATGATTCATTACATTTCTGTACACGCAAGAAATCGTGTGTTGAATATAAGACGGTATGTTTATATACGATACAATATTACATGTTATTATTAGTGTTACTAAAGCTCCACCACTACACATTGCCACATATAAACAAGGAAAAGGTAGTTCCAAGCAGATACTGACGTAGGGGAGTGAAGTATTAAAAGCTTTTCTATACTAGATCCAGCATCGAGAAGTGGGAGACCAGTTCCCTTCCTCGTTGCTTTTTTCTTCCCTAACTGAATGGCAGAGTCAGATACGCATTTACAGCTGTGTAGATTGGAGCGTGACACCACTGTGTTTCGAAATCGCTGCGACAGGCCAGCGCGATCTAACCACTCGGCCAGTCGTACGCAATAGTGGAAGAGAAAAATAAGTAAGTCACCTTCTTGAGTTGGCCGCACGCTTGCAGGCGTAACTCTAAAATTTTGTGTTGGTTTAAATGCATTGTATAGTAGATTAGGTCTTGAGTACTTCGGTTTGCAAAACGGAAGTCCTGGGAAGGATTTGGAGAAAAGCTAGAAAACGATGCGAAAGAAAACCAGAAATTGTTCTATAATACCCTAAAGAATATGAGGAAGGAAAAATAGTGACCTCTTAAATTTATAAAGGCCAAGCAAGGCAAATTGCTTACTGCCCAAAAAGAAATAATGGAAATATGGAAAGAATATTTGTCAGAACTCCTGGATGGTGAGCAAGGTCAAGCGTCAGAAATGGTAAGCACTGGCATAGATGAGGAAACCAATGGTGATAAAGATGACATAGAGATGGAAGAACTGAAGGCAGCACTGGAGAAAATCAAGATGGGCAATGCAGCAGGACATGATGGTATAACACCAGAAATGGCAAAGTATATGGGAGCAACAGGCGACCTATTACTCCTAAGGGTCTCACGGGCAGCTTGGTGCAACAAGACCATACCAACGGATTGGGAGATTGCCATAATAACACCGACTTTTAAAAAGGTTGAAAACCGACAATGTGGACACCATAGAGGCATTTCCCTTCTCAGTGTCCCTGGTAAAATCTACTCCATAATCCTGCAGCAAAGACGCCTAGCTGAGCCACAAATGGATGAGGTCCAGTGTGGCTTCCGAGCAAATCGAAGTACTCAAGATCTAATCTTCACACTCAGACAGCTGAGTGAATAGACCCTTGAGTATAAGAATGAGATCCATCTTTGCTTCTTAGATCTGGAAAAGGCGTTTGACAGGGTCCTCTGGAGCAAACTCTGGGACTGTTTGGCAAGGAAGAACATTCCATCACCTCTGATTCATGCTTTACAGAGCTTCTACGCGTCTTACATAAACTATGTGAGCACGGCAAACAATAAGTCAGAAGAATTCAGAATCACCACTGGTGTAAGACAAGATTATTTCCTGTCATCTTATATTTTCATACTCTTCATGGACGATGTCATTAAGGCATGTAAGGAGAGAACAGGAAAGTATTCAGTGGGAAACTGGAAGATGAGACAGGTCTGTATTTCAGAGCTAGCATTTGCTGATGATATTGCCCTGATTGCTAAATCAGAGGCACATCTCAATCCAACCTGCAAGTCTGGAAGGAAGAGGTGGAGAAGAGATGAATGATCATAAGCAGCTCGAAAACAAAAAACCATGGTGATATCACGAGAGGAAAGAAGACATCAGATTAAGCTGAGAGAACAGGTGTTGCAGCAGGTCGACCAAATTAAATACATTGGAGCTGTCATAGACCGGAAGGAAGGCATCAGAGAAGAGCTGGTTACCCGCAGACCAGCAGCTGGGAGACGTTTTCAAGCCGTATATTGAGTCCTCTGCAAAAGAGAAGTTGGTAAGAAGACGAAAATGGATGTATACCCTCCACCTATGTCCCAGTCTTGACGTACGGATGCGAGTCATGGGTATTGACTACCACCCACAAAAGCCAGATTCAAACCTCAGAAATGAGGTATCTGGTGGTTGAAGTAACAAGAAGAGACATGGTCGCAACCAGACGATACGTCAAGGCCTAAAAACCCAACCCCTGCAGATCTAAGTAGAACAGTCCCAACTGAAATGGTGATAAACAATGATTATGTTGTCTTAGCACTGTTAGCATACTTGGTTGACCATTGTTCTGGGTTCCTTATTGGTTTCATTTATAAGTAATGATAATAGTAATTTCCATACAAAAGAGTGCATCGTGCTTGAATGAGTATTCAATAAAAGGCTTAGCAACGAAACCAACTTTAACTTGATTGATTTTCTTGGTAAGTCCTGATTTGTTTTGAGTCCGACATGGATACATTTTTATTAACGAAATATATACGAAGACATCCATAATAATCAGTTCATAAATAATACATATTATTGCATTCCAATTCAATATGTTACCGTCAAAGTCCAGTTATTTAAATGTCGTCAGAACCTCATGGGGCTGTATACGCGCACTGTCGCTAAACAGACAGTCGGAAATGAGAACCATTTAGTTTGCGAACACAGATCATAAGATGATCAATAATCCTTCATTCCATGGTTATCCAATAACCATAAACAATTTCGTACCTTCATTATAATAGTAAGGACTGACCCTCTGTCCTCCTTTTCAATATAAATTTTTGGCATCATAATAATCCTAGCGCTGGAAGGAAAAAAAACACGTCTTCACGGATTGACGGTCAGAATAATAAAGGTCAAGTACATTAGTCACCAAGCGTGACCATATCAATGCTACCGCATCACAATCGAATCATGCGATTTGCGTTCACCAAAAAACCATAAAGCATAAATAACATTCTCTATTAAAAACCTATCAACATCAAAATGCGCACTGCCAACTATAGCAGACAACATCGTTAAACATGTCGTAACAGATGGTTTGGCCATGTCTGCTGAACGGGAGAAGATTGGCTACCACGACAAGCATGGGAAACTAAGAGCCAGGGATTCAGACCTACAGGATGACCCAAAGTCCGCTGCAAGGACAACATTAGACAATTTCTGAAGGACCGAGAACTAGAATGGAACCAAGCCAGGAGGAAGACAGCCGATAGAATAGTATGGTACTCTCTCTTACAAACCTCTACACCTCACGGTAGAAGAGGAACAAATAAGTAAGTAAGAATTTTTCGTGCCATTTGCTCTGGATGTATCTGGTATGAAGTAGAATCAAATTTGAGACCAAAATACTTCGCTATATGGATGATCTAGGACAATTTCTGACATAAGTAGAAGCAATCATTTGAACAATTTCATTCTGCACTAAAGAAAATTAATATGATTTGTGTTAAAGGGTGGTTTTCCACATTAATGAGATGTTTTTTTTTCATGACAGGATCAACATTTGCCAACAATTTTAGTATATCAAGAAAATGTGCAACTTTCATCTTCTGTCTTAATTAAGGTGATCATATTTTCAAAACCCTAATCCGGGACAAAATAGAAGATTTGACCTATTTCAATGCAAAAAATCGGGACAAAAGGGTACAGAAAAGGTCAAAAGTCGGGACACGTCCCGAAAAAATCAAGTTGATGTCAATTTAAAATAATATACATTTTATATATACATTTGAATAACATTGAATAACATACATTTTACTGTATAAGTTTAAATACTTAAACTAATAAGAGAGAAAAACATCAATAATCCTTACTTAAGGTGAAGTTGAGTTACTGTACTTTTCAGATGAGTGGATTTTTTTCAATAGGTCCTTCTTTGCAAGCAGCATCTTGAAAAACTCTACACATGTTTCCTCACAGTTCACTTTGGTTGTCAACATAGCTTTCAAAGTTTCAACACCTAGCTGTGTTTTATCACTTGCACATAAGCTGTTAATCAAAGAAAACACTCTTTCTGTGGCAGCATTTGTTCCAGGTAGACAGAAAAAAAACTCTGCCAACTTCAAAATATTTGAAAATGTCACATTATTGTTTTTGAAGTGGGAAACCATTTCAATCCAACGTTGTGGTGGCAATGTTTCTTTGGCACTCCATTCACTAATTTTCTGAGAAGTAACAAACTGCTTCATATAGACATATTCGTCATAAATTTCAGTTTCTGTAAAGTGGGCTGAAGGTAATGTTTGAATCACTAGTGATGATGATATCTCAATATCTGCCCAAATTGGTATTCTGTTCAGCGTTACCCAGCTGTAGGATTCTAGGTGTTGAAAATTTTTTGCAGCCCATTTATTCAAATAATTGAAAGCTGTTTCATAGAACGAAGAAACACTAGCATGAAACTTTTTTACATCCTCCTTTGGAAGTCCTTCCATTTCCAGCTTTTCAAGGATTAGCTTAACTATTGATGGCAAGAAACAGTCTTCCAGTTTGGACTTCAAAATAGTTTTCAACCTGTTGATGCTGTCAATGACTTTAAACACAGTGACCGTCTGTCCCTCTATTTTTTGCACTGCTTCGTGGAATGGAGAGGCCTGACTGTGAACAAAAACAAGCCATGCCTCAGATAGAAGATTTTGAAAGAATGTCTGTATAAAAACTAGGCATCTGTCTTGAGATTGAAAATATGATTTTAGAGGCAGGAACATCTGAAGAACCCTTTCAACAGCAGGCAGCAGAGCAAGCCACCTAGTCTGAGCATAACCTAAGATCATCTGGAAGTCTGTTTCCACAAACTGGCAAAACTCCTTGAGTCTTTCAACTCGTACTGTGTATGATTTGAAGAGTAGATAAATTTTAGCAATAATCAGCTCGACATCAACAGGCAGTACATCTGCAGCTGTTCGAACAGTGTTGTGGAAAATATGACCTGCACACCCAACTCCTATAAGACCATGTCCAAGGTTTTCTTGCAGTTTTTTGAAAACATTGCTCTGTTCTTTCCTTTCAGCACCTCCAAAATTGGAATTTGTGTTGTCTGCGCATAATCCAACTACTTTCCTGTCTATACTATTCTCACTTTTGCAGTCATTAAGAAAACTACTTACAATATCAGATGTTTCACCAGGCAATGACTTTAACTCTAATATTTTAATTTTCACTCCATTACTGTGATCAAAGTATCTGACAAGCAAAGGAAAAATCTTGAATTCTTTGTGGTTGGATGCATAAGTCAGTACATAAATAAATGTAGACTTTTCTAGGTCACACCTTAAATCGTTTAGAATATGGGGTGCCAAGACATTTCGAATAATGGATTCTGTTTTCGTACGTGCACATGCAAATTTTGACTCAAAATTAACCTGAAGTAATTTTGATGTGCAATCCATAGACCTGATAGTATGATTGTGTATCACTGTATGGTCGATGTGCGCGAAGCATTCTGGGTTGTGAAAAGTCTGAAGTAGAAGATATGTAATGAGGCCATAATAAAGCCTGGGAATTAATTGTGGGTGTATAGTTGTGAGTCATATTTGATATTCGTGGGTTAGACGTGCTACAACCAGGTTTCCCTCCGGGTGTATTAAATAGCTGTAGGTTTTATTTGTGTTTTCGCTATTCCTAAAGCGATAATCGCGTGTGATATTTAAGTAGCCAAGATTAATACGCCCAGCGCGCAGTAGTTGAGTGATTAGCCTAGTGCCTATAAAAAGAGATAGCGAACCAGCAGCGGGCCTTCTTAAAGTATCAGTCCAGACAAGAGAGAACGAAATAGCGAGGCGCCCTGTGTACCCACACAGAAGAACACAAAGACATGACACATTAGCATCGGGCACTGTTGGGTGTTTTGTTTTGTTTAGTTTGGTTTTGTGATGTTTGCTAGTTTATTTGTTTAATGTTTGCTTTGTCACTGAATGGGTTATAAAAATAAATATAGCCCCTGCCTCTAGAATCAAGAGTTTTATTGTTGTTCGGGTCGGTGCAAGTGTGGAAAGAGAGTGATCAAATATCACAATATAATCATCATCATCATCTCGCCCACCCCACCACATTACCACTACCTAAAATTTCAAATAACTGCGAATATCACATTGGAACTACAAAACTAATTCGCGGTCCTGACAACCTCTTGTGCTGTTTCGGCGCTAGTTCACTACTAATTAATAATTCCCGGAATAATAATTTTTTTTGTTTAATGTGAGATATATGTCAAATTGGCAAATTCGTCCAAAACCGGGACAAATTGGCGTCCCGGATTGCATCGAAAAAAAGTCGGGACAAATTATCAAAAATGGTCGAAAACCGGGACTGTCCCGGAAAAACCGGGACGTCTGGTCACCTTAGTCTTAATGGACACATTGTGGTCACGAAATGCAAGGTTCTGAGTTGCTGACTTTCATGATTATAATTAGATAATACGAACGTGAGTGCGCTATTATTTTATTACTTTCACAACGTTGAAATCCTTTATATTATACGTACAATGCTTCTTCTTCTTTGATCTTTAGTCGCCGACCTTCAAAGCAGTCAGTGGCCACCACCCCTGGTGGGTTCTTGTAGGGCAACAACAAACTAATTACACTTTGCTCGGTCGGTGACCATTCTTCGTACAGTGCCCCAACTCTGGTTCATTCTTTGCATCTCAGTCTCCACAGTCCTCCGCCAAGTTGTTTTTGGTCGGCCTCTATTTCGTTTTCCTTCAGGGGTCCATAGCATAGCTGTTCTTGTGATGGCATCGGGGTCTGTTCTGAGAACATGGCCAACCCAGCTCCAGCGTCTGCCAGCAATGATGGTGTGCATGTCCTCTTACTCTCCGAGTAAGCAGATCTTGGTTGGTGATGGTATTCGGCCAAAAGATTCGGTGAATTTTTCTTAGGCATGTTGTGTGAAAAGAGGACTATTTCGACATGTCCTTCTCTGTAACTTTCCAGCATTCCGCACCATAGAGAAGCACAGAAAGCACACAGCTCTGATATAATCTTAATTTTGTGCTTGTGCTGTACTGAGAGGACTTCCAGATGTTGTTTAGACTAAAAATGGCTGTTCTTGTTTGTTCATTCTGTTGTGGATGTCTTTGCTTGCTCCGCCTTCTGGCGTTACTATGCATCCTAGGTATGTTAAGGGGTCTGTCGGTTCCAGTACGTACAATGCTTGTGAGAATATCTGTTATACTGAATTTAAAGGATGGGCAGAATGTCTGACGGGCCTGCGTGTCAAATTCACTAGTCAACAAATTTTCAAATGTTATTTGTACCAGAAATTAAAAATACCATTTCTTATTGATTTTGACATGCTGATTTCAAATATCATAATGAAATTCACCAATTGGCTCGCTGTTCGAGCTCTCTTTACTTGCTTCTTGTTGTCACAGTTCAACAGTAATCAGCAAGCATTGAAGGGTTCCAATTGCCTTGATACCTTGTCTCCAAAGCAACAATGTTCTGATGAAATCATTCACCATGCTCATCACTGTCCGCTCCACAGTTTGACGTAAAGAAATCCAGGTGAGAGTCCAGAAAATGAATTTTCAAAGACATGTTGCAGCCAAGACTCTTATACTTCAGAAGGAGATTTTCTACAATTTCATTGTAATTATCAGATCTGTTTGTAACTGTCTTGTTCCCCATTTGTAGCTGTCTTGTTTGAATGATAGTGAGTTAGACGTGGGAAGACTCTGAGTTGACGGATAGCAACTTGAGAATGTGGTATGTGTTATTTAGAGGTCTATGCTCCTTGCAGAGCTAAATGGTTGCTTATACTTATATGGTATGTCATATCACCATCATCTTTGAACTCCCATGGAGCATAGGCCTTGCCTTCATCAAACCCATACCTAGTCTGCTTGTCTCGTGCCATCAGCACAAGATATTCCCATGTCATCTGTATACGGCATGATGTCTTCATGTAAGACTGTACTCAAACTCTGTTCTACACAATGTTCATTGCGTTACTAAGGCCGTAGTAAAGCCAGTCTGCGAGCCCTGTTGCACGTGTTCACTAGTAAAGAACTGAACCTATTAGTGCTATCAACGGTTTTCTACATTTTTTGTCCATGGCTCCCCTACGTCTTCTGTCCCGTCTCTTGGTACTTGTCAACTACGACAGTAGTGTTTGCCAGGAGTAATCTTAGATATTACGGCATAAGGTCTCTTGAAATTGAAACATCGTTGAAAGAATATAGTCCTTTCGAGTTAGGACAAGAAACGGGAATGCGAATGCTTATACCAAACAGTGTCTTCAAGCGTTAATAATGGAAAAGCGTTCTGTTTCCCCATGCGACCAAATGTTCTGCCCTTAGATCCCGTAAAGAAAAAGCCCCCAACCTCATCGAGTAGAGAAAGGTTCCTCTATAGGTGAATATGTAACACCGACAGCACGAGTGATACATTAAACAAACTAGACAAGTGATCAAACGATCGTTGAATTTATTAATGAAATATTCCACATATATAGGGTTCTAGTAATGGTTCGTTAAGAAAGAATGAAAGACCTATTCGACGAAAACACAGAAGATGGGAAATAAAATTGCTTTCCAATTACAGTAGTTTTTAATTAATAATGGAAAGCTGGTGTTTCCCCAGCGAAATGATGATGCTGTGATTGATACCGTAAACCAAAATGCCCCCAACCTAATCTGCACAGAGAAAGGTTCTCTAAAGCTTCTCGTGATATGTAACACCGACAGCACGAGTGATATGCATTAACAAAAATGTACCAAGTGATCAATACGATGTTGAATTTATCTTAAGCCGAAACGTTCCATTAAAACTGTTGTCGTACTGGTTAGAACGTTTGATGGAGAAAGACGATTCACTGCAAAAGTATATCAGATGTAGTGTTGATCAACAGTTAATAGCTGTCATATGAACAAAAGGTCTGTTGTCTAATCTCCCGAGGGTACTGGCAGGACTGGATATCTTCACGAAATGGTAGTGATATGTAGACTCATAATCTTGCGTATGTAGTCGTGATTCATAAAATATATTTTAGAGTCTGCTTCATAGAATGCGCTTAAGAGGGTGTTGCACTTGGTATAAATATGCGATTCCTCTTTTGAGCTCTTTTGCTTGACTTCAGATAATAATGATCTTTCAAGTGATTTGAATTTATGATGACTCTGTATTGAACTTGTGATAACGATGTATTGAACTTGTGAGCCAGCAGTATATGGGTGACGAAAAATGCTGCGTCCACCTTCTGACTTGTGGGTGAGAACTTATCCCTTTTAATTAGGGAATGAAAGATGTCCTATGGCGAATTCTGCTAGCCAAATGTCCGTTTTTGATAACTTATTTCTGGTTAGACGTCAGACACGTTGCGTGTAGACTCAGACTTCTGATGAACTGAAGATACACAGAAGTCTTCGAAAGTTGTTCACATTTAACATCACTGGTTGACTTTCATTTATACTACTGCTCATTATAAATTTCTCTCTGAGTTCAATTCTAATGATGTTAATTATCTTGTGCATGAGAGTGTGTGCGCATGGGAGACTGTGATGATGATGAAGGTGAAGTATGAACTATTATTACCTCCTATCATCCTATCATCTTCTAGGAAAATCTTCTGATTTTATTAATCAGTTATGTAAAGAATTATTTGAAACGCTATCTTTCGCACATTTTAGCTGTGAGGTTAAAATAAACAAAAATTAAGAAAATGTATTAATAATCTGTATAAGATCTACTAACCTTCTTTTCCCTTCGCAAAATCCTTTAAGAACACAATTCATCACAGAACTGAATTATATCCACTCTGAATAAACACGTGTATATAGGCTAGGCGTTTTGGGGTTTAATTTCTTCCTCACAATGTAAAAACTGGACTCCTTCAGTGTGATTCGCTTGATTGTCTAGCTGGCCGTGGGGTCAGTGTGATTCGCTTGATAGCTAAACGGAGTTGTCGTACGGAAGGTACGGGGTTCGAACCCTGGGTAAGCCACTCACGTCTGTTGTTTTTCTGTTGTCCAAGTGTTCTACTTCTTTATTTCTTACGAGTGCCTGAAAACATACCTTTATGTTTGTCTAATATTAATTTACTCCTTCCTCTAGCACGCTACGCGGTAGATTATATTTCTGGAAGTCCAATGTGGGTGTCTTGGATCCCTGACATCCAGCTCCGCCCATACCAACCAATCCTTAATAGCCCCTCTGGTCACTCATTCACAGGATCGCTCTTGTCCCCTGTCAGTCCAAACGTGGGTGTGGTTTGACAAACAGGTATGGAGATAATTGGCGGGCTAATGCAAAAGTGCATTCAAATTGCTGTCACCTTACTCTCTGATTGTTTATTGTTCACCTGGCCAAGCTGTGCGTCCAATGTGATAACCCAACGCTTGTCTGAACCGCGGCAGATCAAAGATAACACCATTACAGCATGAGACGTTTTCACCTGGCCAATCTGGGCATCCAATGTGATGACCCGTCGCTAGCCGCAAAGATAACAGATGGTCCACAGAAATTACAGCATGCCCAGATGTCTGAATGGGATGACCAGATGTGTTTTCACCAGATTTATCACGATGCAATGTGGGCTTCAAACGATAATGTCAGGTATGGGGACTCAATCAAAGGACTTTATTTCCCCTGATGAAAGAACAGATGTGGTTCTCTAGATACCGGTCGCGAGTAATCACAACGATGAAATAGCAAATGTGGGATCGCAAATGTTGGATGAAAGAGCAAATGTCGGAGAAAATACAATACGAAAGATGTAGGAAAAGATAGAGCAATAAGGCCTTTGCGCTGGTTTATCACACTGACCAACTACAATCTTTCTGCGGCTCCCCTGTGGGATAACTGGTAAAAACTCTAGCGATGTTTCGACATTTAACTTAATTTTTTTTTTCGCAGGAGAGCTTTGGAAAGGCTTTTAAACAATACAATTTTTTTAATGTATTTAAAAAAAATGCAATTGGACAGTCTGTGAAAAAATTACACGTACAAGAAAAAATATACACAAAGTGCACTTTGATAACCCTTACTATAAAAAAGAAAACAGCACAGATAAAGCCGTTTCTTTCTAACATTTTTAAAAGTGTTGTCTGAAAATCATTCACTGATACTCTCCACTCATGATTCAATCTCCATAACAAAAAACGTGTACTGTAAAACTATTTAAAAAATATGATGAATAAAGTGTGAAACTTGAGCTTGCTTGTTATTACACAGCTTGTCAAATCTTGGCACCAGTTGAGATACAGCTACTCTCATTTCCTTCTCCACATTAAGTCTTGATCTGAACATGGTTTTTATGACAGCCACTGCTGAAAACCCAATCTCGCAGAGATAGGAGGTTGTAAAAGGAATTAATATCTTCAGTACTCTCTTGCTCAAGATTGCGAACTCCTATTTTACTGAATACCAAAATGTTGGCAATGCCATGGATGGAAACTTCGCTTGTAGTGAAGAGTCTGATGAAAGTTCTATCAGTTCTTCCTCTTCTGCAGTACTGAAGTCCAAAGGAGCATCACTACTGAAGGGATTTTAAATTCACTGAAACCTGTCACAGTTTTCAGGAAAGTATTTTTTAAAATGAACACTGAGTTGAGATAAGTGTCCTTGAATTATAGAAACAATATCTGCACTAAAATCTATTTCGTTCAAAATTGCGGATAATACATTTCCTATGGAAAGCCATCGAGTGCTGCTATAAAATAAGAGAGACGTATGCTCAGCCCCCATATCGTGACACATTTTACTGAAAAATCTAGTTCAATGAGGTCAAGTTTTAATAAAGTTCAACAAATTTATGACAGTTTGCAAGACTGCATTCAAATCAACACTCAAAAGCTGTGAAGCAAGTGCTTCCCTATTGATAATACAATGGGTCCAAACAACATCAGTAGCTTTGCCGCGGATGAGGGCTTGCAGGCCATTGTAACAGCCCGACATTGAACGAGCACCATTTGTACACACACCAACACAATAAGCCCAGTCTATTTTATTTTCTGCCATGAAGTTGTCCACAATTTCAAATAAATCTTTGCCTGTCGTACCTGCATTTATGTCCTTTCAAAAAAGATCTTCCACCATTTCGTTTTTTTTCATCAACAAACCGCACATAACAGATTAAATGAGCATCTCTATTGCTATCAGTGGCCTCATCAAGCTGCAAAGCAAAGTCCTTCCCCCTCATTTTTTCTATAATCTGTTCATTAAGATTCTTTCCTAAATCTTTAATTCGATGGCTGATTGTACTGTCCGACAAAGAAATGGGCAAAATCTGTTTTCCCAGGCACTCTCGAGCCATAATGGACACCATATCAATAGCACACGTTAAAACGAGTTCTTCTGCAATCGTATTGGGTTTCTTACATTTTGCTACCCGGTATGCTACCTTGTAAGACGCTATAGTCCGTTCGGAAATTCGTGCCCACAGAAAGTGTCAATTTTCTCCAAAACTGTTTGTTGTATGGACATGAATTTTTGCATGCAGTCTTAGATTTTCCATGCAGTTATTAATATATTTTTTTCCCTTACAAAACTCTTGTCATGTTCGAATTTTCTTCTTTACGTTATATAAAACACTCTTACCGTTGTCTGGGTTAATTTTTAGTAGTTTTACAGGAAAGTTACAAGATCCGTTCAAAAATATTTTTTTTTTTTTGAATTAGTGTTGTGACTACATGTCCGCACGAGTGCGCACCTATTGTACACAGTCGCGAGTAACTAAGTTAAAAAAAAAAAAAAAAAAATTTTTGAACGGATCTTGTAACTTTCCTGTAAAACAACTAAAAATTAACCCAGACAACAGTAAGAGTTTTTTTATATAACGTAAAGAAGAAAATTCGAACATGACATGAGTTTTGTAAGGGCAAAAAATATATTAATAACTGCATGGAAAATCTAAGACTGCATGCACAAATTCATGTCCATACAACAAACAGTTTTGGAGAAAATTGACGCTTTCTGTGGGCACGAATTTCCGAACGGACTATAGAAGAGATTTACTCGAGATTGTCGCCTGCTTAGAAAATGCTGATTTTTGTTCTTTCATTTGACTCAGCTTTCTAGAGAAATATTCTCTTGGTTTGCCACGTCATTTTTATGAACACTTTCTAAATGGCGCTTGAATTTGCTAGGCAGCATACATTCGACAGAGAGTACTTTGAAACACAAAACACACTGTGGATGTTCTTCATTGTTCACAAGAGTGCACGTGAAACCAAAATCTAAGTAACCTTCGTCGTATTTTCTATACTTACGTTTCCTTTCCTCATTACCACTTTTCTCAACAAGTACTTGCTTTTTACTAACACTTACAAAATTAAAAAAAATCTTTCCATAGTTTATATCAAACTCACAACACAATCAAAAACGTTTGAAATCAGAAAATCACCGTGTTACCTACTATGGTCGCGCGAGGAGAATGCGCGGAAAGTTGATAGGCGGGTCGGGGGAGCGAAACTTCAAAGGCTGGCCAACATCAAAAGTGAAAATTCTCCTGGGTCACGCAGGTTAACAAACACCAAAAATGAAATTTCCTATAGCTCTGTGTTTTCTTTGCAACAAAATACGAAAAAAAAATCTACACCCACCCACGGCACCCCTGATCGTCAGTCATGGCGCCCCAGGGCGCCGCGGCGTACAGGTCTAAAACCGCTGCTCTATGGCATCAAAAGGTAGATCGATTGCTTTGAAAGGCGGAGTAGAACAAATGTTTGTCCGACCAGCGATATCAGACAACCCAGATCAGCCACTGCAATACATGGTAACGAAAGTATGATTTTTATTTATGTTATGGAACTGAGTTGCACGAACCATCTCAGTTCGTTTCAGACGTTGCTCTTTCTTGATTATTCCTCGTAATATAGCTCAAGTTATTTAAAAAAAAAAATATATATATATATATATATTTCGATTGACTGTTCTCTTTCTCAAACAGCAGATGGCTTGCGTTTCACATTTTTCAAGATATACGTTTTAATTTATGTAATTTATGAGTTTCTCATAATAATAGAAGATGGCGTATGTGAAACAGAAATCAAGAAGACAATAGGAATAATCAAAGCTACATTAAATCCCTGACATCTAAACAATCATCTCATACATTGAGTGTGGAAATAATCACGTGTTTTATATATATGTATATTCCTTATTGTATGGTGCAGAAACATGGGAAATGTTAAAGTAGTTGGAAGAAAGAATGGAGACTCTCGAGATGTGGACATATAGAAGAATAAGATGCATCTCATGGAAAGAGAACAATTAAAGAGGTCCTAGAAAACGTAGGTGTGTGTGACGTTTAGTTTTGTCTTTCAAACGGCCACATTCTGCTAGGTGATAGTTTTGAAATGATTATGTTCACCACGAACAATGGCCAATTACTACGTTTAGGAAAAAGTACGTTAACTCAGTACAACATCTATTACAATCCATTCTAACAATATCGTGGAAATCCATAAGCCAAAAGCATGGGCCAACACTAATTTTGACCCTTACACTTTTTGAGATCATTAAATAAGTAACACATTCGGTGTGAGTCCGTCGCAATCTCTACATTGAGTCATGATCATTATTATCCAAATAACATCGTCCTTTGGATCCAATAAAGATAATGATTCTATAAACACATACCCGGATATCACATATGAACATATAAGCGGACACTAGTGACACACTTTAAAACACCGCTATCTCGGCCGTCTACACTGTTAAGTCATTTTACGCGTGTAATTTAAATGTTAAGCACATCTAAGAATATAGATATATGATTAATTATTTACGCGCTGTCACACACTATGTTGAACAGAAAAGCACAACGCGGTGCGCTCGGGGGTTTCTTGCCAAAGAACAATTACGTTGTAAAAGAGACGCCTAATGGCTATGACCTGAGACGGTCGTCTTTGGACGGAGCTGATTGTAAGTATTGCCCAAATAGTGGGAAGCATTCATGAAGATATTATAAACCTCCTTGTATGGAGTATCTACGTTAGTCAGTACAGGGTTCGTCTGCATATTATATATTATGCTATTTTCATCATTGCCAAGATCTGGCTGAACTTCGACACACATACGCCATGTCGTGTCGCTTGTGGGTTCCAGATCCTTACCGAATATTATAGGGATTATTCTTCAATATATTTAGAGGGTTATTCAATAAAACCCCTGTCGTTTTATACAAGCCCCGTAATGAAAGCCATGGTAGAACTATTTGCTGTAAAGTTCATCGCTGCCCTTGAAGGGTCGGCCGTTTGTAGTGAAATTGACAGAGATACAACGGTAAAATTCCTCCCAAGGATAACATTTAAGGATAAAAACATAATGCGTAGGCTGCTGATGTACATGATCGCCTAGACCGCGGGTCATCACCCTCCATAAATTTGACTTGCTAGACCGGAGGGGAACGGAGGATCAAAAAGGAAAAAAATATGACTGGAAAGGCTAAAGAGACGCAATTGGGGGGGGGAAATGGATGAAAGTAAAAAAATTCAAGTCCCCCAAATTGACACGAGGTACGGAATTGGACGTTTTGCGATACCAAGCCTTGATTTGAATTCAGCGGCTAAAACGCAGATGTTAGGAATATTACAAAAATTTAAAAAGTAATTTTTCTTAATATTAATGTTAGGAATATAAAAATTAGCTGGCCGGATGGCCTATTCTGAGCAATGAAATAATATGATCTTAATTTTACAAACGGGTAGATAATATTGAAGATAATGACAAAAGACAGTGTAGTTCACATCATCGCTAGACTATATTGAATCTAAAAGTGTCACAATTTGCACACAAAAACACGACCTTGGGAACAGGTGTTCAAAGTTACTTATTATGGAGGAGAGGGTTTTTGAGCGGTAGCTGTGTCTAAATATAACTTTTTACGACAAAATTTTAAGGGGAGAGAAAGGTTGCTTCAAAAATCAAGCACATTTTTTTTGAAACACAAGTAGAGACGGACAGACTAACAGATAACCATCCATACTTGACTGAAGCATGACTGAAATGACTTTAGTGTAGAAATTTGAAATTAAAAATAAACCTCGGCAGTGATTGGCCACAGACAATCATATCATTAGCGCTCAGAGCGCATTTGGGGTCATTCTTCAATAATTGTTCAGTGTCCCACCTTTTTCTGGACACTGTGTAGTCAATATAGACAGGTGTGATGAGGCCACCCCAACAGCACAAACAGTAACTATCCTCCCAAAGAGATGACTATTCGAACATTTTAATAAAACTAACTATTCTAGTACTTAAATATGTACACTTTTGCATTTATTATGTAACATTCCATGCATATTTTTCATAAATTTTAAATCCTTCTTTTAAAACAAGTTCTGGTCAAAATAAAACTTGATCCAGAACAAATAAATGTAATATAATTATATCAAAAACTTTACACACGTGAGTTAGTTCAGTGTATTTTAACACTTGTTAATCTTATTAGTCTTGTTAAATATCTATGGGTATATTTATAACTATCACACCACAGTACACATCATAACCCTAGACACTTTACGTAGCTACATTCATTAAGAAAAAAAAAAATTAAGTGTGAGGTCGTAGTGGTAGCAAGAAAGGCCTTCTGACAATTCTCAACTACATTTTATCTCAGGAGCCTTCACAGCTGGCCTCATACAATGTACATGTAGTAATAACACCATCATACAATACCATCAACACCACTACACCGTTATAGAATGTCGATCAAGTCCATGATCAAAGTTATATGAGAATGCAATGAACTATGATGTCTCGATGTTATAACCTAAACTATTGATATGATGCCTACTACTACAATAATTGATCTTCTGTATTGCGTCCACCAAATAAACGTGTGTCTGATGTCAAGCCATGACTCCAATCAACATTGATTACCAGTTGGTCAAATTATGTATTAACCTTGGCCCATTTTTCGGTCCACGATGTTTTATTATTCGCGTTCTATATTAGTCGGCAATCCTTTTAAGCCCGACCAAGACTGACAACAATTTAAGTCAGTAGAAATATTGACAGTCTCGTATAAAGACACGCCATATTAACCAAACATAAAATAAACTCGGCGTATCATACACCATAAATTCCTGTTGTCGTGCACGAGCACTTCACGTCATAATTCTTACGTGTAACGACGCGCCAATGCAAGATGTTGTGTTAGAACAAATAATGGGAATACAGAATGGTTTACAGTAGAAACAGGTGTGAAACAAGGCTGTATTATGTCACCACTACTTTTTGGAATAGCTATTGATTGGGTTATGAGAAACTATACCCACAATGAACAATTAGGTATAAAATGGACAAATGGAAAATTCCTGGGGGACGTGGATTTCGCAGATGATTTAGCATTCTTAAGTTCAACACCCAGACAATCCCAAGAAGCAGTAAATAATTTGTGTCATCTCTCGGTTAAAATAGGTTTCAAAATAAATGCCTCTAAAACTAAAGCTATGAACTTTTCTAACGCGTCCTTTGATATCATCTTGAACGGGGAAAAACTACAGAAAGTTGAAAGTTTCAATTATTTAGGCAGTAAAATGACTCAGGATGGTGACACAACAAGAGAAATCCATACTAGAATTGCTTTGGCAGCTAGCGCCTTCAATAGATTATCTAACATTTGGAAATTACGATCATTGAATATACATACCAAGCTTCGTCTGTTTAATTCAAATGTTATCTCAGTGTTAACATACGGTTGTGAGAGTTGGAAAAAAACAAAATCATTGGAGAAAAAGCTGAAGACATTCGAGAACAAATGTCTTAGAAAACTCATGAACATCAGTTGGAAAGAATTCAAGACTAATCGACAAATAAGAGAAGACTCTAGGCAGAAATATGTCTCCGACTATATAAGGAAAAGACGATGGTCATATATCGGTCATGTCCTACGAATGCAAAAGAACAGAATACCACTACAGGCGCTCACTTGGGTTCCTGAGGGTAAGAGGAAAAAAGGAAGACCAAAAGAAACACTCAGAAGAACAATAATAAGAGAAGGAAGAACGTTGGGCCTAAATAATGTGCAAGAGCTAAGAGGAGTGGCGTCACAACGAACAACCTGGAGAGCACTGGTTTCTGCCTTATGCGCCGTGTTTGGTGCTTAAAGAATTTATTATTATTATTATATAAACAGAAAAACACCATGCAGCAGACCCTATTAAAAGAGAGAGTTGATTGCAAACGTGCAAGGGGAAGACAGCGCTATAAGTGGGAAGATAACATCAAGAGATGGACAGGAATAAGTCTATCAGAGTGTACCATCAAGACAAGAGACAGAAGATGTTACAGATCCATTGCAGTCAACATTTGTTGCGGAGATGGCAGCTGATGATCAATTTATGATATCATCCCGCTGTATTTTTTGTTACGAATCTATGTCTTTTGAGCGTTCGGTTGACAGAGTGGTTAAAGCGCTGTTCTCTCGTGAATAAGGTGCCGAGTTTGATTCTATTTTGCTATTAGGGAAAGAAAATGCAGCGATGAAGGGAATTGGTCATCCCACCTCTCGAAGCTGAACCTAATGTCGTAAATCCTGATTCACAACACGTCATTCATACCAAAACGGTACACCATACTAAATAAAGTGTAGGCTAGACGGACCAATGAAACGGCATCCTTATTCACGAATGTTTACAAACGTAATAGGCTTCTAACATGGCCGGACTCCAATCTGTGTAACCTAGTTAAATTTGAACATAAACTCTAGGTTTATGAGCGAAGTACCGCATGGAAGAGGTCAGTAATTCTATAATGGAACTGTCCCTTTATGAGTATGTGCAAAGATTTCCAGGGAAAGTGTTATACTAACAGAGAAATTGTAGAATGCATCGAGACATCAGGCAAGTCGAAAATTTTTCTGTTTAGGCTGCGTCTATGAAACGATGGACAAAGTAACGGAAAAGACAATATCTAGAATGATAGAGAAGCATCCAGGGCGTACTTTAAGCCTAAGGTGAAGGACATCGCTCCAGGAATAAGGAAGATACGAGGTAGGTATATTCCTAATTTTCCATAAATGCACAACTCGACAAAATCATGCCTGCATTTGAGAACGCACACATAATTCAGTCTTATTGTTCTCCGAGACATTCGGCACTGACCTATATAAAGACTTGCCCTCTTTCGAATGCTTGCCACAAATATTCAAACTACAGCGAGAGCGCCAGTTCTGTCAGTGAGACTCCCGTTGCCTTCTGTATCTGAGAGCATAATGAATAACCATTAACAGCTCGAATGTATGTACTTGAGGGTGAGAGAGAATGTATAAATTTATATATTTCTAATTAATTAATCAAATTGTTCGTTAGGAAGTGTGTAACTGTGTTATAAACTAATGTGTAATTATTGGAAGCAATCCGATATTGTGTATATTCAGATAAATTGAGAATGGAAACGGAAAGTGTGTTGATAGTTTTAGAAACACATTTAAAGAATTATTTCTTAAAGGAATGGAACACACACCAGGAACAAAGGAAAGAATGGAAGGAATTGAATTACTGTATTGATTAAGATGTTACATAGTGTTTTCCACAAGGCCTAATAACTGCATCGAGGCAAATCATGGACAGATAGATGTTACCAAGGAATGGGAGACCGATTATATTCACAGTAAACTAGATTGTGTTATTACTGATTTATAATGCCCTGTGCGTCTACCTAATAACTGTCTGAAACTGTCTCTTCTCACCTACATCTATGGTAGAGAGATATAGATAGACAATACAGTGGTTAACCAATTATATTTTAGGTTACTTCCTGTAACAAACGTGTACTTGTAGGAGCCAGACACAGCTGAAGGAGCTAGTGGTGCAAGAGCCCTCTAAGTCTAGAGGGACAGCAACATAGTTATCGAAGGCCTGGAAAAATCACATCTGACCGTTTCTTTCCAGAAGAGTAGTGTGAAAGACTCCAAGACAAGAAGTGAAGATAAGTGGCCACACAGGGCTACTGACCAGTGTTTAACCAGCTGTACCACAATAAAGCAAATAAGACAGTATGATGAAATGTCAGTGCATCAAGATAGGCAAATTCATAAGTCAGTGATTGACTTTAATTCGTTGACTGTGAAGATTTCTTATTGATCCTAACTAAAGACAGTCTACAAAAAGATTAAGTTTAGCCAGAAAAGGAGAACTGTCCTTAGAAATTTACAGACTGTAGTTAGTTGTGAATATTTAACAAGTGATTTTATTAATTTTATTTCTTAATCAATTTTTAGTTCAGCAAAAAATTTCACAAAGAAAAGAAAACTTGTACAAAATAAATCGTAAATTTTACCAACAGACTTACTTGGATTATTTAAGTTAAGTTACAGTTCTTGTTGGCTAATAGTTTAGTGTAATACCCCAAGCAGAGCCTAACACTATAAACAGAGGAAGATCTTGAGAGGAGCATTTAGGAACCTAGGATAATACACTATCATCATATCTAGGAACTTATACAGCTTGATCTTACCTTTGATGTCAGTACACCCTTACTCTTTTCAGAGAAGGTGGTATTTCTTATAAGACCAGACTATTATCTGGCACTATCCTGGTATCTAACACCTGATACAACTTTGTGTCCAGGATATCTTTCATTTAAAAATATACCAACCTCTCGTGACAAATTGTATATATATATATATATATATATATATATATATATATATATATATAGATATATATATATTTATTTATATATATATATATATATATATATATATATATATATATATTAGCAAAGTCATCATTAAGATTCACAAAGAATCCATAATATATCCCTCCAGAGTAGCCACTACTTCCAGTAGGATGGTAGCATCAATGTTCATATACTTCTAGTAGGATGGTAGCATTCACGTTAGTATAAATGTCATGTCTGGATACATCCGGGAAGAGTGTTAGGTCTAGCATTACAGTGTATATCAATCAGATGTCTGGATGCATCTTGACAAAGTATCTGTGTAGTGAAATTGACAGAGATACAACGGTAAAACACCTCCAAAGATAACATTTAAGGATAAAAACATAATGCGTAGGCTGCGAATAGTACATGATCGCCTAGACCGCGGGTCATCACCCTCCATAAAAATTGACTTGCTAGACAGGAGGGGAACGGAGGATCAAAAAGGAAAAATATGACTGGAAAGATTGCGTGAGACTAGAAAGGCTAAGGAGACGCAATTGGGGAGGGGGGGGGGGGGGAAGGGAGAAAAGTCACGTTTCCCAAGTTGACATAAAAAGTAAGCAACTCGACAGAAGGGACCATAGATATGTTACGCCACAGTCATTTATTGGACGCTTTTGCGCGATACCAAGCCCTTGATTTGAATTCAGCGGCTAAACGCAGATGTTAGGAATATTACAAAAATTAAAAAGTACTTTTTTCTTATATTAATGTTAGGAATATAAAAATTAGCTGGCCGGATGGCCTATTCTGAGCAGTGAACTAATATGTTCTTAATTTTACAGACGGATAGATAATATTGAAGATAATGACAAAAGACAGTGTTGTTCACATCATCGACAGACTGTATTGAATCTAAAAGTGTAGCTAATTGCACAAAAAAACACGACCTTGGGACGCAGGTGTTCAAATTTACTTAGTATGGAGGAGAGGGTTTTTGGGTGGTAGCTGTGTCTAAATATAACTTTTAACGACAAAATTTTGGAGGGGAGAGAAAGGTTGGTTCAAAAATCAAGTACATTTTGTAGAAACACAAGTAGAGACGGACAGACTAACAGATAACCATCCATACTTGACTGAAGCATGACTGAAATGACTTTATGGTAGGAAATTTGAATTTAAAATAAACCTAGGCAGTGATTGGCCACAGATAATCATATCATTAGCGCTCAGACGCGAAAGTGGGGCCATTCTTCAATAGTTGTTCAGTGATAGACACAGATTTTAAAGTGTGGTGATTTCCATATGAAAGAAAGTGTAAGAAATTTAGGGACGCCATACTATAGCCAGCAGCTCAGCTGAGTTTTGCTAGCAGTTCTGTGTTATTTATTCATAATCTGAGCTGCGAGTTTCTGTTGTCAACCAAGCAGTGTCTATTCAGTTGGTGACTTACTCGAGAGTATCTGTGCAGTACTTGTGACAGAGACCACCATTATTGCCCGCCAGCACGGAGAGGTGGGACCATCAGATTTCAGCACCAGAGCTACAACGACAAGATGAGTGAGCCTCTGGTCTGCTGGACATTCACCAAAGCCCTTTAGTTACTAATAACCCCATAAAAATTCCCACCATTTTCTGGACACTGTGTAGTCAATATAGACAGGTGTGATGAGGCCACCCCAACAGCACAAACAATAACTATCCTCCCAAGTAGATGACTACTAGAACATTTTAATAAAACTAACTAGTATAGTACATATATATGTACACTATTGCATTTATGATATAATATTCCATGCATTTCTTTCATAATCTCTAAATCCTTTTAAGTTCTGGTCAACCTAAAAAATTGATCCAGAACAAAATAAATGTAATATAATTCTATCAAAAAATTTTACACTATTGAGTTAGTTCAGTGTGTTGTAATATTTATTAATCTTATTAGTCTTGTTAAATATCTGTGGGTATATCTATAACCTATTACACCACTCTACATATCATAACCCTAGACACTTTACGTAGCCACATTCATTAAAAAAAATTAAGTGTGAGGTCGTAGTGGTAGCAAGAAAGGCCTTCTGACAATTCACAACTACATTTTATCTCAGGAACCTTCACAGCTGGCCTCATACAAGTACAATTAGTAATATCACCATCATACAATACCATCAACACCACTACATAAATTGGGGTCTTGTCCAGGGATAATTAGCCCAACAGTAATATTAGGATCTCCTGGTGGGAGAAATAAAAGTAGGGAAATAAATTGTAAAATTCCCTTTAAAATTAAAAGTGTCCCTGCAGATAAAAGTTGGTGAATCCTCACAGCCAGTAATAATTAATTAGTTAACTGGTTAGTTAGAATTGGTTAGACTATAGTCATAAGAAGTACTTAGTGTATTTACTGGTTAGAGATTTATCTTGTATATTATTATATTGTCTAAAAAGTATGGCGGAGCTGGCAAAATTTAGATCAGCTGCTGTGCTCACCGCGAAGGAGATGGGAATGGATGGTCAAATTTTAATTCAATACGTAACGGCTGAATGTGATAAATATATTGAACGGGAAGAAAGGAGGTTAGCTGAAGAGAAGAGGTTAGAGGCTGATAGAGAAATTAAGAGGCTGCAGATTGAGGCAGAAGAAAAACGACAGCAAAGGGAGGCAGAAGAAAAAAGATTGACTGCCGAAAGGGAGGCAGAAGATAGAAGGTTGCAAAGGGAGGCAGAAGAAAAAAGATTGACTGCCGAAAGGGAGGCAGAAGATAGAAGGTTGCAAAGGGAGCACGAATTACGACTAAGGGAGCTGGAATTGCAAGGCCCGGCTCCTGAAAATGGTGCCAGCCCTTTTGCCTCAGATGCTACGCCTAGTCTGGGAGCCTCAAACTCAGCTATGGGGTTTCATTTAGACCATTTTGTTGAAAAAGACGATGACATAGAGGGGTACCTAGGACGTTTTGAGTTATTAGCTACTACATATGGGTTAGAGAGAGAGAGGTGGAGCTTAAAGCTATCACAGGGATTGAGAGGTACTTCTTATGAAGTATTTGCCAAAATGAACAGGGAAGACCAAGACAATTATGACATGTTAAAGCAGGCTTTGTTATTAAGGTACGAGAAGAATGGTGAATTTTATCGTAAGAAATTTAGAAATGCCAAACTGTTGTCTGGGGAGACATACCACCAATTCTCTGCTAGACTAGAAACCTATTTGGAGAAATGGACGGCTCTGGGGAAGACCCAAGATCTTAAAGAAATGATCATGATTGAGCAATTGAGAGAGTCCATGGCTCCAGACATGAGAAAATTTCTCATGGAACAAGGTGCAGAGAAGTTGGGGGAAATTTTAAATGTTGCTGAGAGGTATCAGGCAGCCCAGGCAGAGGTAAGTGGTGCTAAGAAGAAGCACATAGACAATTTTAAAGCTCCACAGCAATTTGATAATAGAGAGCAGGGAAATAAAGGTAGGACAAACTTTGAGCGGCCAAGAAATGACTATCGCGACAGAAACTCACAGTTCAATGACCAAAAGTTCAATGAAAGAAAACCGTTGAACCAAGGAAAAAGATGGTGTAAATGGTGCAAGAAGGATAACCATAACACCGAATTTTGTAGAAGGAAACCTTCAAACATTGCTGCAATGAAGTCGGGGACGCGAAGATTAAATGGTAATCCTAATGGACAACAGGAACCTTATCACCCCCCAGTTTGTGAGGATGTTATTTGTAATGGGGTCACCATAAGGTGCCTTTATGATACAGGTTTGGATTATGATTCAGTTGTGAAGTCTAGCCTAGTGGACCCAAGTCAGTATACCACAGAAACAGTGGAAATACAAGGGGCGACTAAGGACATACCACTCATGACACTTCCCATCGCACGGATAACGGTGAAAACTCGCTATGTGGAAGGAGAAATCAGAGCAGCAGTGATAGATGAACCAATCTACCCTCTGATATTGGGGTGTAGATACGTCTTCTTGGGGAATCCCGAGAAACCTGTGATCATGGCGACAGTGCAGACCAGGTCACAGAAGAAGGAGGAAGAAGGTGAACCTATAAATGCTCATCCAGAGGAGATGAGGAAGGCGCAGGCTGAGGATAGGACACTCAAGCCCTGTTTTAAAAAACTGCCCAAATGCCACACACCTCCGAGCAAGGGGGAATATTTCATGAAGAACAAACTCTTATACAGGAAGGCCGGAACTGGAACAAATGGTCACAACCAGCTGGTTCTTCCCACTTCATATAGAGATAAAGTGATGGAACTCGGGCATGCGATTCCCTTCAGTGGTCACATGGGGATCAGCGCCACAGGACAGCGTATAGCTTGTCATTACTTCTGGCCAGGGATAACGGAGGATATAAAAAGATATGTCAAATCCTGCCCAGAATGTCAAAGGGTAGCTCCAAAGCACTGGACGGCTCCTGCAACTCTAGGGGAAATGCCCATAGTGGGAACACCTTTTGAGAGGGTTGCAGTGGATATTGTAGGACCTCTCACTCGGACCAAGAGGAGGAACAGTTACATCCTTACTCTGGTGGACACTTGTTCTATGTGGGGAGAGGCGGTAGCCCTGCCATCAATTGATTCAAAACATGTAGCAGAGGCACTACTTACAATATTTACCCGATTAGGATTCCCGCATCAAATCTTGACGGATAATGGATCTCAGTTCAAGGGGAAACTAACGGAAGAAGTTTTTAAGCTATTTCAAGCCAGGCACTTTCATTGTAGTCCGTACCATCCACAAGGGAACGGCCAGGTAGAGAGGTTCAACGGGACTCTCATTTCTATCCTGAGAAAGCTGGCACACGAAAAACCGGATCTGTGGGATCAATTCCTGCCCGCCGCATTGTTTGCGTACTGGGAGGTACCACATAGTTCAACCGGGATGGCTCCCGCAACTCTGCTATTTGGGAGGCCAATAAAAGGTCCATTAGAAGCTCTATTAAGGACCTGGACAGATGAGAAGGCGGAAGAGACTGTTACCTCATCGTATCAATATGTTAACGAACTGACCACTCGTTTGAAAGCTGGATGGAAACTGGCAAATGATAATTTGAAACAAGCCAGGAAGAAACATGCAGCATATTTTAATAGGAAGGCAAAGGACAGGGAACTGGCAGTCGGAGAGAAAGTCACGTTTCCCAAGTTGACATAAAAAGTAAGCAACTCGACAGAAGGGACCATAGATATGTTACGCCACAGTCATTTATTGGACGCTTTTGCGCGATACCAAGCCCTTGATTTGAATTCAGCGGCTAAACGCAGATGTTAGGAATATTACAAAAATTAAAAAGTACTTTTTTCTTAATATTAATGTTAGGAATATAAAAATTAGCTGGCCGGATGGCCTATTCTGAGCAGTGAACTAATATGTTCTTAATTTTACAGACGGATAGATAATATTGAAGATAATGACAAAAGACAGTGTTGTTCACATCATCGACAGACTGTATTGAATCTAAAAGTGTCGCTAATTGCACAAAAAAACACGACCTTGGGACGCAGGTGTTCAAATTTACTTAGTATGGAGGAGAGGGTTTTTGGGTGGTAGCTGTGTCTAAATATAACTTTTAACGACAAAATTTTGGAGGGGAGAGAAAGGTTGGTTCAAAAATCAAGTACATTTTGTAGAAACACAAGTAGAGACGGACAGACTAACAGATAACCATCCATACTTGACTGAAGCATGACTGAAATGACTTTATGGTAGGAAATTTGAATTTAAAATAAACCTAGGCAGTGATTGGCCACAGACAATCATATCATTAGCGCTCAGACGCGAAAGTGGGGCCATTCTTCAATAGTTGTTCAGTGATAGACACAGATTTTAAAGTGTGGTGATTTCCATATGAAAGAAAGTGTAAGAAATTTAGGGACGCCATACTATAGCCAGCAGCTCAGCTGAGTTTTGCTAGCAGTTCTGTGTTATTTATTCATAATCTGAGCTGCGAGTTTCTGTTGTCAACCAAGCAGTGTCTATTCAGTTGGTGACTTACTCGAGTGTATCTGTGCAGTACTTGTGACAGAGACCACCATTATTGCCCGCCAGCACGGAGAGGTGGGACCATCAGATTTCAGCACCAGAGCTACAACGACAAGATGAGTGAGCCTCTGGTCTGCTGGACATTCACCAAAGCCCTTTAGTTACTAATAACCCCATAAAAATTCCCACCATTTTCTGGACACTGTGTAGTCAATATAGACAGGTGTGATGAGGCCACCCCAACAGCACAAACATTAAATATCCTCCCAAGTAGATGACTACTAGAACATTTTAATAAAACTAACTAGTATAGTACATATATATGTACACTATTGCATTTATGATATAATATTCCATGCATTTTTTTCATAATCTCTAAATCCTTTTAAGTTCTGGTCAACCTAAAAAATTGATCCAGAACAAAATAAATGTAATATAATTCTATCAAAAAATTTTACACTATTGAGTTAGTTCAGTGTGTTGTAATATTTATTAATCTTATTAGTCTTGTTAAATATCTGTGGGTATATCTATAACCTATTACACCACTCTACATATCATAACCCTAGACACTTTACGTAGCCACATTCATTAAAAAAAATTAAGTGTGAGGTCGTAGTGGTAGCAAGAAAGGCCTTCTGACAATTCACAACTACATTTTATCTCAGGAACCTTCACAGCTGGCCTCATACAAGTACAATTAGTAATATCACCATCATACAATACCATCAACACCACTACAATCTGCTAGAACGTACTTGTCCCCGGCAATTGATTGAATATCATAATCGTACGCATGAAGATTGATGGCGTAGCGAGCCACACGTTATTTGTCAAGTTTGATTTTTGTAGATACGTCAACGCTTGCTGGTCAGTTTATATCGTGAAATGTGCACCAAGGAGGGCACGTTGTAGTTTGGCCACACTCCAAACAATAGCGAGGTGTTCACGTTCAATAGTAGGGTATCTTGATTCGGTGCTAGACAGTTTCTTGCTGAAACATATGACCGGATGATACACTCCGTCTACGCACTGCATTAAGGATCCATTGATTAAATCCTGAGAGGCATCAGCCCCGAGAACAAATGGTAAACGGGGATCAGGTAATTTCAAAAAGGTTCATTTGACAAGTGTTTTTACATGAATTACTGATTCATCAGTCATGATTCCACACAATTTTACGAGGCTAGTCCTTCTTGACTAAAGAAGATAAAACTGAAGTGATTGAAGAACATCTGGCATGGATTTGTGATATAATTTAATCAGTCCAAGAAGCCTCCGAACCTGCTTCTTAGTCTTAGGAATAGCAAGATTTAAGTTGGGAGACAGTGGTATCTTCAGGTGTGAGAAAGCCATGACCGAATCTGTATCCCAAGAAAGAAATTTCCCAAAATCAGATCTGGATTTTAGATGAGCAAAATAATGTGACAGAATACCAACGTCTATAAAATATGACACTGTAAGGAAATAACAGTTGCGATAGACAAGACCTAAAATATAGAAGACAATTGAAAAAATGCATTTGAGAACGCACACAGATTTCCGTGGTGTGCTGAATTGTGTACAAGTCTCACATCTAGTCAATAACATCCGTTATCAAAACCGACAACTCTGCGTGCATCAATATTGATCGAAAAGTAAACACATGCTTCTTTATGAATGGAAGTGATGGCAGGCAAAAGGCGCACCCATTTGACGTCAGCAGTGGCATGAAACAAATACTTCCAGTGCGCGCCATGTCGTGCATGGTGGTAAATTGTGCACTAGTACGGTGCGGGAGTGTGCACTATAACTATCATACGAGACTCTACTAGAGTGAAATAATGCACAAGGATAGTGTGCAACTCTAGTTGACTGAGAAGCATTGATATCAATCTCCTCAGTACATGTTGTATCAGACTCGTCAGAGTGAGTATTACTATTATTTTGGCACTTACAAGAGCATCTCGTTTTAGCTAGACCATCTTTAACATATGTATTTACACAAGTCTTATCAGTTAAATTTATGTCAACCATGTAATCTTGATTTGTTCTCTTACGACAAGATGCATAGTGATCAGGTCGCTCTTGAAACTCATTGCTTTTATTGGGTACATAAAGATTTGTCGGATTGTTTGTAAGGACACCACCTCTGCTTCAGGCATGTCGCCATGCATCAACCTCATAGAAACCCTTGTGGTTTCCATCAAAAATATTGGATGGAGAGTAATGTGGAGGGAAGTTATATCTTCCTCGAAATGAGATTTTCATTTTGTCAGGATGTGCTGACAAGTTGATACCCCTTTGGTATTGTTGGCATGCTGTAACGTACCGTTGTCGTCGTCAGTGTGTAACAATGTTTTATTTTGTAAAATGGTATCGAGTAAACCGTCAACCCTCCTACTTAACTAAGCAATCTCAGAATCTTCTTGTGAAATTTCCTTACATTGCGTTACATTTACTTTTTCGAGTTTACTCGTTTTACGCTTTCCTTTAAGAAGTTATGTCTTCACTGCAGCCAATTTTGTTTTATGCTCATTGTCGAGCTGAACCCAGGAATGTTCCTTATCCAGGGCTGCCACCTCAACTGATCTCAGACGAGAAACTTCCAATGTCAGCTCTTGAATCTAGCAACCTGTATTTGAATTTCTCTCTTTAAAGCAAGCTGAGGAATTATGTTGTGGAAACTGTAATTTGAGTTTTTAAATTTCAGACTTCAGAGCTTCATTTTTCCGGGTCTCCAATTTAACCTCTCGCATTATGCCTTCAATTCTTCTAACTCACGAGTAAGAGTTTTCTCCTTACCAACATCCACCATATCTCTTACTTCAACATGTGATTGCAATTGCGCAACTTCTGCCGCACGCTCCTAAATTTTAATACTATATTTTTGAATCACAGTTTTTTTGCTATAAAGATAACGATTTATGTTTCTCCACCTGTGATTTGAGTTCTTTGATCCCTGACTCCAAAGTTCTTCTTAGTAAAGTTCGTGCTAATAATGCTTCTCCGCGTTCCACGTTGTCCGTTTTTACAGTATACCTGACTGAGTCTGTATTTTACTTCTCAAGTGTAAATATTTCACATGCTGATTAATGAACAGCAATGAAAAATCCAAATGCTTTGATCACCAAGATCGAACAAGCGAACGAACTTTATTTTCAAAGGGCAAGTACAATTATAGAATCAGTGAAAATGTGGAGCATAACAATGCAAACTGAGGCAATATAGGACAATAATGTAATCACATAAAAGATAATGGCGGGAAACAATAATGAATGTGGTGAAAAATAAAATAAATGCTTATTACTATAAAAAAAATGACAAGACGGTGCCGCCGTTCAACATGAATACGTGTATCAAATAAATGACAGTAAGGTGAGAACAACAATATATAAACAATAATGCAGAGGAACTAATAAACTGACAATGACAACAATCACAAACAATACAGAAGAACATGACTGCACAACTAGACAGATAATGAATATAATAATTTCAGAGGGCGCGCTAGATCAACTCAGCCCTGTTCGCCGGACGTCTCTCTGAAAAAAAATTATATACTGGCCTTACAGAACGCTTTGACTTCAGACCCGTCCAAAGACGTGTACCCCAAAATTCATGTCCCTCCAGCCGCCCAAGAAAAAAAAAATTCCCATCGAAACACATAAACATAGATGGAAGACTCTACCACTAACTATCGTAATTAAGGTGAACTCAGACTGGAAACATCAAATCACTTAACTGACTGAGTTCCTCCATAAGAGGCTCGGATGTATCTGGGTGGAAGAGAAACGGTGCCTCCCGTAGAACAATAAAAACCATGGCAGATTGATCCCTTATACGCAGTTCTCTTTTACTCGAACGCCACTTTAATCCTCTGCTTGAAAAAACTTGGCTACCCAAATAAATGTTGCGTGTTTTAGGGTTAATGTGAAAATTATGGCCAAGATCAATGCTTACCGAACAACTGCAACATTAACTGGCTTAATGAGTCCAGATAACGCTGCATACATCTTACACGATGTATTCACATTTAACACAACGAGAGTAGTAGAGTATGCGCAACTTGGTTAGTATTCAGGAAGCGTGCAGGCGGCGCGTGACTTTTATATAGCAAAAACGCCAGGCGGCGCGTGACTTTTATATAAGCGCATTCAGGCGGCGCAAGATGGCGGACTTGAGCTAACAAGGGGAGGTTATTTTTAGAGGTATTTTTAGATAACAAGAAGAGGAGGGACAAGATGGCGGACTTGAGATAACAAGAAGAGGTATTTTTATATAACAAGAAGAGGCGGGGCAAGATGGCTGACTTGAGATAACAAGAAATCGTTGAGACTTTTAGATAATTTTAGATAATAGGAAGATGATATATAGATAACAAGAAGACGATATGTATACGAACAGTTAGACATATATATTTTACAACAGTTATACAAACAGTTATACAAACAGTTAGACGAACATTTAGGTAACAAAAAAGCGTTTAGTTAATATAGTTTTTATTTTATATTCAATAGTGTTTTTGTAATAGCAAAACCTATATGGTAATATATATAGTATTTTTTAACGTAATACATTGTACAGTATCGTTTAACAGGAGGATATATGTACAGTATTTTTTACAAAATGTACATTGTACAGTAATTTTTTACCAAATGAATATACAATTATATGGTGTATTTTTTGACATTATCAAACATTGGCATTTTGCACATATGAATGTACAATAATACATATTTATATACGAAGGCTGTGTGTATATCACAGTTTGTTTTTTATACATTATCACAGCTGCAGGCCAGACCTTGAGGGATATGTGTCGTCACATTGTCGTCACGTCGTAGGAAATATTTTATGTGTATATACCTTTGGTATTTGTGTGTACAGACAGTTTAGATGTTAAGGGGTGATGTGGTGACGTTGTCAGGGTGTACCTGTCGTTTTATGTAAAAGTAAGAAAGGGCGTTGCGGTGTTGTTCGTATGTGTAGATGGAGGATTTGTGTGCTCTGAACCCGATATTTTTCCCGCCCTGTGCTTGTTGTGTGTTGAGGACGTCTAAGAATGTGTGTTTGCCTACTTTGTTGTGGTGTTTGTTCAGTCCTTTGGTAGTGGTTTGTCGTAGTCGCCAAAACAGTGATATGTCTTGCTACAGAGGGAAACCATCCCTCTGCCTTCGTATTCTAATTTAAAAAGACCCGGTGTCCGCTTGTCGAATAATATTTGTTCGCGGCATTTTTGACAAAGGGCGCGCGCTTTACCCTCGGTAGCGACGAAAACGGGTCTATGGTCGGGACATACTTTGGCGGGGAACCACTGGTGGTAGGAGCTATAAAATTCCTGTCGCAAAGCGGGCTTAACAACGTCCGCTAAGTTGTTCGCGCTAAGGGCCAAGTAAAGGCTGTCTGTGTCCGTCTCGCACAACTGAAAGTCTGACCTATCTACAAATTTATCTAGACAGTCGTAGTAAAATTCTAACATGCGTAATTTCGCGAATTGGTAGACGAAAAATCCTATCTAAACGGGGAGGTCCCAACATATAGTCTGTTTCAGTTTCTCTACTTCAAAAATCTCGTCCGTCACTAACGTCATTTTCCTAAAGCGGGTTGAGTTTATTTGGTCAGAGGTACCCTCGCCCATCGTGTACGAAACGTCCACATGCTTCGCCTTATTGGTTAATGTTTTGCCGTAGGCCGCGTTACCTAGCAGTTTCATGGTCTCGCTGGTAATGGCGTAGGCAGGATCAGTATCACCCTGTCGACGCGCGTTCGAAACAGTGTCCCCAAACCGTTTGAAACACGTAACGGGTGTATATTCAAGCACCTGGTAGATACAGGTGACTTCTAAGCCTGTTGTCAGGTACCAGCGAAGCAGAGGTGTCGTCAGGAGAATCTTTTTGCCCACATAACTCCCGATCAACGTCCGTCTGGGGGTAGTCAGGAGTTTATGTTTTTCGGCGTATTCCCGCATGAAAGGCCCAATATCTTCCCTCGTGACGTCGACATTCTTTAAAATGGGCGTCATCTCAGAGAAATGGTCTTTTAAAGAGTCGGGGACATGGATGTCACACTCGACTAGACCAAACAAGGTCTCGTCCAGCACCGAGGCGAGAATATTTTCTTTTGTCAGGGGGTACCGACATTTGGTGTAAGATGGTTTCTGGTTCGGGAAGGTGGCGTTCAGAAAACGACGGATTGATGGGTCGGTTTTCTTCAATGCCTGCCACTCGCATTCCCACATTTCTACCAATTTGACGCTGCAATTGCCCCGTAAATAAGAACTTGTTTCCACCGTCTCTGCGTACAACTCAGCCAATGGTTTGTTGTTGACTGGGTTAACGTCACGACCGGCGGTTAGTGGGCAGGTAGAGTGGCCGTGGAATAGGCACCCATGGAACTGGTAGGCGGTTTGAGAGTATCTGTCCCAACCGTCTACCCTAATGCATACATCACCCAACGCCTTCTCACGTCCGTTAAACTGGGTTTTTAAGTTCACATTTTTTTGGTGGGAGACCAAAGCCAAATAGTCGCGGCACTGCACGGTATATTTGTGGAGTTTGTGGTGCTTGAACCATCATCCTTGTATCGTTTAACGGGAAAGTCAGTGGGCATTTTCCGCATTAACGCCCACAAATAAAGGGCGTTGGCATCAACACATTTAATGGATTGAACCGTTTTGCCACCTCTAATGCGGGTTTTGCCTTGCTCGTGGAACCTGTGAAAAATAATTGAAGGTCCCCCGACGATGTTTTGGCGCAAGATGTTATGCACATCTACCTCCTGCTTCGAACATAAAGAAAACATGACGTTGGGCGGGAGGGTTTTTAAGAGGTACTTTAACGTGACACCGGGCACGGAGATCGCATCTTTAAACATGTCTACACCTAGGCGCGCGTAAAAACTAACTTGTCGGTCTAACGCTGCCAGGAAGGGGACCACGTCTTTATTGTTGTACCACGTCAGAAAGTCGCGTAACGTGGTCATGTGGTTCTCGGCCACACCTTCTGGCACTCGGCGTACTCCTCGGCGGAAATGTTAGTGTTTTTAAGTTTGGAAAAAATGCCGAGTGGGGTGGTAACGCGGTTTCGTCTAACTTTGCTAAATCTGTTATGTACTCGTTACAAAAATATCCTTTGGTTTCTTTAACCTTGTACGCCGCGAGATATTTGCTATAGCTAAACCCCGGGGCTAGGTAATTGACTATATCTAAAAACTTTAAGTCGCTAGTGGCAATACACATAAAATTATTATTTCGCTTGACTAAAAATTTGAAGTCTTCCCCCATGAAATATCGGATGAGATACGGTTTGATTACGTTCACGTCATATTTGCCCGAATTGAAACCTAACACCGGTAGCTGCCCCAAATAACCCTCTAATCTAGCAAGGAGTCCTTCTGAATTACCGATCGTCTCTAAAGCCTTGAGTTGCATGCAAACATCATCAAAATACGCACGCAGAATCTCATAAGAGGCCGCGGCAATTTCGAGCAGATGGTCAGCCATCCTATAGACCAACTCCTGTGGACCACCCTTTGTGATAAAACACACGGGGGCTTCAAAACCGGGGATGTTAGAAGCCACCGAACACGACAGGGGCACGTGTTTGGCTGTGTAGGTAGTGGCATTACCACTGGGCACTACAGTGTTCTCAAAAAAACACTCATAGTCAAACGTGGCTCTATAAGGGAAGACGAATTTTGTGTCTACGTTTATCCCCTCCTCCTTGATTAAGTCCCAAATAGTCTCTGGGGAATTATACACACCACCTCTAAATGTTTCTCTTCGCTTAGAGCCGGTACAGCGCTTTTCATGGCGCGCCATATCCCTATAAATCTTCCACAACTTACCGCAATCGGGACACGAAAAAGAGTTACTGGCCCTATCGATATCTGTAATGTACATGAAATGGTTCTTAAACATTAAAAGACGCAGTGTATCTGGAAAAGTGTCGCTACCTCTAAGTTTGGGGGTCAGGTTTTCTTCGTCGTCAAATTCAAAAATGTCAATATTTATGTTGAAACATATCTCTAATTGGGGCATATCGATTAAACTAACCCCGGGGAAATCGACGAGGGACCTAAGTCCCTGCTGTGTTTGCCACTGTTCGACTAACAGTCGCGTGCTTTTTCTAACATCTGTAACGGCACCACCCCTAAAAACGGCTAGGCATCTAAAAAAGCAAAAGTTATCACTGTTTGGTTTGGAGTTTGAATCGTGTTGTAGTGTATGGATGTGGTTATTGTACGTGATGAAAGAGGGAATGTCTTGTAAGCAGCAGCCGATGGGAAAGTCTTGGATATGGTACAGATAGAACGAAGTGGCTGGAATGGTTTCGACAAAATATTTTGTGTTTGGCCTGTTTAACTGTGCTTGTGTGACAATATCGCTATCGTGTAATTGTGAGAAAAAAGCTTTGAAATCTGTGATGTTGTTGACTAAGTGTGGCTGATCTAAGACGACTGTGTTATTATGGGAAGCGTGAAAGAATCTTAATTCGTTTGTTTCTCTGTGTCTCAAAACGATGTGGAAACTGTAGTTTATTTTGAATCTTTTTGTCTGTTGTTTGAAGACAGTGAGCAAGAGACGGTCCCAGTCCATATTTTCTGTTGGTCTGTGGGAAAAGGTGAATGTTGATAAATATTTATGTTTATCTGCGTGTGTTTTAGTTGCTTGCCAGTTATCGATGTATATTTGTTTTATGTCATCCTGTAGGTCTTCTAAAGAGTCTTCTTCTGACGACAAGCGGGGTTTTTTATATGGGTTTGGGTGCTGGTCATGGGGCGTTTCTTGGTCTGGCCTGTTTTTGGTGGGTGGGATGGGATGGGGCTTGAAGAAGAGGTCGCTGATGGTAGTGTCGTAGTTGTTGCTGTTCTCGTTGATGGTGTGGTGCCTGCTGCAGCAGGTGATGTCTTTGTGCCTGATGCTGCTGATAAGTCTGTGGTGGTCCCTGCAGGTAATGTTTGTGGGTGCGCCGAGCTTGAGGATGGTGTTGTTGTGACATCTGTTGTGGGGAATGTTTCGGCGTCTGGTGTGGCACCTGATATTGGTGCTGTGGGATATGAAGTCAAAAGTTGGTTAGGGGTGGGGTGTTGTTGTTTTATGTGGGTTTGTAGATTATCACCCCGGGTGAATTTTTTGTCACACAGGGCACAATCCAATAGCAATGTTGCGTGTACTGTTTTTATATGTCGTGTTAACATGTCAGGGCGGTTAAATGTCTTGCCACAGCGAGGACACAAATTGTTCTTCACCGGTGCAGTGGTGGTCCCCGCTGAGGGGTTTGTAGCGGACGCCGTTGCAGTGGTGGTCCCCACTGAGGGGTTTGTAGCGGACGCCGTTGCAGTGGTGGTCCCCACTGAGGGGTTTGTAGCGGACGCCGTTGCAGTGGTGGTCCCCACTGATTTGTCTATAGCGCCTGCCGGTGCAGTGGTGGTCCCCACTGGGACGTTTATAGCGGCCCCCGGTGAAATGGCTTCCGCTGTGGGGGATCTCGGGGCCGCTGGGCCATGGCTCAATTCAATGTGTTGTTGGAGTACCTCAGGCCTGTTAAATATTTGAGGACACACACGACAGGGGTGTGTCAGTTCAGCATGTACTGTCCGCATATGTCTCGCAAGATCACGGGATCGAGTAAAAGATTTGCTGCATTGGCCACAAACATTTTGGATTGCTGACATTTCTGTGAAGTAGAAACGAAAACACATTACTCACACATAAAATTAAATACAAAGAAAGAGAGAAAGAAAGAGAAAGACAGAGAAAGATAGAAAGAGAGAGAACCAGAGAGAGAGAGAGAGAAAAAGAAAGAGAGAAAAAGAGAGAAAAAGAGAGACAGAGAGAAGAGAGAAGAGAGAGAGAGAGAGAGTGTTATTTCTTACTCTAGGTGAATAAAAATTCTCCTCTCGCGCTGTCAGAAAGATATCGATTTAAAACCACGCGCTCACGAAACAGGTGATGCCCTGACGTTTAAGAAACTTTAAGAATGTTTTGGTACATTTATTGTTAAGTTTATTATCTCTATATTTTTACATGTATAGTACTGATAAAAAATATGGTATTCTTTATTTTATTTCTTTATTATGTGAAAAAAAAAAATATTCATCACGCTCGAGTTTAGTTTGTAGTATTGCACCATCAGTTAAAATCCAGGTTGAGTAATCTCACATAAATGACCAAAAATAATTGTCTAACAATAGGGGGCAGAAACACGGATAAGTTTAAACAGAAATAATTTAACACCCTAACACACGAAAAACATATTAAATAGAAATAATTATTTTAACATCTTAACACAGAACATACTTAACGAATACGCACTCAACTAAAACTTTTTATAATGCTATTAAATAGAAATAATTATTTTAACATCTTAACACAGAACATACTTAACGAATACGCACTCAACTAAAACTTATATATTTTCTAAATAGAAATAATTATTTTAACATCTTAACACAGAGTACCGAATACAAACAATCAATTAAAACTTTTTATAATTTTATTAAACAGAAATAATTTAACACCCTAACACACGAAAAACAGATATTTTTAAAGTTATTTATGGTCTCCTAACGAAAACACTTATATTTTTAAAGATATACATCCTAACACAACACACACATAAACAAGCAACTAAAACTTATATATTCTCTAAATAGAAATAATTATTTTAACATCTTAACACAGAGTACCGAATACAAACAATCAACTAAACCTTTTTATAATGTTATTAAATAATTTTACACCCTAACACACGAAAAAAACAGATATTTTTAAAGATATTTATGGTATCCTAACGAAAATTAGTTGTCTTTTTTGTTTTGTAACTAAGAAGTAAATTTAACAAAAAAAAAAAAAAAAATAGAAATAAAACAGACGAATACATACTATCACGTATTGTTATGACAAAACAAGTGGTTCTTTTCAGTGTTCTTTCAGAGATGTGTCCGCTTCAGTTTCCGATGATTGAATGATATGTCTGAAGACAATGTCTCCCATTATATTACAAAAAAGTCCGCTTGTTTCAGAGTTCAATGATCTTACTGTTTACACACCTGCTATTCCTCGTGTACAATTGTCTGTAAATTGTCACGTACCGACAAGAAATAACTCACCAATGTTTACTCACTGTGCAGGTGTTATGAAAAAAGAGTTTATCGGATGGTAATAAGATACCTAAACAAACAATACGTCTGTTAATTCGTCTTCCGTTTGACACGAATGATTATCGATCCACGGTGAAAACTGCTGGAAATTGTTTACTTAGGGGACAGCTGTTTATATACCTCGTGGGGTTTCTACATTAGCAAACATTTGTGACACGTACCAAGATAAAATTCCGAGCATTTTGTTTGTGACACGGACAGGTGTACCGAGAAAGAAAAGTCATTAGCCGTATTTTAACATCGGTTTATAAAAAATATCTAAGTATTTTGAAATAAAGTGGGAAACATATTTTTCTTATCTAAAACATATATATATTAAAAGAGAAAGGCATTTGACACATTTTATCAAATGTTTTCGAAACACTAGAATCATGTCATTCTGTATATAAAAATATATTGTTTGAAAATAATAATATAGAAAAAATATATCCAGAACAAGATACAAATCATGTCTTTAAAAAAGCAAGCTTTAAAATAACTAAAAAGAGAGAGAGGCAAAGAGATAGAGAGAGAGAGAGAGAGAGAGAGAGAGAGAGAGAGAGAGACAGAGAGAGAGAGACAGAGAGAGATAGAGAGACAGAGAGAGAAAGAGACAGAGAGAGAAAGAGAGAGAGATAGAGAGAAAGAGATAGAGAGAGAGATAGAGAGAGAGATAGAGAGAGAGATAGAAAGACAGAGAGAGAGATAGAGAAAGAGAGAGAGAGAGACAGAGAGACAGAAAGAGAGAGACAGAGAGATAGAAAGACAGAGACATTTTAAAACGGTTTACAAAAAAAATCTAACAAGTATTTTGAAATAAACAATAAAGTGAGAGAGATAGAGAAAGACAGAGAGAGATAGAGAGAGAGAGAGAGAGAGAGAGAGAGAGAGAGAGAGAGAGAGAGAGAGAGAGAGAGAGAGAGAGAGAGAGAGAGAGAGAGAGAGAGAGAGAGAGAGAGAGAGAGAGAGATTTTTAGACTAAAACATTAAAGGAGAGAAAAATGCTATATAAGAAAAAAAAAAAAAGAGATATTTATGCTAACTTTTAACACACGAATTTGTTTAAAAGTGTATGTTTTAAATTCCAGGCGTTGTCGTATTCTTGATCAGGGATTCTCAATGTGATTCTCAATACATGTCGGTGTCTGGGGTTCTTACATTTTTTATTTTATTCTCACAATGTTTTACACTTCTCAAATTCTTGATCAGTGGTTCTCAATACATGTTGGTGTCTGGGGTTCTCACAATGTTTTACACTTGACCATTAGGTTGAATTCTCATTACATTGTGCTTTTCAAAAATCCACGCGATGGATCTCAGATTGTTAATCTAGCCAAACAGATGTACCCAGGTCGGACTGCGTATGTTCAGGATAGTTTTAAGGACGCGACATCGGTTGCACACGGGTATTTGCTAATTGATCTCCGTCAAGACACACCAGATAATCTAAGGCTTCGTTCACGGATATTCCCAGAGGAACAACAAATTGTTTACGTACCCAAGTAACATGGGTGAAAAAGTAAAAAAACATGCTGATATGTTAAAATTTCAAGGTACAGCCAAACCACCAGTCATCAAGGCTGTTATGAAAACAGCATCACCCGAGTTGGTATGAACACTCTGTGAATGTTGTCACAACGTTTTAAAAGGTAACGTTACACTAACTCCCAATCAGAAGAGACGTATGCGTCGTTACAAAAACATCCTGCGAGCCCTTACCAAGAAAAAAGTCTCGCTCAAAAGACGAATACAATTTTTACAATCTGGAGGTTTCTTATCTGCTCTGCTTGGACCAATACTATCTGTACGAAGAGGTTTTTTGTAAAATGGCTAAGAAAATGGTTTTGATGGATCCTCGTTTGTTAGAAAAACCTTATAGACTACCGATGCTCTAAGAGATAACTTGGGAGAATTGGACAGTCAAATGCAACTAGTCTTGGATCAACAAGATATGCCAATCGGTGACAAGGCTAGACTCTACCAACAAACATTACAGCGTTATTTGACTCGACTAGAACAGTACAGACACGTACCTCTAGGTCTCGTCGATATTAAACCACCAACACAAACCAACGAACAACCCACTGTACTTAAAGAGGAGGTCGTCGACAAAACACCTCAGTCCCCACCCGTCACACCCTTACTTACTTACTTAGTCGTTCCCCTTCTACCGTGAGGTGTAGAGGTTTGGAAGAGAGAGCGCCAGACCATTCTATCAGCTGTCTTCTTGTTGGCCTGGTTCCATTCTAGTCCTCGGTCCTTCAAAGATTGTCTAATGTTGTCCTCCCAGCGGACTCTGGGTCGTCCTGGAGGTCTGGATCCCTGGCTCTTTGTTTCCCATGCTTGTCGTGGTAGCCGATCTTCTCCCATTCTGCAGACATGGCCAAACCATCTTAGTTGGGACTGTTCTATTTGGGTCTGCAGCGGATGGGATTTTAGGCCTTGACGGATCGTCTGGTTGCGGACCATGTCTCTTCCCACTAATCGAAAAAAGGTGGCCAGTAAATTGCGAGAAACATGGTCGTATTCGCTCAGAAGAAGGAAAAAGACGCCAAAGTGGGAACCATGGCCAAAGAAGTGATTTTAAAACAACATTACTACGACCCAAAACGTCCTGGAGCTTATTGCGGAATCGCCCCCTTACAACGTAGTACCAAACTTAGTCGTAAAAAAATTGAAGAGAGAAAAAACGTGGCGTTACTTTACCAAAACCAACAGTCTTCGCTACGTCGACGTGATACAACAACTGGTCCACAACTACAACAATTCGTATCATCGGAGTATTAAGATGACGCCGGTGGAAGTTACCCAGAGCAATCAAGAAGAAGTGTGGCGTACTTTGTATTCGACCCCTGACGTCGTCGGTAGAAAAGTCTATTTTAAACCTGGTGATCGCGTGCGGATCGCCCAAGCCAGACAAACTTTTAAAAAGGGTTATACGCCGGCGTGGACAGAAGAGTTGTTTACGATCAGCCGACTAAACCAAACAAGACCGGTTACGTACGTCCTTAAAGATGATTCGGGTGAGGAATTGAAAGGTTTTTTTTACCAAGAAGAGCTGCAACGAGTCGGCGACAAGATAGTTTATCGAATCGAGTCCATTTTGGAGGAACGCCGTGGTGGCAGGGGTGTAAAAGAATATTTAGTCAAATGGTTCGGTTATAACTCGTCATTCAACAGCTGGATTTCGTCCAAACAGCTAGCGAGATATCGAGACTAATGGATATTGAAGAAGACGTGAGCACCCCAGTTTTGAGGCCACCCCCTCCCAAGACCGCGAGAACCTCGTTCTGGCCTTTTTTTGGGAAACTAGTTCCGCGACTAGAGATCGTTTTCCTCTGTCAGATGATCGTTATATATGTCGTCATCGGTGTCTCATTATTCAATCTGAGTCGGAGCAACGCAGAGGGACCAGACAGCAAGTTTTGGATCGCTTTAATGAGCAGTTGTCTGGGTTACATGTTACCTAACCCCAAGATAGGATGAGTTTTTACGTGACTTTACCCAGCAATGCCTCGATGAAAATATACCCAAACAATAACGCCGGTCACTTTTTCGTCAAATTACCACAGACTATAGACTTGACTTCGCGTTACGAGGTTGGTTTGGTTGATATTCAATTTCCCAAAAGTTATTTTAACGTGCTAGAGGATGATGTATGGCTACATTATTTTCCCAACAAAGAAGATGAGTCTATACTACTCACGTTACCAGCTGATCTATACACGTCACCCGACACGTTGATCGACGAGTTGAATCGTTTGCTTTTAGCCACGGATGTGGATGAAAAAGCCCGAGTTAGATTCCAACAATAATAAGGCCACATTGAATCTGTATGATCCGGAGGTTGAAGTTAGAATTAGCGAGACGTTGAAACACATGTTAGGTTTTCCTGCCTCGCTCGCCACAGACATTGATCCAATACTACGAGGCGAGACTGAGGTACAAATGGATAGCGACATGAAAAATGTATACGTGTACTGCGATCTCGTAGCGGCGAGACCGGTTTGAGATGCCTCTGTCCCTTTGTTACGGATTGTGCCTATTTTGGATAGGACTAATGCTTCTGTTTTCAGGATTTACGACAAACCCCACTACGTACCCCTGAGCCGTTTTTCGTTTGACGCGGTGGAAATCCTTTTAACTAACGATCAGGGCAAGTCTATCCCATTCACTAGCGGAGCTTCGGTGTTGACACTACACTTCTGAACTCACAGACGGTTTGATTTTGACTAGAAACATAATGGTGAGACACGTACCCATCCGACGAAACCCCAAGATGTATGACGGGTTTTACTGCAACCAAGCTGGCCATGGGATGCCAGTGTTTATCGGAGGCAGAAGTCAAAGAGGACATGGTTTGGGTAGTTTTTTCGGCGGGCTCGGTCGTATGGTTCTACCATGGTTAAAAACTGGAGGCAAAGCTTTACTCAGAGAAGGGCTTGGGACCGGTCTACAGGTCGCGAGCGATGCGTTAGCCAGCAGAAATGTTGGCGAGGCATTTCGTGAACGAGCGAAAGAATCTGGTCAACGTTTATTACAGGGAGCGGTTGAACACCTCACCACTAACCAATCGGGTAGCGGACTTAGAAGGAAAAGAAAAACGAGAGCTGCCCCACCTGGCGAGCCGAAACGCATAAAACGCAGTAACCGAGCTCGGCCTTCTCATTCTCACCAGAAGAAGCGACGGTACTCTGATATATTTGAATGATGGCGCTTATTCACCCCAACTCGTGCGAATGTCTTCACAGTGGTCTAGATTTGTTTAGCGTACCACCAACGCAGACAGCCGTAGAAGAGGGACAATTTGTGGAGATACATCCGTTGGCCGCCTTAGCCCCCGGAGCCCCGGTGGAATTTGTAATTTCGGGAAACGGTGAAGAATATCTAGATTTGTTCAAAACTTTTCTACACGTGCGCGCCAAAGTTACGTTAGCTAATGGCGGTGCATTACCCGCTGACGCAGAGGTGGCCCCGATCAACTATTACCTGCACAGTTTATTCTCCCAAGTCGACGTTTCACTGAACGATACGCTGATTACACCCAGCGAGAACACCTACCCTTATAGAGCTTACATCGAAGCCACGTTGAATTACGGGGAGGAACCCAAACGAGGCCACCTGACATCGGCTCCGTTTTACAAAGACACGCCAAATTTTATCACGGACACAACTGGTGACAATAACAATGGGTTAAGACTGCGTCGACATATAGCGGCTGGTTCTCAGGAGATTGATATGATGGGTCGTTTACATTCAGATATCTTTGCTCAAGATCGTTACCTGTTAAATGGTGTGACAGTTAAAGTAAAACTCACCCCGTCTAAAGATGCCTTCAACGTGCTGGGACACGACCCTACCGCTGGATATAAATCTATTATAACTTATGCGGCCTTGGTTGTCCGGAAAGCTAAATTAAATCCCGCCGTCACTCTAGCCCACGAGAAAGCCTTGGTGCGAGGTAATGCCAAGTACCCCTTGAAACGAGTTGTGCTAAAAACTTTCTCTATCCCTAGAGGTATGCTATCGCACATGCAGGATAATCTGTTTCTCAGTCAAACACCTACACGGATCGTGATTGGACTAGTCACTTCGTCAGCTTTTAACGGGTCGTACACGGCTAATCCGTTCAATTTCGCTACCTTTGGTCTGATATATTTGAACGTCAGCGCGGACGGCAGAACCGTCAGTGGCAAGCCTTTGTCCATGGATTATGAACACAACCAGTACGTGAGAGCCTTCTTCGCGACGAATCTAGCTATGGGACTGGTTGGTAAAGACGCCGGCAACGATCTTGAGTATAGACATTTTAAGCACGGTTACGCCTTATACGCCTTTGACCTCACCCCCAGTCTACTAGACGGTGACCAGTTGGAGATGGCCAAGTCGGGCCCAGTCTCAGTAGAACTTAAATTCACTGAGGTCACACCCGAACCATTACAGGTTCTCGTCTACGCCGAGCAAGACTCGATCTTGGAGATCTCGAAATCGCGCCAAGTTTTGACAGACTACACCACTTAAACAATGAACACAGACGAGATACGCACCATCCTCCTGTCGGACATATTTGTTAAACGAACTGGGCTCGTTAAAGTGTTAGCTCATGACCAATTACCTCTACGCATCGATCCGACCAAGACGGCTGCCTTCGTCATCAACACTGACCCTAGCTATCGCCCCGGTGACCACTGGGTCGCCCTATATTATAATGGACTTGGTACTTTTGAATATTTTGATTCTTTTGGCCTACCACCTACACACTCGGACTTGATTAATTTTATAGCCAGAAACTCTACTCGACCTGTTAACTACAACGCCAGACATTTACAAGATGTAGTCACCAACGTTTGCGGGCTCTACGCCATTTATTTCATCTTGATCAAAACACGAGGTGGCACTATGCAGCGGGTCCTACTACCGTTTTCGGCTAGACAACACGCCAACGATCGATTAATTACGTGCTTAGTCAAACCCTGGCTAGTGAAACTCAACCCCACTTTGATAAACAAGAGACGAAATCAATAGACAGGTGTATTTTTTCCCTCACGACAATACAGCCATGTGTCATTGTTCCCACGCAATACATCGACGAATCACGTCCTGCCTAACACACGCTCGATATTCGACGAATCAAATCCTAGCTAGGGCACGCTTAAAAAACCCAGATTATACGATATAAACACTTGGAAGACACTTTATTAACACACTAGATACATCTCGTTGAAAATGACTGCTCCCACCAACTGGGTCTACATCAAGAGAAGTGATGAAATGCTTAAACCTTTGGCTAGTGGTCTGAAGGCTGCGTCTGTAAGTGTTTACCGAGGCCAACCTTTACTACACGTGCGAAGATATTTTGGTGAATCCTACCTCAAATTTCCTACCAAACACGGCATTACGTTAACTCGACCCGAGTTTGAACACTTCTTAACGTTACAGAGCGAAATCCTCGCCGAATTTGACCGATTACAGCCACCAAGCACGGATACCTATCCTACTAACACTACCACGTTTGATCAGTACATCAATTCCAGCTGTTACCAACCAATAGAACCGAGTTGGTTTCCTACCACAGACCTGGCCGATGTCCTACCCCCGAAGAAGCCTACTTCCACTAACCTGTTTGACGAATACATGAAGTCTAGCTGTCCAGTATCACCAGACCCGAGTTGGTTTCCTACCACAGACCTACCCGATGTCCCTAATCTACCAAGGAAGAAGAAGCCTACCAAGCGACTGAGAGTTGTCCTTTAGTATTTGAAAAAATAAAAACTATATTAACTAAAACGCTTTTTTGTTACCTATATATCGTCTAATTGTTTGTCTAAATGTTCGTCTAACTGTTTGTATAACTGTTTGTATAACTGTTGTAAAATATATATGTCTAACTGTTCGTATACATATCGTCTTCTTGTTATGTATATATCATCTTCCTATTATCTAAAATTATCAAAAGTCTCAACGACTTCTTGTTTGTCTAACACAACCACTACCTAAGTTGGCTATACTAATAACAACAACAATATATAAAAAACCACCATCTTGCAACATTTTCCTTATATAAACATCGTCATCTTGTTATCTCAAGTCAGCCATCTTGCCCCGCCTCTTCTTGTTATATAAAAATACCTCTTCTTGTTATCTCAAGTCCGCCATCTTGTCCCTCCTCTTCTTGTTATCTAAAAATACCTCTAAAAATAACCTCCCCTTGTTAGGTCAAGTCCGCCATCATGCGCCGCCTGAATGCGCTTATATAAAAGTCACGCGCCGCCTGGCGTTTTTGCTATATAAAAGTCACGCGCCGCCTAGAGCGCCGCCTGCGCGTCGCCTGAATACTAACCAAGTTGCGTATACACTACTACTAACGAGTAGCTCCATCATATTAATTGGATTCATAGTTGAATATCAATCATTGGGCCAACTACACTGCGCCATCAACAAGTATACAGTACTGAATAGACTGTGCCGTCAGTAAAGTCAAATGTCCGCGCATCGATTCGTTAAGAACATCATCGTCAGTAGTTATATTATAATCAGAAGCAAAATTCTCTGCAAGCATGAATACACATTTCTGGGACTCATTATAAATGAATATCTCATGAATCTGAAGATACTGTGGCAGCCTACTCTTGTTTTGTTTCAAGTATGTCACTGCCTTCTTTTCTACCCAGGTTCATTACTTCAACGGTGAACGACGAAACGTATAAACAGACAGTGTCACACCAAACATGTATCCACGTAACTCTGTATGAAGATAGCTAAATCCTGGTCTAGTCGAAACACAGTTTATTTACAAAATGTACATTTGGTTGTCATATAGCATATCGACCATCAAACTTGGCCTTGCAGAACAATTTCATTGAATACAAAGTCTACTTGATTATGACAACGGAGCTTTCTTTATTATGCTCTTCTTGATAATTCTGTCTTATTCAGTATTTATAACTTCCTTGATTAATATCGTATATTCATATATTCTTATAACGTCCAGGTTATTGATTGTTAATACCGGGCATCTTCGGGGATGAATACTTTTCCACATATTCTAACTATCACTGGCCCCACACGGCTGACCCACTGAACTTCTTAGCTATCGAATCTCTACATACCTCGTCAAGATGATCAATTCTCTTGGTAACGAATTTCCTTCATAAATTCGTTCTTTACTTGTCTGCTTGTTGTAGTTATTATCTTCTACTGCATGACGCCGCTGAGTCTGTCCACCACAGATCAACGAGGTAGCAAACTTCGATGAACGAAATGTAACGGTGGATTTTTACTGGCTACTGTGGTGTAGATGTGGGTCTAATGTTGTTGCTAAAATGTAGCCATGTAAAGCACCACCATAGACACCAGATATGTTAACGGCTGTGGTGAAAGGTGTCTTGTCTGGTTTGTTGTTGCTGTGAGCCTAGATGTGATGAAGTTCCATCAGGTTTACAATACAAGGATCATGGGACCTCACATTCACTCACGATGTGTAAGTTATATAAGTCTGAACTGCTGGTGACGTTTCCATCATTTATTTTGGACGCCACAATGACAGGTACTTTGACATCAAAATATATAGGTTACAGACATGCAGTACATGGTAATCAGCATAACAAAGTTCTTCAGTAAATCTTGCATATATCCTATAAGCTGATATAGATAATTCCAGCTTACAACAGCCTCAGCTCCATATCTTCAATGTACATAAGTTTAACAAAACTCCTCTTTGATGCCAGTAGATCAAATGTGTAAAATAAGTCTACCACTGGTCGCACGTGAATGGCGTTTCAGGAGTACAGGTCAAGTTGACCTTTGTAGGCATTTCTAAGTCTAACCTTGATGTAGGTATCATCGCTGGCATAGCGAAGTTCAAAGAGCATAGAAACTGTTCTCTGGGCCTAGAGTGACCCATATACGTATAAATCTCAGGTATGAAGATACCTTGTGTACTTCCTAGTAGAAGAACCTCTCCTATCTGTAACTAGCGAGCGAGCAGAGAACGACAATGTCAAAAAATCTAAGTCGATTACAGATTTCAATATAAGGAGGGTATTTACCTTGTTTCGGAAATAACACCACGACACACACGCCTCCAGGCGTTTAGAATCATCTAGGGAAAAACCTAGAAAGATAAACTAACTCACAAGAGGACTACAAATTCCCTATCAAAAGATCACAGACGCAGGGATGCGTCCTCTCTGCCCATAACATCTTGTAGACTCCCTGACAGGAAGACTTTTCAAACTATCCCTAAAAGTCCAGACATGCGCAGAACGCAAGACACCTGAGTAAACCTCAAAACGAGACGATGTTGGAGACATACCAGGCAAAGATATGACCGAAATCACGCCTTATATGGACAGGGAATAAACATCAACTCTGGTTTCAATCTTTCCAAGAAACAGTAGACCGCTACTACCATATAAGGATAATGACCAGACATCGATCTAAAAAATGGACCGGTGAGTCAAGACACAAGAGCAGATAACCACCATTGTAAAAATGTAACTACAGTCAAACAAGGGTTTGAACCAAAAAAATTAAAGTGTACAATTAAGAAAGGTTAATTATACACTGTCTTAGAAAAATTCTGTGCGTAACACAAGCATATGTCTGTCACGATGGCTGGTTCACCTTGCACAACCGTTACCTATGTTCGTGCGACCTGCCTGTCTAACTGGCGCTTCTCAAATTTATCTTTCTCAACTGCCCCTAGGAGCGTGCGCCGTGAACTCTATTCGCTAATCAAGCCTTCTTCGGTAAGGTTTTATGCGCATCTTCCTCGGACAACCTTCTTGCCCTTTATCTTACTGCTTATTAACTGCCCTAGTTTAAACCAGCAGTTACTTCCCCTGTCACATTATTATTTCCCCCTCCAAAAAAACATTTATCCCTGGGAGAAATGTTTACTTTCCCTTTTCGAACACTTATCTTCCCTTTTTTCTATCTACTCATGTTACATGGTTTTTAATACATACTTGTGACATGTTATACATTCAACTTCTTTAGTGGTCTTCATTTTTTCATATCACTTAACATATCATTATTTTCTTATGTTACAAGATATCATCATACCAAAACTGGGGAATTGCTCTTTTCCCGTCACTTTCCTTAAGTGACCTTTAATTCCTCTTTACATTTATGACTGTCCTTACCCTTGTCATTCGCTGTCACATTCTGCCCACTCTGTATATATAAACACAAAATTTATTTCCTTTTACTCATCCAGTCACTCCTATTGTCATACATGCAAACCCATCATATTCTGTTCCTTTCTGTCATCACACACATGGTGTGAATTGTTTGGCCTTTTCCTTCTCCTGTTTAAAGCCTAAACATGTCTTCTGTCGTGTTGTTATATATACATCGTTCATAATTGCGTGAGCCATTTAACTATCATGGCATCACTGATTTCCTATCTTCATGTCCACCCTTTTCTAACTAGACCTCTGTCCATGAACTCCTATACTGAAATACCTGTAAATTCTTTTGACTAACTGTTTATTATTATTATATATATATATATATATATATATATATATATATATATATATATATATATATATATATATATATATATATATATATATATATATATATATATATATATATATATATATATATTTAACTTGAGCTTGCGTACCTTTCTATATTGGTTCGCGACTGCCTTTTACTTCTTATTTGTTCCGCATTGTCACCGGTTTTACTATTCTATATATTTTTTTTTCCCGGACATTCTCGATATCCCAGCCATTTTTTTTTCTGTCTTTTCCACGGACACTTCGTTCCTTCCCCAGAACATTTCTCTTACTCTTCTTTGTCATATTGATATGACTTTTCCATTATTCTCTTTATTTCAATTTATATTACTTATTTTCTTCCTTTAGGATTTCTCGTCCCTTAATTATTGTTTTATATCTCACCATTTTTCGTCTCTTCATATCTTTTTTTCATTTCCCATGGCTTCTTCTTTATCTACTCCATCACCATTTTTCATGACATCTCCATACTTCTCTTTTCCTTCTGTCATTCTTCTCTACTCTCTGTCTGTGTCTTCATCCCATGTCTTCTCATTTCTCTTTTCCTCCTTGCCCACTTCTTATGGCTTCCCAATATGCGTTACCTCTCTGGAACCTCTTCTCTTCTGCCTCTTCCTTCTCTAACTCCTCTGCAATGCTATCCCATTGTCTAGACCTCTTCTTTACATGTTTCGGTGAGGATTATCCTCAACAGACTCTCGTTAATAGTTTGGCACCTGCCGCACTTAATGTTTCGTATGCTTTTTCGTTGCCTCCATGGAACTTTCTTAACATTTTTCTTCTCTTGACGCCCTCTTAGAACATCTATATATATTCATGCTATTCTCCCTATTACCTCTCGATTACGTCGAATCTCTTAAGTTCCTCTTTTTTCTTCTGTTCGTGTATTTCATAGAAAAAATATGATTTCTCTCCAAAGTCTTCACAAGACTCCGGCCACTGCTGCAAAATCTCTCTCTCCTCACTTCTATTTTCCTCTCTTTGCCTTTTTTTCCATGGCCTTACTACTATTTTCTCTTTCATCCTCCTCTTTAATTCGTCTGCAGTATCCTTTCATTGAGGTATGCTCAAACCTCTGATTCGCTAAGTGTTCGGTGAAGAATGACTCCACTAAAAGTCTCCTCACGACTTAGCTAACGCCGCCATTTTTATACCTCTCCTTCCATCGTTTATCCGCCTCTGACAATTCCCTTCATCTAATCTGCCTGATTGTTTCTGCATATCGTCTCCACTTTTCTGCCCTGTTCGCAAGTATTTCATCTAAGTTGTATACTGGGTACTCAATGTTCTCTACTCCTACTTCTATATTTTCTCCCTTCCTCTTTGACTCTTCTACTATTCTCTCGTCTACTGTAACTTCTTTTGTATCTGTGACTACTGTCACTCTCCTCAGACACCACACTGTCTGAGTCACTCGACACCGATTCTGAAGACCATCTCCACCTACTGCTATGCTCTGCTTCATTAACCGTCTGTCGACTTTTCCTCCTGGTCGACCTATCCTCTTCGTCTTCTTTGTAATCTTTCTTCCCTGTGTCCTCCACATACTCCTCTTCAATCATATCGATCACAAGCGTGTGAACTTCTGTTTCCCTTTTTGATAAGTCTGTATTAAACTTTTTCCAAAGCAATTTCCGCACCTTCTTTATTGACAAGGTGTTGAGGCCAGCTCCTCTTAGCGTGCCTTTTATTGCTTTCTTCAACTCATTTATGCTTGGTTCAGTCATTTTGATCATTTTCTTCGTCTTTATCTGATTTATGCATCCACGATCACTGTTCTCATTTCTCGGCCAATAACTTCAAGCCTTCATCGTCCTCTGTATAATCGAGCTCCTCCGACCTGAAACCTTGGGCATATTCGGCGGAATCCATAACTCTGTCTTCCCCATTTTACGAATCACATTCTGATTCTATGTCAAGCGGGTACTTGTCATGCACTGCTTCTATATTCTTCACCGGTATCATTGATTTCATTTTCTGTTGACCGTTAGTTTCCTTATATCGAATGTTGTTTTGTTACCTCTTTTGATCATTGTCATCTCTTACGTTTCCATTTTTCCTAGACTCTCTATATTTCCTAACAATATATCTGCACAGTACAGCTATCTCTCTGTCTTCCTCTCTGTCGCTTGTACTAGTATTTCCTCTCTTATAGGACCTCCATTTCATGTGTCTGTGATCATCGTCACTGTCCCCAGACACTACACTGTGAGTCAGTCGACACCGATATCTCTCTTAGAGTCCTTCTCCGACCACTCTTATCCTGTCTTGTCTTCTCTACTCCTCTTGTACGCCTATAAGATGTGTCCATTTTCTGTATTTTTTGTGGAACTGTTTTCTTAGGATTCCTTCTTACTGCTTTTCTTACACGCCTGTACGATGCGTCAGTGTCCTGCGTTTCTTCTATCCTATCTATTCTACTGTCCGCCTTCACTGATATTTCTTTCTCTTGTAGTAATATCTGCATCGGTTCATAATTTTTATTCTTTACCTCGATGCTATCCCTATGCAGTGGTACCACTACTTCTTTATCCGTTTGTCGGTTCGTCCCTTTTACACTGAGTGGTATTGTGGCCGGGGGAGTGGACGAGAACAGCACCAAATCAAGTTAGATGTGACCGGGCTTGGTCACAGTGACAAATCAAGTCTAGTGTGACTGGGTGGGAATGGGGTGGAATCTTTTATCAATGTTCATCTGTTGTTTTACTGGCGACTGCCAGAGATGGTGATTACAGAATAGGAATTGGAACATAACCCAGGGGATTCTTTTGGAGACTCGTAACTGTGTTTATGTTTTAGGCTGCATGATCGTCGAAAATATGGTAACATTCTTTTCTCAATTACCTGATGTAAACAAACGACACTTCATACTGACGTTTAGGAAATAAGGTCAAGCTGGTCTAAATATGAATGAACACCTTTATTAAGTGTCTGCACACTCTGACAACTTCATAATAGTTCATAAATACATGTGCTTCTGTGTTATACAAACCAGTCATCTCATGAAATATCACTCAGCCATAGAACTTACAAGATGGTCCAAACCCCAAAATCACTGCCTCGCTCGTCTCGTGCCTAAAACCAGCTCAATTATCCCCCTTCTATCCAATCATCACTTCCGTCCTAGCTACTGAGCAATTCTACCCCAAGTTCGATGACGTCATTCCTGAACACTTTAATTAAATCACTCATAGGATTTGTGACTAATGCTATTACCCTAACTAAACACGCTCAAATACTTAGTGTTAAATCTTGCTAAGTATTCTTACCCTAACTATAATTAAGTGGCAGCATCTTAGTGCTAATCCGACGTAACAGTCCTTACTGTCACAGTATCTTAGATTTTCTCGTATTGTCTAATACATGGGACCATGTTTCCTTTCCTCTTATGACGTCTTTATCATTTTGTGCTGGCCTCAAGTGTGACGCTACAGTATCTATCTCTGTTTGTGTCGCTGTATCCACTTTCCTCTGTACGATGATTATAGTTCCGAGATTTCTAAGTGGTTGTCTGACATTCTCGCTTTCTCTACTGTTGGTTTTTCTTTCCCAACCTTAATTGGACATATGTGTACTTTCTGTCTGTTGTCCATTGTGATTCTACAGTTTTTTCCACTTCTTGTCGTCACATTGCATATTCGCCACATTGTTCCGTTTCTTATTTCCGATATGAAATCTCTCACTGCTATCCTTTGTCTTCTTCTTTCCAAGCTGTTCCAATCTGCCTTTGAGTCCCTCCATGGCTCGTTTGGGAGTAAGTCAAGTCTCCTCCTGATGAAATATGTAATTAAACCTCTAGATGAGAGGTACTTAAGTTTTGGTTTTATCGAATCTGTCTCCCCAATCGACAAAGTATATATACTGTTCAAAAAAAGAAACGCAACATTATTGCAGTGGTAATGGACACCAAATTTCAAACTTGTACCAACATTTTATTTTACGGAATTAATGTTTCAATCTTCGCATGAAGAAACTTTCAGACTTTAACAATGAAATGATGTTCATTAAATTTGGTTTGGACTTTTATTCTTTGCGACTGAGGCCTTCGTTTCAGTAAGGTGTATGGCCTCCTCTGGCCTCTATCAGAGAACGACATCTCCTTGACATGGATCCGATTAGCCGTTGGATCTGTTGTTGTGGGATGGCTGCCCACTCTTCCCGCAGTGCAAGAGACAACTGTCGGAGATTGGCTGGAGCCACGTCTCGCTGGCGGAGTCGTCTGTCGAGTTCCTCCCATAAGTGTTCTATGGGGTTCATGTCTAATAACATGGCTGGCCACGGAATGGTCTGGACGTTGTTGTCAGCGAGGAACTGGGTGGTGAGTTGTGCCACATGAGGTCGAGCGTTATCCTGCTGAAAAATTGACCCTCGTGCAGACAGAAGTGGAAGGACGTGCGAACGAAAAATTTCAGCGACGTTTCGTTGGGCATTCAGGCGTCCTTCAATTTGCACCAGGTCACGTCTTCCCATGAAGTTGATCCCCCCCCCCCCCCCCCACATCGTTACACCTCCACCACCATGTGGAGGAGCCTCATCAACGCTGTTCTGGGCGTAGCGCTCATGGATTCTGCGGTAAACTCTTCTCCGTCTATCGTGTCGCTGGAGCACAAAAAGTGATTCATCACTAAACCAAACCCGTCTCCAGTCATTCCCAACGGTCCATTGACGATGCTGGTTCGCCCACTGCAGTCGGTTCTGGCGATGCCGGTCCGTAAGAACAGGACCTCTGTAGGGTCTTCTAGCCCAAAGACCAGAGTCGTGCAGACGGTTCCTGACCGTTTGATCTGAAATTCGACGAACTGCTGACATTAACTGGACTGTGGAGGACACAGATGACAGTCGATTCCAGAGATGACGCAGCCGTAAGAAGCGGTCTTCGGCAGGAGTTGTGACTCTGGGTCTTCCACTGCGCGGCCGGTCTGCCAGTGAGCCAGTTTCTTGAAATCGCCTCCAACGGCGACTAATGGTGCTTCAAACCACATTAAATTGTCTGGCTACTAAACTTTGTGACTGTCCAGTCTGTAAACGTCCAATGATGATGAGTCGTTGTTCTGTAGTGAGATGAGCCATACTTGCGGATTAAATCTTCAACTGAATTTATTCGAGGAACGTCAATCTTTTATAGGCATTCAATAATATGGTCAGAGCGTTTTGTGTTCAGTAAGTTTCACTGGATTCTCATGAACCTGTCACGAGTTATTGTCAAAAATGTTGTTTTGACCTTGACCTCTTTCATGACCTCACGAATCATAAGGTGAGTACAATTCAGGTAACCACGAGAAGTTAATGACCAGATGGACACAGTCGATAGGTTAACTGATGTCCAATCAGCGAATATCTTTTATAAAAGTAACACCAAAAAAGTTGCGTTTCTTTTTTTGAACAGTATATAACGATAAATTTCGCCTAACCATTTATGACATTTGTGAGAATCACCTGAAAATTGTTGTATGTCACCTTTTATGTTACTGTACTTAGTGTTATTATCCACTTTAGCCAACGTGTCAGTTACTGCCTTTATAAGGGTAGTGTTTGGCTTTCCCGCACGTCCTCACTTGACTCTCTGTGCTGTACCACCATAAATATGAAAATAGTCACTTATTTCTAATGTTAACTTAAACTAACTTGTACCTGAAGATTAAAGGAACTTTTTCTATTAGTCTGGAGTTTCCTGAATGACAATGTTATGGTTTAAAAAAAAAAAACACAATGTTATGCCTACACTGTTACAATTCAATATTGCTGACACTAAAATAATAATAAGAATAGTAATAATAGCAACAATAATAATATGAATAACAATAATATTCCTATAATGTCTAATTAACCTAAATAATTAAGACGTCTGCGTTGGAGTACTCGGTTGTCCCGATGTTGCGCGCGCGACCGACCTTTTAATGCTACTGTTATGTTTTTAGCTATTCGTATCTATCGCACAATCTGGACTACACACAGTATTATTTGCTACACACGAGCTTATTTCCGTGAATCGGTTACTCTAGTGCACTGTATAAACTATCGTAAAACTACTTTATTGGATGATGTATGTCGACCTTGCGTTTGTTGTGCTGGAAGGTTTGAAGGAAAAATTTCGATTTTGTTTCCTAGTTGGCGTTACCAGACAGCGAATGTCAACATTGCCTTGTTATAGCGACTTAATCTCGTGTAGGTAGGTTTGAAGAAAAAAATTCTGACTTGGTTTCCGAGCTGGCGTTTCTGATTGGCTGGTTCTGGTACTGTTCGCTTTTTTCTGTTTACAATTTTCATTGTTGCCACTCTGCTTTTTCGTTTGTTAGCGAAATGTAAATATTCTTCTTCTTCTTCTTTCGTCATGAAAAGGACGGTGGTTGCGTTGTGTCTGTTTACGCCTAAGCTGTGATATCTGCACCTTTCGGTCGACACATCCGACTTCTGCACGGCATTTTTTAGGACCGGGTTTGCCTTCCCATTTCAATCCACACTCGCTCAGCCAGACTGCACAGCTGCAGACTGTTTCCAGGACCACCACGTGGAGGTGGAGTGCGGTCTTGACCAGCTCTGGTTCGCTGGTCCTGACGCAGGCAGTCAAGCTATGAGTCGCTGACTGCGGTCTCTATTTGCTGCGTCTTAAGGTCCCAAATGTAAATATGACTTGTGTATGAGTTATACTCTGCCGTCCGTAGTTGTCGAAGTCTGTAACGGATCTGAAACGTATTATGGTGTCTTCTGTCTGTGTTATTCTCTGTCGTCCGTGGTTGCTGAAGTCTATCACGGCGCCAAAACGTATCCGGTGACTACGTAACTCTGTATGAAAATAGCTAAATCCTGGTCTAGTCGAAACACAGTGTATTTACAAAATGTACATTTGGTTGTCATATAGCAGCATATCGACCATCACACTTGGCCTTGCAGAACCATTTCATTGAATACAAAGTCTACTTGATTATGACTACCGAGCTTTCTTTCTTATGCTCTTCTTGATAATTCTGTCTTATTCAGTATTTATAACTTCCTTGATTAATATCGTCCATTCATATATTCTTATAACGTCCAGGTTATTGATTGTTAATACCGGGCATCTCCGGGGGATGAATACTTTTCCTCATATTCTAACTATCACTGGCCTCACAAGGCTGACCCACTGAACTTCTTATCTATCGAATCTCTACATACCTCGTCAAGATGATCAATTCTCTTGGTAACGAATTTCCTTCATAAATTCGTTCTTTACTTGTCTGCTTGTTGTAGTTATTATCTTCTACTGCATGATGCCGCTGAGTCTTTCCACCACAGATCAACGAGGTAGCAAACTTCGATGAGCAAGCATATGTCTGTCACGATGGCTGGTTCACCTTGCACAACCGTTACCTATGTTCGTGCGACCTGCCTGTCTAACTGGCGCTTCTCAAATTTATCTTTCTCAACTGCCCCTAGGAGAGTGCGCCGTGGACTCTATTCACTAATCAAGCCTTCTTCGGGGAGGTTTTATGCGCATTTTCCTCGGACAACCTTCTTGCCCTTTATCTTACTGCTTATTAACTGCCCTAGTTTAAACCATCAGCTGCTTCCCCTGTCACAATATATCGGCGGACACAAACCACTAGAGCAGGAGCTCAATTCACACACAGCCTACCGGCTCGACACACAGCCCAAAAGACACAGTCCAAAAGTTAACTGCTTCTGCTCTGCACGCGTTTCTAATTAAGTATTTAATATGACGTCATTTTTGATCAAGCGGTGTTCTATGCGAGTACAACAGCGCTGTTATGGGCACCGAGATGTTTGAATATCATGAACTTATCGCGGTGCGAAACACAAGAGGTGTAATAATATATATATATATATATATATATATATATATATATATATATATATATATATATATATATATATATATATATATATATATATATGCTTTTTCCAATTAGTTCTTTCTTACTGCAGGTGAGTAGTAGGGCAGGTGCAAAACGGTTAGCATTGTGGTGGCGCAATGTGGTGGCGTGTGACTTTTATAAAAGGAAAATGTGGTGGCGCGCTGTGGTGGCGCGCTGTGGTGGTGCGTGACTTTTATATAAGGAAAATGTGGTGGCGCACTGTGGTGGCATGTGACTTTTGTATAAGGAAAATGTGGTGGCACTTTGTGGTGGCGCGTGACATTTTATATAGGAAAATACTCCGATGACTTTTATATAGAGATATATTTAGATAATGGTGTTGTTTATTGAGATAACAAGAAAACGCTATATTTAGACAACAAGAAGACAATATATTTAGACAACAAGAAGACGATATATTTAGACAATAGGAAGATATATTTAGACAAACAAGAAGATGATACATTTAGATAACAAGAAGACGATATACTTAGTTTTACATATATATATTTAGACATACAATAGGAAGACGATATTTATATTACAACAGTTAGACGATATATTTACATATATTTAGTTATACTATATATATTTACAACAGGTAGACGATGTTTAGTTATACATATATGTAGATATATATTTAGTTAGATATATTAAGACTGACTTTTATATAGTAACATATTAGTTCGATAATGGTGTTGTTGTTATGTTGTATGTAGACGATATATTTAGTTTTACATATATATATTTAGACATACAATAGGAAGACGATATTTATATTACAACAGTAAGGCGATATATTTACATATATTTAGTTAAACTATATATATATGATGGGGCCGAAAAGACGCAAACAGCAAACGAACAAATATTGTAAACACCCAGCAGTGCGGTCTTGCGGCAAGATGGCATCGTTCAATGCGCCTGTGAAGATAGTACACGTGGAGGTGCCAGAGGTAAGGCTATTTGATGGAAAGGCAAATCCCACTTGGCAAGAGTTTGTGGAAGGTGTAGAGGCCATGTGGAAGATGGCGCCCTTTTGCTCAGAAGACAAGGTAGACGTGATCTGGAACAACGTTACACCATGGGTATCTAGAGAATTTCGGATACGTGGTGGAGCCAAGGCCAGCCCTTAGAAGTTACAAAAGATAGTGGAAGAAGCGAACAGCGAGCGACCACTAGTCAATGAGATGACTAGGGATTTCCAGGCCGTGAGTCAGGGGTCTAGAGAATGTGCTGTTTTCTGTGAAGTCAAGAAGCCAGAGACACTGGTGCAGATAGCAAGTGCAGAAGATCAGAATGAAAAGGAGGCACTCAGGGCAGAAGTATCTATCCTAAAGGCCCAGCTAGCACAGCTGTAACAAGCCAGTTCGTAAGCATATGAGGAGGTGCAGAGAAAGAAAGAACCAGGTCAACCGCGGAAACAGCCAAAGCACGACGAGGGGGTACGTGTTCTGGTATGTGAGAGTCAGGCTGTTGTTAACGAAAGCAGTGAGCTGACAGTACCAACAAACGCAGTTGCACCGACAAGGCGAAAAGGGGTTTGCAAGTGGTACAGTGTCCGCAAGGGATGGGGGTTTATCACGCCAGATGATGGAGGTATTGATGTATTCATACATCAGACGAAGATCTTCAAAAAGGGATTCGGAGTCTGGCGAGGAATGAACGAGTAGAGTTTGACAGCAAACCATCGGGCCAGGGCATGGAAGCAACTTATGTATGCGGCTTTTGCGGTCAAGAGTGTAAAGGTCGTAGGAGGCGACCCATGGCACAGAGGAAGCCTAGAAAGATAAGATGCTACAATTGTGGAGATCTGTCAGACCACATGGCATCCAAGTGCCCTCAAGACCCTCTTCCCAAACGATGTTTTAGATGCAAGTCAACTGAACATTTGATAGCCGCCTTTCCCTCAAGGAGCTCTTTCCCGAGACGTGCTACCACAACCAGGTTGCCTTTAGGGTGCGAGCCAAGAGATGGCCACGACAACTGCCACACTAAGGGCGCCGAGAAAATTGGCCGTCGTCTAGGGGAGGAAACCCGTCCTAAGCATATAGGAGGGAGTGCAAATCAAGGTTCAGCAGAGGAGACTCATCAAAAGCAGATTGTGGGAACGTAAGCCACCGTCCACACAAAATGAGTGTAAAACCCGTCAGGAGCAATCCCCTTCAAAGTCGACAGCTGCAAGCACTGACAGGCAGATGTCACGGGCAGGCAGCGACGCGGCACATGTGAGCGAGTCTTCTAGACCACAGCAACTGCCAGCCCAACAACGTAGGGACAAGACGACCAAGAGAGTCCCCAGACGGGCTGTACCTATTACAGAAGCTCAGCCCAAAGCATCGCCGCTCAGAAAGAGTCCTGCGCAGCATCAACGATCTGAGAGGTTACAATTAAAGCGCCAGAGGTAGTGATGTTTTCGGGACGACAACAAAATCAGGAGGAAGATATGTGATGGGGCCGAAAAGACGCCCGCCCCCTTCCTGTTTTTGGCATATTTATCGCCCATATTTTCGATATGCGCGCAACCCACGTGACTGTCAGCCCACGTGACGGCGCGAGCAAGCATTGCTGGGATGTGGAAAGTATTCATGAAAATATATTACTTAGGCCATAATAACGCCTAAAAATTAGTTTTGGTGCATAGTTATAGGTTATATTTGATAGTGGTGTTTTTGCTCTAGAAATAGTTGTGTATATTTGTGTTTTCATGCCTTCTAGAGCAATTATCGCGAGTAATATTTAGTGGCTAAATTAATACGCGCAGTAAGTTGAGTGATTCGCTCGAGTGCCTATATAAAGCGTGCGATGGCCAGCAGCGGCCTTTTAGAAGTATCAGTCCAGAAGAGAGAACAAACGAGACGAGGTGACCGGTGTGGGTAGCAGATGGACCAGAGCACGTGAGCTGAAATTCTTAGCGCATTTTGTAGAATTTAGCATTCGTGTTCTATAAGTCTGAAATTATATTCAGCACGTGTCTGTTCTAATGTTTAAGGAGATAAATAGATGTGTTTCCAAAGGAAATGTCTTTTTAGGACATTATGATTTAGTCTTGAAATGATAGATGAGTGAAAATAATGTCTGGATAGGTTTTATGAGGCAGGCTAGCCCAAATCACAGATGTGAGTTTAGTATCAAGTATTTCATCCATCAGACCGGGCAAATTTAGTAGGAGAGTATTTCATACATGGAACTGGACAGAGAAGCGATTTTTTTACTTTAATTTAGATAATATTGACTTGTTAGCAAGATGGCAGCCACGTGAGTGAAAGTAGGTTAAATGTAATTTTCCCCAGTAATAGAAGAGAGAGTTTTCGTGGTAAATTTCCTTTAGGTGATGTATTTAGTTCGTTTTGTTAAAGTCAAGAGTAATTATATTTTATTTCTTTAATGTAAAAGTAATTGAGTGTATTTCACGATTATTGATATTTCTACTGTACATCTTTAGTGTGTTACTTTGAGGGAGGTGAGAATATTCATTTAGATTTCTGGTGAGCGCAATACCACTCTTTTGTGCGTAAGGCACGTTGAGTCAGGTGTTTCTCTGTTTGCTCCTTGTGGAGCATGGAAACACCAATGCGGCTGGTGTCCATCACAAGCTGACAAGAATTATTTTTTTGCTATTGCAGTGGTTGTTTCGGTAACGATGTGTTTCGTGTGATGAGATTCCCAGTCTCACCAGTGGTCATATACGACACGCTTGTGGCCAGGCGCACCAGTTGTCATATACGACATGCTTCAGAGTGTAGTGATGAATATTGAGATGGACCAATTGCGATGTGGTGGCTTATTCTCATTGAGAGTATTTGTTGTACATATAGTTGAATATAATTTTATGTCCATTTTATGATTATTTAACTATTATGTGAAGAATGGTTTGTGAGAGCACGTGGGCTCACTTGGAGATATATATTTCTCTTCTCCGCTCCTTAAGGGAGCATGGGGCCAACAGTGTGGTTTGCCTCCATATTAAGCATTCAGATGCTCGTGCAGTAGTGGTTTCGGTAGCAACCTATGTTACAAGGTGAGATTACCAGCCTCATGCACAACACCATACTAGTCGCATTGGACGACACGCATGTGTGTGATAGTGGAGGGTGTGCCCTTGCTGTAGTGGTTTCGGTAGCAATCTGTGTTACATGGTGAGATTGCCAGCCTCATGCACAACACCGTACTAGTCTCATTGGACAACATGCATGAGTGTGTGTGTGTGTATGATAGCTGAGTGTGTGCTCTTGCAGTAGTGGTTTCGGTAGCAATCTGTGTTACATGGTGATATTGCCAGCCTCATGCACAACACCATACTAGTCTCATTGGACGACATGCATGAGTGTGTGTGTGATAGCTGAGTGTGTGCTCTTGCAGTAGTGGTTTTAGTAGCAACCGATGTTACACGGTGAGATTGCCAGCATAATGCACAACACCTTACTAGTCGCATTGGACGACACGCATGAGTGTGTCCGTGTGTGATAGTTGAGGGTGGCGTGGAAGGACTGCTTGGCAGGTGAGAGCACATTATTTAACTATTATGATTTTACTATTCGTTGCTTTGTTTGCTTCTTCAGATTAGCAACTGAGCACTAGCTGTGTGTTTTGTTTGTTTGGTTTTGTTTGCTAGTTTATTTGTTTAATGTTTGCTTCAGTGTTCTCTTAATGTCACTGAATGGGTTGTAAAAATAAATACAGCCCCTGCCTCAGAATAAAGAGTTTTATTGTTGTTCGGGTCGGTGCGAGTGTGAAAAGAGAGTGATCAAATATCACAACGTCATCGTCGTCATCTCGCCCACCCTATCACAATTGGCGTCGTCGGCAGGATCGGCAGACAGTGACACTTAGCAAACAGCAAACGAACAAATATTGTAAACACCCAGCAGTGCGGTCTTGCGGCAAGATGGCATCGTTCAATGCGCCTGTGAAGATAGTACACGTGGAGGTGCCAGAGGTAAGGCTATTTGATGGAAAGGCAAATCCCACTTGGCAAGATTTTGTGGAAGGTGTAGAGGCCATGTGTAAGATGGCGCCCTTTTGCGCAGAAGACAAGGTAGACGTGATCTGGGACATCGTTACACCTTAGGTATCTAGAGAATTACGGATACGTGGTGGAGCCAAGGCCAGCCCTGAGCAGTTACTCAAGATAGTGGAAGAAGCGAACAGCGAGCGACCACTAGTCAATGAGATGACTAGGGATTTCCAGGCCGTGAGTCAGGGGTCTAGAGAATGTGCTTTTTTCTGTGAAGTCAAGAAGCCAAAGACACTGGTGCAGATAGCAAGTGCAGAAGATCAGAATGAAAAGGAGGCACTCAGGGCAGAAGTATCTATCCTAAAGGCCCAGCTAGCACAGCTGTCACAAGCCAGTTCGCCAGCATATGAGGAGGTGCAGAGAAAGAAAGAACCAGGTCAACCGCGGAAACAGCCAAAGCACGACGAGGGGGTGCGTGTTCTGGTATGTGAGAGTCAGGCTGTTGTTAACGAAAGCAGTGAGCTGACAGTACCAACAAACGCAGTTGCACCGACAAGGCGAAAAGGGGTTTGCAAGTGGTACAGTGTCCGCAAGGGATGGGGGTTTATCACGCCAGATGATGGAGGTATTGATGTATTCGTACATCAGACGAAGATCTTCAAAAAGGGATTCCGGAGTCTGGCGAGGAATGAACGAGTAGAGTTTGACAGCAAACCATCGGGCCAGGGCATGGAAGCAACTTATGTATGCGGCTTTGGCGGTCAAGAGTGTAAAGGTCGTAGGAGGCGACCCATGGCACAGAGGAAGCCTAGAAAGATAAGATGCTACAATTGTGGAGATCTGTCAGACCACATGGCATCCAAGTGCCCTCAAGACCCTCTTCCCAAACGATGTTTTAGATGCAAGTCAACTGAACATTTGATAGCCGCCTGTCCCTCAAGGAGCTCTTTCCCGAGACGTGCTACCACAACCAGGTTGCCTTTAGGGCGCAAGCCAAGAGATGGCCACGACAACTGCCACACTAAGGGCGCCGAGAAAATTGGCCGTCGTCTAGGGGAGGAAACCCGTCCTAAGCATATAGGAGGGAGTGCAAATCAAGGTTCAGCAGAGGAGACTCATCAAAAGCAGATTGTGGGAACGTAAGGCACCGTCCACACAAAATGAGTGTAAAACCCGTCAGGAGCAATCCCCCTTCAAAGTCGACAGCTGCAAGCACTGACAGGCAGATGTCACGGGCAGGCAGCGACGCGGCACATGTGAGCGAGTCTTCTAGACCACAGCAACTGCCAGCCCAACAACGTAGGGACAAGACGACCAAGAGAGTCCCCAGACGGGCTGTACCTATTACAGAAGCTCAGCCCAAAGCATCGCCGCTCAGAAAGAGTCCTGCGCAGCATCAACGATCTGAGAGGTTACAATTAAAGCGCCAGAGGTAGTGATGTTGTCGGGACGACAACAAAATCAGGAGGAAGATATGTGATGGGGCCGAAAAGACGCCCGCCCCCTTCCTGTTTTTGGCATATTTATCGCCCATATTTTCGATATGCGCGCAACCCACGTGACTGTCAGCCCACGTGACGGCGCGAGCAAGCATTGCTGGGATGTGGAAAGTATTCATGAAAATATATTACTTAGGCCATAATAACGCCTAAAAATTAGTTTTGGTGCATAGTTGTGGGTTATATTTGATAGTGGTGTTTTTGCTCTAGAAATAGTTGTGTATATTTGTGTTTTCATGCCTTCTAGAGCAATTATCGCGAGTAATATTTAGTGGCTAAATTAATACGCGCAGTACGTTGAGTGATTCGCTCGAGTGCCTATATAAAGCGTGCGATGGCCAGCAGCGGCCTTTTAGAAGTATCAGTCCAGAAGAGAGAACAAACGAGACGAGGTGACCGGTGTGGGTAGCCGATGTACCAGAGCACGTGAGCTGAAATTCTTAGCGCATTTTGTAGAATTTATCATTCGTGTTCTATAAGTCTGAAATTATATTCAGCACGTGTCTGTTCTAATGTTTAAGGAGATAAATAGATGTGTTTCCAAAGGAAAGTTCTTTTTAGGACATTATGATTTAGTCTTGAAATGATAGATGAGTGAAAATAATGTCTGGATAGGTTTTATGAGGCAGGCTAGCCCAAATCACAGATGTGAGTTTATTATCAAGTATTTCATCCATCAGACCGGGCAAATTTAGTAGGAGAGTATTTCATACATGGAACTGGACAGAGAAGCGATTTTTTACTTTAATTTAGATAATATTGACTTGTTAGCAAGATGGCAGCCACGTGGGTGAAAGTAGGTTAAATATAATTTTCCCCAGTAATAGAAGAGAGAGTTTTCGTGGTAAATTTCCTTTAGGTGATGTATTTAGTTCGTTTTGTTAAAGTCAAGAGTAATTATATTTTATTTCTTTAATGTAAAAGTAATTGAGTGTATTTCACGATTATTGATATTTCTACTGTATATCTTTAGTGTGTTACTTTGAGGGATGTGAGAATATTCATTTAGATTTCTGGTGAGCGCAATACCACTCTTTTGTGCGTAAGGCACGTTGAGTCAGGTGTTTCTCTGTTTGCTCCTTATGGAGCATGGAAACACCAATGCGGCTGGTGTCCATCACAAGCTGACAAGAATCATTTTTATGTTATTGCAGTGGTTGTTTTGGTAACGATGTGTTTTGTGTGATGAGATTCCCAGTCTCACCAGTGGTCATATACGACACGCTTGTGGCCAGGCGCACCAGTTGTCATATACGAATGCTTTAGAGGGCAGTGATGAATATTGAGATGGATCAGTTGCGAGGTGGTGGCTTATTCTCATTGAGAGTATTTGTTGTGCATATAGTTGAATATTATTTTATGTCAATTTTATGATTATTTAACTATTATGTGAAGAATGGTTTGTGAGAGCACGTGGGCTCACTTGGAGATATATATTTCTCTTCTCCGCTCCTTAAGGGAGCATGGGGCCAACAGTGTGGTTTGCCTCCATATTAAGCATTCAGATGCTCGTGCAGTAGTGTTTTCGGTAGCAACCTATGTTACACGGTGAGATTGCCAGCCTCATGCACAACACCATACTAGTCGCATTAGACGACACGCATGTGTGTGATAGCTGAGAGTGTGCCCTTGCAGTTGTGGTTTCGGTAGCAATCTGTGTTACATGGTGATTGCCAGCCTCATGCACAACACCATACTAGTCTCATTGGACGAAATGCATGAGTGTGTGTGTGATAGCTGAGTGTGTGCTCTTGCAGTAGTGGTTTTAGTAGCAACCGATGTTACACGGTGAGATTGCCAGCCTCATGCAATACACTTTACTAGTCGCATTGGACGACACGCATGAGTGTGTGCGTGTGTGATAGTTGAGGGTGGCGTGGAAGGACTGTTTGGGAAGGTGAGAGCATCATTATTTAACTTATATGATTTTACTATTCGTTGCTTCGTTTGCTTATTCAGATTAGAAACTGAGCACTAGCTGGGTGTTTTGTTTGTTTGCTTTTGTTTGCTAGTTTATTTGTTTAATGTTTGCTTCAGTGTTCTCTTAATGTCACTGAATGGTTTGTAAAAATAAATACAGCCCCTGCCTCAGAATCAAGAGTTTTATTGTTGTTCGGGTCGGTGCGAGTGTGAAAAGAGAGTGATCAAATATCACAACGTCATCATCATCTTCTCCCCCACCCTACCACATATATATTTAGACATACAATAGGAAGACGATATTTATATTACAACAGTTAAACGATATATATATATATATATATAAATATATATATATATATATATATATATATATATATATATATATATATATATATATATATATATATATATATATATCGTTTAACTGTTGTAATATAAATATCGTCTTCCTATTGTATATATATATATATATATATATATATATATATATATATATATATATATATATATATATATATATATATATATATATATATATATATATATATATATATATATATATATATATATATATATATATATATATACAATAGGAAGACGATGTTTAGTTATACAAATATTTAGATATATATGTAGTTAGACATATATATTAAGACAGACTTTTATATAGTAATATATTAGTTCGATAATGGCGCGTTGTTTTTTTTTTACAGATAATATTTAGATAACAGTTATACATATATTACAATATTTATATTACATCATTTAGTTATACAGACACATATATATATACATATAAATATACATATATATATATATATATATATATATATATATATATATATATATATATATATATATATATATATATATATATAAATATATATATATATATATATATATATATATATATATATATATATATATATATATATATTATAATAATAATAAATTCTTTAAGCACCAAACACGGCGCATAAGGCAGAAACCAGTGCTCTCCAGGTTGTTCGTTGTGACGCCACTCCTCTTAGCTCTTGCACATTATTTAGGCCCAACGTTCTTCCTTCTCTTATTATTGTTCTTCTGAGTGTTTCTTTTGGTCTTCCTTTTTTCCTCTTACCCTCAGGAACCCAAGTGAGCGCCTGTAGTGGTATTCTGTTGTTTTGCATTCGTAGGACATGACCGATATATGACCATCGTCTTTTCCTTATATAGTCGGAGACATATTTCTGCCTAGAGCCTTCTCTTATTTGTCGATTAGTCTTGAATTCTTTCCAACTGATGTTCATGAGTTTTCTAAGACATTTGTTCTCGAATGTATTCAGCTTGTTCTCCAATGATTTTGTTATTTTCCAACTCTCACAGCCGTATGTTAACACTGAGATAACATTTGAATTAAACAGACGAAGCTTGGTATGTATATTCAATGATCGTAATTTCCAAATGTTAGATAATCTATTGAAGGCGCTAGCTGCCAAAGCAATTCTAGTATGGATTTCTCTTGTTGTGTCACCATTAGACATATATTTAGTTAGACATATATTTAGACATATATTTAGTTAGACGTATATATTTAGACTGATTTTTATATAGTAATATATTAGTTCGATAATGGTGGTGGGGTGTTGATATGTGTGGATTATTACAATATTTAGTTATACATATATTTACATATATTTAGTTAGACTATATAGTTATATATATATATATATATATATATATATATATATATATATATATATATATATATATATATATATATATATATATATATATATATATATATATATATATATATATATATATATATATATATACATTCAATATATATATATATATATATATATATATATATATATATATATATATATATATATATATATATATATATATATATATATATATATATATATATATATATATATATATATATATATATATATATATATATATAATATAAAAAATCGATAATGACGGAAACGTTAAAAAATCGATAATATTGGTTTAGGTTACTAAGAGGGTTGATTAAGGGAGTGGGGTATTGTTTTTTGGCTGGCGGTGATGACTCATGGATGTATGGCGGGGTGAAGCTGGTGATTGTGTGTATGACACAGGCTTGAAGTGTTAGATAGAAGTATATAGTTAATGATCTCTTTTGGTTAAGGGGATTTTTGTGTGATGTTGGGTGTGTTATTTAGATATACATATATATATAATAAATCAATAAAGACGGAAAATATTTTAAAAAATAGATAATGGCGGGTTAGTAGGTAGTAAGAGGGGTTTTTGAAGCGACAGGCGGTTTTTTTGTGGTGGGGGTGACGAAGCATGGGTGTAATGTACCGGGTGGGGTTAGGTTAGGGGATTTTTGTGTGTTGTTGGGTGTGTTATTTAGTTGCGTGTGGTTGTGTGCGTGCGTGCGCGGATGGTATTGCTTTTGGTTTTGTGTGGTTGTGTGTGCGCGCGTCTGTCAATGTGTGTGCGTGCGTGTGTGTGTGTGCGTGTGGTTGTGTGCGTGTGTGTGTGTGTGTGCGCGTGCGTGCGCGGAGGGTATTGATTTTGGTAGTAACTTTAGATATGATGTGTCTGTACGAGCGCTTCTGTCTGCCTATCTGTCTATAAACCTGGTATTTATTTTACTGGTTAGTTTTGTTATATGTTTAATTTAATTTAATTTATTTATTGATGTCTAAATTGTGTCTGTGTATATACCTACCTAGGTATCTGTGTGTGTTCACGTGTGACTGTGTGTGTTCGCGTGAGCGGATGGTATTGCTTTTGGTTTTGTGTGGTTGTGTGTGCTCGCGTTTGTCGTTGTGTGTGTCTGTGTGTGGTTGTGTGTGTACGCGCGTCTGTGATTGCGTGTATGTACATGTGTGTGTGCGTGTGTGTACGTGTGTGTGTATGTGTGTGTGTGAGTGTGTGTAACCGCGGAGGTAATTGGTCACAAGCTAAAACTTTAACGACCCCAGTTCGTTTAACAAATATATCCGACACGAGGCTGGTTCATATTTCATGTCTATTTATATGAAGGAAAACTAGTTTTAATCTGTTTTGTGAAACGCGTCCAGACACGTTTCGCGGTAACAGATGGTGGATTAGTCAGAAGACTAATCGATAGTTGACCCGCTGGCCATGTGAAAAAAGAAATTGTGTGACGTTAGTCCCGGGTGTGACTGCCACTGTTCCACGAGTCGACGCGTGGGTTTTCTAACATTCTTAACGGCATATAGATGAGAATTACAAATAATTAGTGTTAGCTTTCTTTGGTTGATAGACTCTTTCACAGTGTAAAATCATTAATGGTTATCTGTAATGTTTTAAATAGTTTTGTTAAGCCATTATTTCTATAATATTGTGTATTCGTAACCAATATCAGGAGATTTGTGTGTATTTCATGAAAGTTTAGGTATAGGTACACTACGCAAAAGGGGTTTCAGCAGAACATTGTTATCTATGTGGATGTGTTGTAGTCTTGGAATTTAAAGTGGGGAGAAAACCCCAGGAAAAGAATTGGTAGTGGACGATTTGTGAGTGATGATAGAAGGAAGAAATGTCCTCACCATAAGGCTTCCAATGGCAGGGACATTATCGGTCCCATGAAAAATATGACTCTGTGTTAGGGTGTTAAATATCTACATCTCATGTCTCTATTTAATAAAAATTATAAAAAAGTTTTAGTTCTTTGCTTGTATTCTTGTGTATTCGTAAGCGTACTCTGTGTTAGGGTGTTAAATATCTCCGTGGTTATACCCTCACTAGAAAGAAACCGGATCGATGGCCCGCACGAAACAGCGAGCGTAAACCTTGACTCGTTTTAAAATCCTGGTACCATAGAGGGTGACGTTAGGGCTAAATATAACTAGCTAGAAAAACGTAATAAAATAGCTAACAGGCAGAGTTTTCTTTAGTATTGGTAGACGAAAAAAAAACCTATCTACTACGAGATTTACCTGTGTAAGACTAACCCTGCTACTTATTTCTGTTCACGTCATTGCAGACAACCTCAAAACACAAGAGATCAATAGTAGAAATTTATAAAAGAAACATTCTCTCGTTCGTGTGTTCAAACTCCCGATTTTTAAGGTTTCACTTTTTTATTTTTTTTATTTTACAAGTGCGGCATCTGGTGATAGGTTTTATATTGTCTCCCAATCGTACCAAACAGGAGGCGACCATGGAAATATAGTACATTAAATAAATAGAAATATGTATGTGAGATGATAGAAATGTACCCGCGAGATGATAGAAATATGCCCTCGAGGTGATAGAAATATGCCTATGAGGTGATAGAAATATCCATGTAAGATGATAGAAATGTATCCGCGAGATGATAGAAATATGCCCGTGAGGTGATAGAAATATGCCTGTGAGGTGATAGAAATATCCATGTGAGATGATAAAAATGTACCCAAGAGATGATAGAAATATGCCCTCGAGATGATAGAAATAAACCATCGAGGTGATAGAAATATGCCTGTGAGGTGATAGAAATATCCATGTGAGATGATAGAAATGTACCCGCGAGATGATAGAAATGTACCCGTGAGGTGATAGAAATGTGACCACCGGTTTTGGTAGAAAACTTTAGATATAACTCACCAAAGTATTTTCGCACGTGTATCAAAGGATGGTCTCGGTAAAACTTACAGCAGCGGCCTTCAGTCCACTCTCCAACGGTACAAGTATTGCATCACTTCTTGTCATGTACACCGAGTGTAAGTCATCTTCAGCGAGGTATGAGCGCGAGTGTCTGTCGTTATTACACCGTCTCTTCAGTAAAGTATGAACGTGAGTGTCTGGCCGTTGGTCTTACTTACTTACTTAGTCGTTCCCCTTCTACCGTGAGGTGTAGAGGTTTGGAAGAGAGAGCGCCAGACCATTCTATCAGCTGTCTTCTTCCTGGCCTGGTTCCATTCTAGTCCTCGGTCCTTCAAAGATTGTCTAATGCTGTCCTCCCAGCGGGCTCTGTGTCGTCCTGGAGGTCTGGATCCCTGGATCTTTGTTTCCCATGCTTGTCGTGGTAGCCGATCTTCTCCCATTCTGCAGACATGGCCAAACCATCTTAGTTGGGACTGTTCTATTTGGGTCTGCAGCGGATGGGATTTTAGGCCTTGACGGATCGTCTGGTTGCGGACCATGTCTCTTCTTGTTACTTCAACCACTTTCCTCAGATACCTCATTTCCGAGGTTTGGATCTGGCTTTTTTGGGTTGTAGTCATTGCCCACGACTCGCATCCATATGTCAAGACCGTTGGTCTTCCGAGTGTCTATTTATATGAACGAAAGCCAGTTTTAATCTGAGTGTGAAACGTATCCAGACACGTTTCGCGGTAACAGATGATTGATTAATCAGAAGACTAATCAATAGTTGTGAAAAAATATTGTGTGTGTGTTGGTATTGTAAGTGTGGAGGATACAAATGTGCGCGACGCGAGGCAACAGTACAGGAGCGGTTAGATTATGATTTGTCACTGTTGCTTTTAAAGACTTGTGTAGATTGAGCAATTATTGTGGAGGTTCACTTTTCCTACCCGCTATAGAATAAAGAGGAAAAGCCAACTAGATGCTCCTTAGTGTTACAAGTTCCAATCGGGACAATATCGAGGTCAGTTTCAACCATTTTAAGAAAAGCCAACACGCACGTGCTTTTTACCACTCGTTGTTAAAATTCGATCGATGGTCTGCGCTCCCGAGGAAAACATTACTAAATGTAATCGATGAATGAGTCATACTGTTGTAGTCGGTTAGGGTGGGTAACGCCAGCGCTAAATATAGACTATCGGAAACAAGTTTATGTTCCTTTGAGTTTGTACACTTTATCTTTCGACGAAATGCCGAGGAGGTGGCGCAGACATGGTAGATGGAAGGTATTGAGCCTTCTTTCTTGCTTAGCATATTTGGTTCAGGTCTCACTGCCATTTAGAAGTAAACTGATGATACAGGCGTTATATATTGCAGCTTTGTTCATCGTTGCGAGTTTGGAGTTTCCCCTAATCCGTGATGTTAGGCAGGCAAAGGTAGCTGCAGCTTTGTTAATGAGACTAGCAATTTCTGTGGCCAGAGAGAGTTTGTTATTGATGATATACACAAGGTAAGTGTGATGCACTGGTCACAACCCGGCAGGGCAGACCCAGTTACAAATGATACCAGATGAACTCTGGGACGGTTAAGTCAGCCGGCTCGATGCTGCCGACATCATCGTGCCGGCTGACTTAACACCACGTGCATCACACATGGTATATATTTATTATATATATATATATATATATATATATATATATATATATATATATATATATATATATATATATATATATATATATATATATATATATATATATATATATATATATATATATATATATATATATATATATATATATACCATGTATATATATATATAACACACCCAACATCACACAAAAATCCCCTTAACCAAAAGAGATCATTAACTATATACTTCTATCTAACACTTCAAGCCTGAGTCATACACACAATCACCAGCTTCACCCCACCATACATCCATGAGTCATCACCGCCAGCCAAAAAACAATACCCCACTCCCTTAATCAACCCTCTTAGCAACCTAAACCAACATTATCGATTTTTTAACTTTTCCGTCATTATCGATTTTTTATATTTTATATATATATATATATTGTATGTATATATATATATAAATATATGTATATATAACTATATAGTCTATCTAAATATATGTAAATATATGTATAACTAATATTGTAATAATCCACACATATCAACTCCCCACCACCATTATCGAACTAATATATTACTATATAAAAATCAGTCTAAATATATATGTCTAACTAAATATATGTCTAAATATATGTCTAACTAAATATATGTCTAAATATATATATATATATATATATATATATATATATATATATATATATATATATATATATATATATGTATAACTAAATGTTGTAATATAAATATTGTAAGATATGTATAACTGTTATCTAATTATTATCTGTAAAAAAACAAACACGGCGCCATTATCGAACTAATATATTACTATATAAAAGTCAGTCTTAATATATATGTCTAACTACATATATATCTAAATATATGTATAACTAAACATCGTCTATCTGTTGTAAATATATATATATATATATATATATATATATATATATATATATATATATATATATATATATATATATATATATAAATATAAATAGTATAATTAAATGTAAAACTAAATATATCGTCTACATACAACATAACAACAACACCATTATCGAACTAATATATTACTATATAAAAGTCAGTCTTAATATATCTAACTAAATATATATCTACATATATGTATAACTAAACATCGTCTACCTGTTGTAAATATATATAGTGTAACTAAATATATGTAAATATATCGTCTAACTGTTGTAATATATATATCGTCTTCCTATTGTATGTCTAAATATATATACGTAAAACTAAATATATCGTCTACATACAACATAACAGCAACACCATTATCGAACTAATATATTACTATATAAAAGTCAGTCTTAATATATCTAACTAAATATATATCTACATATATGTATAACTAAACATCGTCTACCTGTTGTAAATATATATAGTATAACTAAATATATGTAAATATATCGTCTTACGAGCCTAAACACATTCGCGCCTTCATTCGCACCCACACTCAGTTCATCATACGCTAGCACTACACACCTAACAACATGTATACTGTCTTGGGCCAGTGATCACCTCAACAAGAGAAAAAGACAGTTACATTTCTGGTGGACCAGATCTGTGGGTTTAAAAAGAACAGAGCGAGCAATTAACATTATTGGTGACATTAATGGATCCAGAAATTTACATTTCTGGTTGACCAGCTGATGGGGCTATATAACTCATCCTATACAGCACTCCAGCCTTAAACAGACACCCCACCAGGCTATTTACAGTTGCTGTTACATGTATGATGTCTCCAGTGTTGTCCAGAAATTTACAAGAAGGACAAGTACACATTACATTTCTGATCTGTGGGTCTAGGCTACACACTGGACAGCTGTAACACACATCGCTAATTCTACACTTGCAAGTTTTGGCTACAACAGGACAGAAATAGGTCATCAACTGTTGACCCAGATAAACAGTGCTAGCATTTATGTTATAATGCTGCTTGAACAACAAAAGGACAAATACTGAAGTTCGCATCATGGCGTTTGCTACGTGGACCATAGCTGCATAGAAGGCGAGTCCCTATTGTGAACAGTACTGCTGGTTGTTACACGTTGCAGTCAACAACAGACTTTTCTATGTCCGAGCATTCAAGTTACATTGTTCGAGGTCAAGTGTTTGTAAACAGTACGTGGAAATTGTAAACATTCAATGTGCAAGTCCTAAGTCGAGAAGGTCATAGTAACTTTTGTTCGTGAATACCACTTTATGCTACAGTGGATTTGACATTCAGTGCGCGCTTGACATTTTGTTTCTGTGTTCGCAAGGAGCAAGAAATTTACTTTAGTTTCAGCTGTTACTGAACTTGTTCTGCAACACATTGAAATACTGATTGCTATATATATATATGTTTATGTTACTTCTACTGTTTTGTGTATTTTTCTTGTGTTATTCTGCGGGTTTTCGGTTGGTGGGTCTTACAGTAAATATGCCACTTAATCGAGGGTTACTGTAAGCGTTCTGTAGGGATTGCAATTTTCTTAATTGAAATTTGCTAGCGACTTTTGTTGCTTTTTTTTTTAGCTGTGACGACATGAGTTAGTGTTGTTTTCGTTATTTTTCCGTTCTTTGATTTTCGATTAGTTTTGTTTGTATCTGTTCTTCTCTCATTCCTTCCGTTTATTTCTTTACACCTTTTCGTTTATGACAGTGTTGCCATTTGTCTTGTTTATTTTTCGCGGTCATCATTACACATTTGTGTAACATTTTCTTTACTTTTTGCTGTATTGTTTATTTGACTTCCGCGAACGTTTTCGGTCATTGTTCTGTATCTTTTTCTTTGTATTTTTGATTGTACTACATTATTGTCATACACAGTCTACATACATATACTTGGTCATGTATTATTATTATTATTGATAAGGTACACTCTTCATATAGAGATTGTTAATAAAATATTATTATATAAGATATTTATACAAGTTCTTTGATAAAAGACTTGTTATCCACAAATATTGAGACAAGGTGAAATACATATTCAAGTTCTTTAGAAAAAAGACTTGTGCCCATAGTGAGTGGGATATAAAGGAATTATTTTCCACAGGTACTCAAGTGTCTTTAGACAGAATGTCTAATTTGGATTTCTTCATCCAGCAAGGGTTGACCCTTGGTAAGTCTGGTAAAGAATTGGAAGAATATTCATCTGCTCAATTCGCCATTGCATTAAAGTCAGAAGAAAAGAAACAAAAAGAGGAAATTAAATTGAAAGCAGAAGCTGAACAAAGGAGAGCAGAAGCTGAACTAAAGAAGCTAGATGCTGAGAATAAAAGATTAGAACTTGAAGAGAAAAGGTATCAAAGAGAAGCTGCTGCTGAGGAGAGGAAAGCTCAAGCTGCTGCTGATGAAAGAAAATTCCAGATGGAAATGGAAGACAAAAAACTTCAAGCTGCTGCAGAGGAGAAAAAAATTTAAGCTGCTGCTGAGGCTGAAATTACAAAAATGGAACATGAGGAAAGAAAACAGAAGATGGAACTTGATGAAAGACTCGCAACTTTGGAGTTAGAGAAATTGAAATTGGCGAGTACGGGTGCTCAGCAAACAACTTCGAGTACGACAAAGGAGTTTGTTAATAGGATTAAATTGCCTCATTTCAATCCTTTAAAGGATGACGTAGCAGATTATCTAGATAGATTCCAATTTTTATGCGATACGCATAACATAAACAAGGAAAAATATGTTGAACAACTGATGGAATTTTTTACAGGTGACACAGTGACTACTCTTATGACAATAGACGAACATGACAGGACTAATTATGATGTTGTCAGAGCAGCATTGCTAAAAAAATACCAACTAAAAAAGAAGACTATCGTGTTCGTTTTAGGACAATGTTGCCAGAAAATGGAGTAGATTTCTCTGATTTTGTTACAAAAATACGTCGTACATTTACACGATGGGTTGAGTTGTCTCAGACTGAGAAAACATATGAAGGTCTAATGGACTTATTATTGCGAGATAAGGTTTTGTAGCATTCGACCTGGTTAGTAGGGATGGACTCTTTAAAATCCTCCTGAAAATAGGCTGCCCTTCTAAAATGCTGGAAATGATAAAGTCATTCCATGACGGCATGAAGGGAACAGTCCAATATGCTGGAAGCACGTACCAGCCCTTTGATATACGAAGTGGCGTTAAACAAGGCTGTGTTCTGGCTCCGACCCTCTTCGGAATCTTCTTTGCCTTACTCTTGAAACATGCATTCAGAGATGCAACTGAAGGAATATGCCTTCACACTAGGTCAGATGGCCGTCTGTTTAATCTTTCAAGGCTGAAGGCAAAAACAAAAATCAGAAGGGTCACTATAAGAGACTTGTTGTTCGCTGATGATGCTGCAGTCGTCACTCAAAGCCAACAGGAGCTTCAGAGCTTGATGAATCGCTTCACTAAAGCATGCAAGGACTTTGGTCTCACAATAAGTCTAAAGAAAACGAATGTGCTGAGTCAGGATGTGGGTGCTGCACCAGTTATCACTATCGATAACTATGAATTGGCAGTGGTGCACCACTTCACATACCTAGGGTCTACCATCAATGACAAACTCTCACTGGATACAGAAATCGACAGCCGCATTGGCAAAGCTGCAGCTACCTTTGCCCGCCTCACATCGCATGTTTGGGGAAACTCTAAACTCACAATGAAGACCAAAGCTGCGGTATATAATGCCTGCGTCACCAGCACACTCCTATATGGCAGCGAGACCTGGACGACCTATGCTAAGCAAGAAAGAAGGCTCAATACCTTCCATTTGCGGTGTCTACGCCGCATCCTCGGCATCTCGTGGAAAGATAAAGTGACAAATGTCGAGGTGTTGTCACGTGCTGGCCTTCAAAGTATGTATACGTTTCTTAGACAACGCAGACTTCGCTGACTTGGCCATGTTCGCCGCATGGAAGATGGTCGCATCCCAAAAGATATCTTCTACGGACAATTAGCAGATGGCAAGAGAACAGTTGGGCGACCACAGCTGAGGTTCAAAGATGTGTGCAAGAGAGATATGAGGGCACTGGACATGGATCAGCAACATGGGAGGATGAAGCTGCCGATCGCACTAAGTGGCGATGCTATTTACGGCGCCACCTCAGATTGGGCGAAGAGAGGCTCACACAAGAAGCAGAGGTGAGGAGAATACGTCGAAAGGAGCACCAGGAAAATAAGCAGCTGAGGGCTGTCACCTCAGGGGTGCATTCCCATAGTCAGTTATGACTGAAGGGGCTATTATTATTATTATTATTATTATTATTATAAGGTTTTGTCATCTGTTAATGATTCTTTTCTTGCATTCCTTCATGAGCGTAAGCCTAAAAACTTAAAAGATATGGAGGAATACTGTTGTCAGTATGCCACCGCGCATCTCCATGCTACAGTTAGCAATTCTAAAGTGAAAGATGGGTTGCCAGCTGCTTCGGCAACACCATATGGCCCTAATTTCAAAAAAAAATTTTCAGGGTGCTCAACAAAACTGGAATAAGGGAAGTAATCAGAATTACACTCAGAAGCGGAGTAATCCAACACATGATGGTTCTTCGTCTATGAATTGGAGACAAGATGGTAGTTCTCGTAATTTTAGTGGTAATAATTTGAGACACTTTCGCAAAGGCTATCCAAATAATAACTATTCGAACTTTCGAGGTAATCATTCTCGACGTCAAGATTATGAGGATGGTGAATTTAGAAACCGGGATTCAAACCGGAATGATGATTACAATAGGCAATATGATAACAATTACAGGGGAAATGATAGTCGAAATAATTACAGGTGAAATGATAGTCGAAATAATTACAGGGGAAATGATAATCGAGGCAGACCTAGATTTAACAAAAAAAGACCTTTCCAACAGGCAAACTCTGCACAACAAGAGTTTGATGGAGCCTGTAATACAGTAAATGATAGTGGTAACTCTAGGGCTATCAATGGTTGTGCTTTCGATTTTGGGAGAGCAACTGAATGCCCCCAATGCTTAACATTGTTCGACTCATCGACTGTATCTACTCTAAGTTGTGGTCACCCTCTTCCTGCTCTACCTGCTACAGTTGCGCATGATGGGAGAGGATCTCTCATCTTACATAAAGGTCTAATAAATGATAGGCTAGTCTCAGTACTTTTCGATTCGGGATGTACTACCGTCGGGGTTAGGGAGTCTCTGATAGATCCTTGCTGTGCCACTGGAAAAACAATCAAATATGTTACATTTGGTGGTACTATGGAAAGTTATCCTACTGCTATTATTGGGATTGACACTCCCTTCTTCACAGGAGATGTCCATGCATGTCTTCTTCCTAATCCTATTGCGGATCTTATAATTGGTCGTATTCATGGGGTTAAGGAATGCACCCCGCAACAAATTTCTAGTTGGGAGGAAAAAAACATTCAAACGGTCAATGCAGTGGTGACAAGAGCTCAAGCTCTTAATCCCCCAACTTCATCGGATAATAGTAATGAAGTTGATAGCTAAGACGAGCACTTGGTGATTTCCCATGACTCGTTTGTTAAACGTCAAGAAGAGGATCTGTTGCTGTCATTTTCGACGGAGTCATCTGTCAAGTTATTTGCCTATGTTTTATCATAAGTATAATTGTGTCTTTACCTGCGATGTCAGGTTGATTAGGGGTTGTCTTCCCTTGTTTATTCATTCATTGTGTTTTGACCTTTAGGGTCAAAGGTTGACAGTTCGGGCGTAGGCCTATGGGAAGGTTTTTTAAGCGGGAGTGAGATATACTTCCGGGAAGCCGGGAGGTCCTGTTTTTCTGAAGGGACCAAGAGTCCATTGTTTTTCGGGGAGAATCTTCGAAGTAACTGCTATGGCAGTTTTCCCCAGTGAATCTCAGGGCGTCGGGATGACGACAGAATTCCTTGTTATGTTCTGAGGATTCATTTTCCAGGTAATACCGACCTTTATGCATTATTACGCTTTTCGGTGGCAGAACATGTAAAAGGATTACTTAGTGTGAACTGCAGCTCACCGATCCTATATATTACAGAACTTATATATATGTGCTCGAGGTAGCCATCCAAGACTGTTAGTCTTTATATTGTCCAGAAATCCAGTGACGAAGATATATTGTGGGAACCGCAGATTGGCGGGATTTATGTCTACAATAAGCATTACTGCAGGGTTGATGATAACCTATTTAACAGAAGTACACAGCCGACGTCAGAACGAGGCCTGTGCTTTCGGCTATTATACTACAGCCTGATAATGTGCAATTGGCGGGGAATGCCAAGTTGCACCTATGTCTCAAAGTGACTAAGGCATCTGACGCGTTTAGTCAGAGATGCTAAGGGCGACGCTACGAACTGTCATTATTGAAGAACTTTGCTATTGACCATGCACGTCTATTCCGATGTTTACCTTTTTGAATGCCAAATGTATACCTATCGATTTCCGGTCAGCATGACCTTGTTACACTGACTGTTCCTGTTGCTACTATGTGTGTTCTCGTCAATAAATGTCTTGAAACATGCCTGCAGTGTCCAAGCATCCTTGACTACTGCATGTGAGAGTATGGGTTGCAGGGTCTTCATATATACGAGCCTAAACACATTCGCGCCTTCATTCGCACCCACACTCAGTTCATCATACGCTCGCACTACACATCTAACAACAAGTATACTGTCTTGGGCCAGTGATCACCTCAACAAGAGAAAAAGACAGTTACATTTCTGGTGGACCAGTTACGTGGGCTCTTCTGATACATTTGTTGTCGCCAATGTGGCCTAGAAACTTACATTTCTGATGGACCAGATCTGTGGGTTTAAAAAGAACAGAGCGAGCATTTGACATTATTGTTGACATTAATGGATCCAGAAATTTACATTCCTGGTTGGCTGTTACATGTATGATGTCTCCAGTTTTGTCCAGAAATGTACAAGAAGGACAAGTACACATTACACTTCTGATCTGTGGGTCTTAGCTACACACGGGACAGCCGTAACACACAGCGCTAATTCTACATTTGCAAGTTTTGGCTACAACAGGACAGAAATAGGTCATCAACGGTTGACCTAGATAAACAGTGCGGGCATTTATATTATAATGCTACATAAACCACGACAAGACAAGTACTGAAGTTAACATCTAGGCATTTGCTACGTGGACCATAACTGCATAGAAGGCGGGTTCCTATTGTGAACAGTACTGCTGGTTGTTACACGTTTCATTCAACAACAGACTTTTCTATGTCCGAGCATTCAAGCGACATTGTTCGAGGTCAAGTGTTTGTAAACAGTACGTGGAAATTGTAAACATTCAATGTGCAAGTCCTAATTCGAGAAGGTCATAGTAACTTTGGTTCGTGAATACCACTTTATGCTACAGTGGATTTGACGTTTAGTGCGCGTTTGACATTTCGTTTCTGTGTTCGCAAGGAGCAAGAAATTTATTTTAGTTTCAGCTGTGACTGAACTTGTTCTGCAACACATTGAAATTGATTGCTATATGTTTATGTTACTTCTACTGTTTTTGTGTATTTTTCAGCGGGTTTTCGGTTGGTGGGTCTTACAGTAAATATGCCACTTAATCGAGGCTTACTGTAAGCGTTCTGTAGGTGCAAATTTCTTAATTTGAAAATTTGCTAGTGACAATTGGTCGCTATTGATGTTAGCTGTGATGTAACTGTACTTAACGTTGTTTTTGTAATATTTTGTCTGTTTTTCAGTTTTGATTTTCGATTTGTTTTGTTTGTATTCTGTAGGTCTCTCCTTTCTTTTGTATATTTCTCTACACATTTTTGGTTAAAACAGTGTTGCCATTTGTATTGTTTTGTATCTTTGTCTTTGTATTTTTTTTTTGTTTGTACTACATTACTGTCATGCACAGTCTACATACATATACTTGGTCATGTATTGGTATTATTATTGATAAGGTAGACTCTTCATATAGAGTTTGTTAATAAAATATTATTATATAAGATATTTATACAAGTTCTTTGATAAAAGACTTGTTATCTACAAAGATTGAGACAAGGTGAAATACATATTCAAGTTCTTTATAAAAAAGACTTGTGCCCATAGTGAGTGGGATATAAGGGAATTTTTTTTTCCACAGGTACTCAAGTGATTTTTTGGTTACATTATAAACAAGAGGACCATACAAAGTCTTTGTCTAAGACTAAGAGAGTGAAATAAAGTGAAGTGAGTATACAAGTCTATCATTTCAGACTTGTCTCCCATTAAAGTGGGATAATTTAATATATTTACTTCTACAAGTTACTGATCTCATTAGACAAGATGTCTACATTAGAGTACTTTATTACACAAGGGAAGGCCCTTGATAAAACTGGTCAACAGTTAGAACAATGGGCTGTTGCTCAGTATGACAAAGCATTAGCTGCTGAAGAGAGAAGAGCTGCTGCAGAAGAGAGAAAAGCTGCGGCGGAACAAAAAAGACTAGACAGAGAAGCTGATATTGCTGCTGAACAAAAGAAATTGCAGATGCAGGTGGAGGAAAGGAGATTTGAATCTGAACAAAAGAGATTAGACAAAGAATCTGAACAAAAGAGATTAGACAAGGAAGCTGAACAAAAGAGATTAGACAAAGAAGCTGCTACAGAGGAGAGGAAAGCTCAAGCTGCTGCAGAAGAGAGGAAAGCTCAAGCTGCTGCAGAGGAGAGGAAAGCTCAAGCTGCTGCAGAGGAGAGGAAAGCTCAAGCTGCTGCAGAGGAGAGGAAAGCTCAAGCTGAGGCTGAAATTAGAAAAATGGAACATGAGGAAAGAAAACAGAAGATGGAACTTGATGAAAAACTCGCAACTTTGGAGTTAGAGAAATTGAAATTGGCGAGTACGGGTGCTCAGCAAACAACTTCGAGTACGACAAAGGAGTTTGTTAGTAGGATTAAATTACCTCATTTCAATCCTTTAAAGGATGACGTAGCAGATTATCTAGATAGATTCCAATTTTTTTGCGATACGCATAACATAAAAAAGGAAAAATATGTTGAACAACTGATGCCATTTTTTACAGGTGACACAGTGACTACTATTATGACAATAGTCGAACATGAGAGGACTAATTATGATGTTGTCAGGGCAGCATTGCTAAAAAAATACCAACTAAAAGAAGAAGACTATCGTCTTCGTTTTAGGACAATGTTGCCAGAAAATGGAGTAGATTTCTCTGATTTTGTTACAAAGATACGTCGTACATTTACACGATGGGTTGAGTTGTCTCAGACTGAGAAAACATATGAAGGTCTAATGGACTTATTATTGCGAGATAAGGTTTTGTCATCTGTTAATGATTCTTTTCTTGCATTCCTTCATGAGCGTAAGCCTAAAAACTTAAAAGATATGGAGGAATACTGTTGTCAGTATGCCACAGCGCATCCCCATGCTACAGTTAGCAATTCTAAAGTGAAAGAAGGGTTGCCAGCTGCTTCGGCAACACCATATGGCCCTAATTTCAAAAAAAAATTTCAGGGTGCTCAACAAAATTGGAATAGGGGAAGTAATCAAAATTACACTCAGAAGCGGAGTAATCCAACACATGATGGTTCTTCGTCTATGAATTGGAGACAAGATGGTAGTTCTCGTAATTTTAGTGGTAATAATTTGAGACACTTTCGCAAAGGCTATCCAAATAATAACTATTCAAATTTTCGAGGTAATCATTCTCGACGTCAAGATTATGACGATGGTGAATTTAGAAACCGGGATTCAAACCGGAATGATGACTACAATAGGCAATATGATAACAATTACAGGGGAAATGATAGTCGAAATAATTACAGGGGAAATGATAATCGAGGCAGACCTAGATTTAACAAGAAAAGACCTTTCCAACAGGCAAACTCTGCACAACAAGAGTTTGATGGAGCCTGTAATACAGTAAATGATAGTGGTAACTCTAGGGCTATCACTGGTTGTGCTTTCGATTTTGGGAGAGCAACTGAATGCCCCCAATGCTTAACATTGTTTGACTCATCGACTGTATCTACGCTAAGTTGTGGTCACCCTCTTCCTGCTCTACCTGCTACAGTTGCGCATGATGGGAGAGGATCTCTCATCTTACATAAAGGTCTAATAAATGATAGGCTAGTCTCAGTACTTTTCGATTCGGGATGTACTACCGTCGGGGTTAGGGAGTCTCTGATAGATCCTTGCTGTGCCACTGGAAAAACAATCAAATGTGTTACATTTGGTGGTACTATGGAAAGCTATCCTACTGCTATTATTAGGATTGACACTCCTTTCTTCACAGGAGATGTCCATGCATGTCTTTTTCCTAATCCTATTGCGGATCTTATAATCGGTCGTATTCATGGGGTTAAGGAATGCACCCCGCAACAAATTTCTAGTTGGGAAGAAAAAAAACATTCAAACGGTCAATGCAGTGGTGACAAGAGCTCAAGCTCTTAATCCCCCAACTTCATCTGATAATAGTAATGAAGTTGATAGCCAAGACGAGCACTTGGTGATTTCCCATGACTCGTTTGTTAAACGTCAAGAAGAGGATCCTTCTTTGAAGAAATTCTTCCTTCTTGCAAAGAAAGGGGATCCCAATCAAAATACGAATCACAAATCGTATATCACTATGAAGAATGGTATATTGGTACGAATGGTACAAAACTCGGACAAGTCTATGCACTCGCAAATTCTTGTGCCTAAGTGTATGAGAGCCTTAATTCTTCGGCATGCACACGATTCTCAGTGTGCTGGACACATGGGTTTTTCCAGAACTAAAACTAGAGTCCTTGCGTCCTTCTTTTGGCCATTCGTGAATAAAGACATCCGAATTTATTGCCGATCTTGCAAAATTTGTCAAGAGGTCAAGTCTAGAGGTCCGAGACATGCTGCTCCTATTCAGGCTGCAGATATTCCGATTCGGCCGTTTCAGAAAATGGCTATAGACATCATTGGTCCGTTCAAAATTAAGTCAGCCAGAGGACACCAATTTATCCTCACTTGCGTGGACATGTGCACGCGTTGGCCAGAGGCTATTCCTCTGAAGAGCATATCAACTGTCGATATCGCTGATGCTCTTTGGCTCGTATTTTCTCGTCTGGGATTCCCCGGAGAAATACTGTCGGATCACGGCACTCAGTTAATTTCGGACGTTATGTCTCAGGTAATGGCTACGCTAGACATTAAAAGGTCTCTCAGTAGTATTTATCATCCAATGTCCAATGGATTGGTAGAACGTCTTAACAGGACACTAAAGAACTTACTTGGCAAGATAACGGAGGATCATCCTGAAGATTGGGACAGGGTTTTACCTGCAGTCCTCTTTGCCTATAGAGAGGTTCCCAACGAGCATACAGGGTTTTCTCCTTTCGAACTTGTCTTTGGCGCGCAACCGCGTGGTCCGATGTCCTTGTTACACGATTTGATAACTTCCGATAATATTGACGATGATACACAATCGTCATATGAATATGTCTTAGCTCTTAGAGAAAAGATTATCGAATCGTGCAGGTTAGCAACTTCATCTTCCGAATTTGCGAAAGAAAAAGCTAGGCGGTTTGCTAACAAGAAAAGTCGCCTACGTCAACTTTGTCCTGGAGACAAAGCATATGTCTTACTGCCCTCAAGAGAGAATAGACTTCTCATTTCATGGAAAGGTCCATACACTATAGTCTCAAAAATTTCCGATGTCGACTATATTGTCGATGTGGATGGAAGGCATAAAACCTTCCATATAAATATGCTAACAGAGTTTATTGAACGTCCAGACTATTTGCAGCCTATTTTCCAGGCGACGGACGACTCTCCAGTCCAACATGGTCACATCTCATCCCTGTCCGTTATACAGGATGAGGAAACTATTTTTTCTGACGTGAACTTACCTCTTCCTGCGATTCCACTTACTTCAACGGAATCGTGGAGAGACGTTACAATCTCTTCGAACTTGTCTTTTGAGGAACAGCGTCAAGTATCCTCTACGTTACAATCATATCAGGATGTCCTTAAAGACATTCCTGGACACACAGATGTCATAGAACATGACATCATACTTACTGATCGTAATCCGATCAGAGTAAGACCATACCCAATACCTATTCATTTTCAAGCACAAGTCGAGAAAGAATTGGATGAAATGATTCAACTACAAATAATTGAACCATCCACTTCAGCTTATTCTTCGTCGATAGTTATTGTTCGAAAGAAAGACAATAACATACGTCTTTGCGTTGACTATCGCAAATTAAATCAAGTTACGAAGTTCGATGCTGAACCTATGCCGTTATTAGATGATCTACTTATTAGACTTTCTAAAGCTAAATTCTTTACTAAACTAGACTTGTCGAAAGGTTATTGGCAAGTCCCACTGACGGAACACGCCAAACCTCTCACTGCTTTTTCGACACCTAGGGGTCTGTTTCAATGGAATTTTATGCCTTTCGGGCTTATGAACGCCCCAGCGACTTTCGTGCGCATGATGCGACGAATTCTATCAGATCGTGCAGATGTCATTGCATATTTAGACGACATCTGTCTTTTCAGCGATACTTGGGAAGAACACTATTTGGGTCTAAAGGAATTGCTATCTACTCTACGTGAGCATAGTTTGACTGCTAAACCCTCTAAAGCTTTTGTTGGGTTTAGTGAAATTTCCTTCCTAGGTCATCGAGTTGGTCATGGTCTGTTGAAGACAGAGGACCAAAACATTTCAAAGATATTAAATATCTCGGTTCCGAAGACGAAAAAGCAAGTGCGTAGTCTCTTGGGATTGATACAATTCTATGGAAGATTCATTGAGAATCTGTCCTCCATTATGGCACCACTTTCAACGTTATTGAAAAAGGTTCTCCTAATATGGTGCGGTGGTCCCAAGAATGCCAATCTTCATTGGATCAGGTTAAGAATTTGTTCTCATCTCATCCTATCTTAAGACTACCAACGATTGATAAGACTTTTGTCCTTCGTAGTGATGCCTCTTCCACTGGGATTGGAGCGGCACTAATGCAGGAATATTCAGGAACTCTGCATCCTGTAATGTATATTTCTAGGAAGCTAAATGCGGCAGAAAGGAATTACTCGGTTTTGGACCGTGAATTGTTGGCTATGGTTTGGTCCATTCTTAAGCTACAAAGGTTCCTTCTGGGCGCGCATTTCTTTATGGAAACCGACCAAAAAGCTCTTACGGCTATGCAAAGTAAGGATTTGAAGAGCTCGAGATCTACTCGTTATGCTATTGCTCTTCAGCCTTTCCATTTCACGGTGCGAGCTATCCGTGGTTCGGATAATGTGATGGCGGACATATTGTCTAGATGCCCACATGATTCCAGTTAAATCTTGTGTCCTAGTTTTTCCTGATATACTTTCAGACTTAGGTCTGTCCTTAATATCATAATATGTTGTAATACAAATGTATTTGGATGATGTTTAGATAATTTAACAAATTTCATTTTGTCCATCCATCAGTGATATGTTGCTAAAATAGCATTGACATTTGTATATTGCTATGATTATATTATTTAGTAATGTTTGATATATGATTGGTATTGCCAGCAACTTAGGTTTCTTGAATGGTATCCCTTAGTTTGTTTGGCTTAAAGGAAATATTTTCTCCCATGTTGAGAGATGATTTGTATTCTCTTCAGACGCCTTATTTATGCGTCTATTGTACCTGATATTAGGTTCAGTTTTTGCATGAGCACAGAAGTGATACTGGTGCTATCTTGCTCATGGACATATTAAAAAAAAATTTCATTTTTCTTTTACAGGAGGGTGGTAGTAATGTTGCTGTCATTTTCGACGGAGTCATCTGTCAAGTTATTTGCCTATGTTTTATCATAAGTATAATTGTGTCTTTACCTGCGATGTCAGGTTGATTAGGGGTTGTCTTCCCTTGTTTATTCATTCATTGTGTTTTGACCTTTAGGGTCAAAGGTTGACAGTTCGGGCGTAGGCCTATGGGAAGGTTTTTTAAGCGGGAGAGAGTTATACTTCCGGCAAGCCGGGAAGGTCCTGTTTTTCTGAAGGGACCAAGAGTCCATTGTTTTTCGGGGAGAATCTTCGAAGTAACTGCTATGGCAGTTTTCCCCCAGTGAATCTCTGTGCGTCGGGATGACGACAGAATTCCTTGTTATGTTCTGAGGATTCATTTTCCAGGTAATACCGACCTTTATGCATTATTACGCTTTTCGGTGGCAGAACATGTAAAAGGATTACTTAGTGTGAACTGCAGCTCATCGATCCTATATATTACAGAACTTATATATTTGTGCTCGAGGTAGCCATCCAAGACTGTTAGTCTTTATATTGTCCAGAAATCCAGTGACGAAGATATATTGTGGGAACCGCAGATTGGCGGGATTTATGTCTACAATAAGCATTACTGAAGGGTTGATGATAACCTATTTAACAGAAGTACACAGCCGACGTCAGAACGAGGCCTGTGCTTTCGGCTATTATACTACAGCCTGATAATGTGCAATTGGCGGGGAATGCCAAGTTGCACCTATGTGTCAAAGTGACTAAGGCATCTGACGCGTTTAGTCAGAGATGCTAAGGGCGACGCTACGAACTGTCATTATTGAAGAACTTTGCTATTGACCATGCACGTCTATTCCGATGTTTACCATATATACGAGCCTAAACACATTCGCGCCTTCATTCGCACCCACACTCAGTTCATCGTACGCTCGCACTACACATCTAACAACAAGTATACTGTCTTGGGCCAGTGATCACCTCAACAAGAGAAAAAGAGAGTTACAGGATCCTTCTTTGAAGAAATTCTTCCTTCTTGCAAAGAAAGGGGATCCTAATCAAAATACTAATCACAAATCGTATATTACTATGAAGAATGGTATATTGGTACGGATGGTACAACACTCGGACAAGTCTATGCACTCGCAAATTCTTGTGCCTAAGTGTATGAGAGCCTTAATTCTTCAGCATGCACACGATTCTCAGTGTGCTGGACACATGGGGTTTTCCAGAAATAAAACTAGAGTCCTTGCGTCCTTCTTTTGGCCATTCGTGAATAAAGACATCCGAAGTTATTGCCGATCTTGCAAAATTTGTCAAGAGGTCAAGTCTAGAGGTCCGAGACATGCTGCTCCTATTCAGGCAGCAGATATTCCGATTCAGCCGTTTCAGAAAATGGCTATAGAAATCATTGGTCCGTTCAAGATTAAGTCAGCCAGAGGACACCAATTTATCCTCACTTGCGTTGACATGTGCACGCGTTGGCCAGAGGCTATTCCTCTGAAGAGCATATCAACTGTCGATATCGTTATGCTCTTTGGCTCGTATTTTCTCGTCTGGGATTCCCCGGAGAAATACTGTCGGACCACGGCACTCAGTTAATTTCGGACGTTATGTCTCATGTAATGGCTACGCTAGACATTAAAAGGTCTCTCAGTAGTATTTATCATCCAATGTCCAATGGATTGGTAGAACGTCTTAACAGGACACTAAAGAACTTACTTGGCAAGATAACGGAGGATCATCCTGAAGATTGGGACAGGGTTTTACCTGCAGTCCTCTTTGCCTATACAGAAGTTCCCAACGAGCATACAGGGTTTTCTCCTTTCGAACTTGTCTTTGGTGCGCAACCGCGCGGTCCGATGTCCTTGTTACACGATTTGATAACTTCTGATAATATTGACGATGATACACAATCGTCATATGAATATGTCATTGCTCTTAGAGAAAAGATTATCGAATCGTGCAGGTTAGCAACTTCATCTTCCGAATTTGCGAAAGAAAAATCTAGGCGATTTTCTAACAAGAAAAGACGCCTACGTCAACTTTGTCCTGGGGACAAAGCATATGTCTTACTTCCCTCAAGAGAGAATAGACTTCTCATTTCATGGAAAGGTCCATACACTATAGTCTCCAAAATTTCCGATGTCGACTATATTGTCGATGTGGATGGAAGGCATAAAACCTTCCATATAAATATGCTAACAGAGTTTATTGAACGTCCAGACTATTTGCAGCCTATTTTCCAGGCGATGGACGACTCTCCAGTCCAACATGGTCACATCTCATCCCTGTCTGTTATACAGGATGAGGAAACTATTTTTTCTGACGTTAACTTACCTCTCCCTGCGATTCCAGTGAATTCAACGGAATCGTGGAGGGACGTTACAATCTCTTCGAACTTGTCTTTTGAGGAGCAACGTCAAGTATCCTTTACGCTACAATCATATCAGGATGTCCTTACCGACATTCATGGACACACAGATGTCATAGAACATGACATCATACTTACTGATCGTAATCCGATCAGAGTAAGACCATACCCAATACCTATTCATTTTCAAGCACAAGTCGAGAAAGAATTGGATGAAATGATTCAACTGCAAATAATTGAACCATCCACTTCAGCTTATTCTTCGTCGATAGGTATTGTTCGAAAGAAAGACAATAACATACGTCTTTGCGTTGACTATCGCAAATTAAATCAAGTTACGAAGTTCGATGCTGAACCTATGCCATTATTAGATGATCTACTTATTAGACTTTCTAAAACTAAATTCTTTACTAAACTAGACTTGTCGAAAGGTTATTGGCAAGTCCCACTGACGGAACACGCCAAACCTCTCACTGCTTTTTCGACACCTAGGGGTCTGTTTCAATGGAATTTTATGCCTTTCGGGCTTATGAACGCCCCAGCGACTTTCGTGCGCATGATGCGACGAATTCTATCAGATCGTGCAGATGTCATCGCATATTTAGACGACATCTGTCTTTTCAGCGATACTTGGGAAGAACACTATTTGGGTCTAAAGGAATTGCTATCTACTCTACGTGAGCATAGTTTGACTGCAAAACCCTCTAAAGCTTTTGTTGGGTTTAGTGAAATTTCCTTCCTAGGTCATCGAGTTGGTCATGGTCTGTTGAAGACAGAGGACCAAAACATTTCGAAGATATTAAATATCTCGGTTCCGAAGACAAAAAAGCAAGTGCATAGTCTCTTGGGATTGATACAATTCTATGGAAGATTCATTGAGAATCTGTCCTCCATTATGGCACCACTTTCATCGTTATTGAAAAAAGGTTCTCCTAATATGGTGCGTTGGTCCCAGGAATGCCAATCTTCATTGGATCAGGTTAAGAATTTGTTCTCATCTCATCCTATCTTAAGACTACCAACGATTGATAAGACTTTTGTTCTTCGTAGTGATGCCTCTTTAACTGGGATTGGAGCGGCACTAATGCAGGAATATTCAGGAACTCTGCATCCTGTAATGTATATTTCTAGGAAGCTAAATGCGGCAGAAAGGAATTACTCGTTATGCTATTGCTCTTCAGCCTTTCCATTTCACGGTGCGAGCTATCCGTGGTTCGGATAATGTGATGGCGGACATATTGTCCAGATGCCCACATGATTCCAGTTAAATCTTGTGTCCTAGTTTTTCCTGATACACTTTCGGACTTAGGTCTGTCCTTAATATCCTAATATGTTGTAATACAAATGTATTTGGATGATGTTTAGATAATTTAACAAATTTCATTTTGTCCATCCATCAGTGATATGTTGCTAATATAGCATTGTAATTCATGACATTTGTATATTGCTATAATTATAGTATTTAGTAATGTTTGATATATGATTGGTATTGCCAGCAACTTAGGTTTCTTTAATGGTACCCCCTTAGTTTGTTTGGCTTAAAGGAAATATTTTCTCCTATGTTGGGAGATGATTTGTATCCTCTTCAGACGCTTTATTTATGCGTCTATTGTACCTGATATTAGGTTCATTTTTTCATGAGCACATAAGTGATACTTGTGCAATCTTGCTCATGGACATGTTAAAAAAAAAAATTTCATTTTTTTTTACAGGGGGAAAGTCTTGCCGGAAGTCTAACTCAACTCTCGCTTAAAAAAACCTGCCCATGGGCATACGCCCGAACTGTCTACCTTTGACCCTAAAGGTCAAACACAATGAATGAATAAACAAGGGAAGACAACCCCTAATCAACCTGACATCGCAGGTAAAGACACAATTATTCTTATGATAAAAACATAAGCAAATAACTTGACAGATGACTCCGTCAAAAATGACAGCAACATATTACTTCTGGTGTTCCAAATTCCATAAGTCGTAGTCCGTTCCAGTTCGTCGCCTTTAGAATCATTTCGGTTTTTTATCTTGTAGTTCTCGTAATCAAAAGTTTAAAGCATACAGGTAATTCGCCTGTTGTGCCTTTGCATGGTAGAGGGGCTGCCTCCTTACGGCCTCCATCCAGGCCGCGCTCCTCCTTTTTTTAGCCAGGCTTAGGACCGGCCTAGGCGGAGTTAACAGTCATGATACTAAGTGAAAAGTAAAAAAAAAAAAATTACTTTTAAAGTCATGATACTAAGTGAAAAGTATTTTTTTTTAATGCTAAAAAAATGTATGGTCAGAATGGGCATGTTAACAGAAATCTTAAAATGTATTTAAGAAAGAGTGAAATATAACGAGAGACCAATGATAATCAATAAGACATTTCTACAATAAGGGAAGTAACCTAATGTAATATGAGTAACATGAAAGGTACTTATTTCCCTTAATAAAAAAATGTATGGAAAATGGTTTAAGATAATGAATAAAAAAATTTGAAAAAATTAAAAAATTTTTAGAATGAATGAAAAAGAACTAATTAACAATAAATATAATCACATGTAAATGAAATGACATTAAATAAAGTTCTTGTTTGAAGTAGCTCAACATTTAATAAGTCCTCTGAGCAATTATTAAGCTGTACTGTCAATGATAATACTTTGAATGAAGATCAAGTTAATTATAATAATTTGCTTTTATCGCACCAGCAAAGTAATGTAAATTGTTGTCTTGGCTATGAATACTTGTAGAACCACAACAGGACTGTCAAATTAACAATGGCACTGTGTAGTAGTGAAGTGCGAAAGATAGCTGCAAGTTTATGTGACTTGATGCGAAAATAATTTAATTGAGATCAAAAATGAGTTATCTGTGCAGTTTAAAGTTCAAAATAGTCACACAGCACAAGAAAGTGTGCACTGTCTGTAGTGACAAAACGATGTTTCTGGTGACCGTTATCTTTCACGAGTCAAGCATAATACGAATAAAATCATGAGTTTGACAGCATCAAATTGTTCCAAGCATCTCCAACATCATAAGAACAAGCAGGATTTAGAAAGAACAGAAGATGTGTAGATCATATATTCACTTTCAGGAACATTATAGAGCAGTGCTCAGAATGGCAAAGACAGCTGTACATTAATTTCGTTGATTTTGAAAAGGCTTTTGACAGCATACATAGGGACAGTTTATGGAAAATACTGAGGGCTTATGGAATTCCAAGCTGCATAGTGTCAATCATAAAAAACCTCTATGCCAACTTTACTTGTAGTGTTCGGCAGAGCAACCTAACCTTTGAGGTGAAGACAGGAATACAACAGGGATGCCCTTTATCAACCACTCTATTTTTAACAGTCATAGATTGGGTGATTGTTAAGGTACTTCAGCCGTCAAAGTACTTAACCAGTTGTTAAATATTCTTTTTGTTTAGTGCTCTTTGTTAAACTCTCATATGTGTAGCCTGGCATCAATGTAGAGGTAAAGGCTTTCTATCAACGCCACACAGGCTACCAGTGGTCAAGGTTGTTGAAGTTGTTACAGACAGGATGATATGTGGTTTGGGTAACACATCCGTATGAATTCATCACTGTAGAAGTATGTTCTTGTTATCTGTAGGAATGTGGGTGGTTATTTCATAGCACAGTACACCGTTCATACCACACTCAGAAGTCAATGAAATGTTGGAAACGACTGGTGACGTTTCACACAGTTTAATACTGGACAATAGTGACATACGTTGACATCAGACAATTACACTGTCATATAAGCACATATAACATCATGCAGATAGTATCAACTCATAGTCTTCAACACCACGAAGATTCTGGATGTAGAACTTCGCTACAAAATATACCGCACGAATGGCGGGCTACAAAAGACTACTGTTCTGTGACTTCTCGTAACCAAGCAGGTCATGTAGGACTTGGCTACAAAATAAGCGCCTCCTAAATGGCGGCGTTTCAATTGTTTAATAACAGTCTCCTATATTTAATACATCTCCGCACCCGGAGTAAGCCACCTCAATAACAAAGTTCTGGGCTACAAGATTAGATTCAAAGATATCTTTACCTGACTGCCGTCCAGGAATATGACACAACACAATTTCCACATCCATGGCTTTATAGACATAAGCCAGAATTATCACTGGGGAAAACTTAAATATCCTCTAACAAAAGGCTCCATTCCCCGAATAATAGTCAGAGACCAAATGCTGAACTTCACAGCTCAAAAACCCAAAGTCGAATGCCAGGAAAAGCAGTCTTCTCGACCCGCGCAACTCATCACGCATGCGCCGGCCCTGAATGGAGATTACCCACGGACAATCCAGAACGTTCCGCGAAAACAGTGCAAGAACGCTTTCGATATGGCCAACTGAATAATACATATCCTAATATGGACATTGTCCAGACAAGGAAAAAAACCACAAAATCTCACCCCGTAGCAAAAATATACAACCAGTGGTTTCTCTTAGACCACAGAATACAAAAGTACAAAATCCTTATCTTAAACAGCTAACTGTAACAGTTTACCGCCCCCCCCCCCCCCCCCGGGGAAAAAAATGATAACTTTTTTTTTGAAAACAAAATTACAATGACTGGAAAACCAAAGGAGGGGCGGAAGCATAGCAATGTGTACCTACAAGTATATAAAGTCATACACACAAGCGTATAAGCAATGCATATAATAATAATATAACAACGTACATGACAAACTAAATTAATATACACCAAAACCAAACATGATTATCCAGATAACCGGCCCACCACGCATAAATGACGCGCAGCTAAAGGGCATCAACACATATATCGCCATAACAAAAGGCAATACTGACGCACAATAAAGCGTCGGATGAGAACAAAAAAATTATCTCACAACCTTAGAGAAACCATGTTCTCACAATTGCACAATGAAGTGCTGGGAAAATTACATAAATATGACTTCATATATCCCAAAAAATATTACAGTATAGCCATATCTCGCAATGATGAATTACAACAGTAGAGGTGTCATTACCATATTATCCTTTTACCATCAATGTACAGCAATATAGAGACACCGATATATATATATATATATATATATATATATATATATATATATATATATATATATATATATATATATATATATATATATATATATATATATATTTATATATATATATATATATATATATATATATATATATATATATATAAACATAATATCATATGGCAATGTATAATAGTCTAAATTAACAAGTAGGATTCCTCGATGTTTACAGGATTTCCGGAACATATAGTACAGCAGTGGGTACCACCGACATCTGACGAAGCGTCCAATGTCACACAATAAGCAAGGATGTCACCTCTTAACATAGCTGGCAAACAGTTGAGACTCCTCATTTAACAGCACAGATTCGCTGTGAGAACATACAAAAGATACACTATGTTTGATAACCGTAGAATTTGGTAATGTACAACAGTCAATCCTACATCATTATTTATCAAATGTGGCTATGTAAACTTTCGGCCTATTTATGGATATAACCAAACCTTCCTCCGATACTCTACAACAATAGCAAAGAAAGTAGTATAGACTATTCTAGAGTCTTAACTTAACAGGATCATAGAAATGTACTACTCGAGTGTTAATCTATAAGCACGGTATCTAGTTAACCCCGAAATCTATAAAGAGGTCTAGGAAATGGGAGTTACGTAGAATCATGTGGGCAACGGGGCAGTATATCTGCCATTACATTATCCGAACCACGGATAGCTCGTACAGAAAAGTGAAAAGGTTGAAGAGCAATAGCATATCTAGTGGATCTTGAGCTCTTCAGATCCTTACTTTGCATAGCTGTGAGGGCCTTTTGGTCGGTTTCTACAATAAAATGGGCACCAAGAGGGAATCTCTGAAGTTTAAGAATCGCCCAGACCATAGCTAATAATTCTCGGTCCAGTACAGAGTAATTCCATTTTACTGCATTTAGCTTCCTACAGACATACATCACCGGATGCAGAGTATCAGAATACTCTTGCATCAACGCGGCCCCAATTCCTATGGATGATGCATCACTGCGAAGAACAAAAGTCTTATCTGCAGCGGGTAATCTTAGGATAGGATGAGAAGAAAATAGATCCTTAATCATATCTAATGCGGATTGGCATTCTTGGGACCAGCGTACCGTATTAGGTGACACCTTCTTCAATAGTGTAGAGAGAGGTGCAGTGATAGATGACAGATTAGGAATAAATCTACCGTAGAATTGTATTAAACCTAAGAGGCTACGGACTTGCTTCTTTGTTTTAGGAATAGTGATATTGAGAATTTTAGAAATGTTGTCGTCCTCCGTCCGCAAGAGACCATGACCAACACGATGTCCCAAAAAAGAAATCTCGCTAAAGCCAACGAAGGCTTTTGATCTTTTGGCCGTCAAATTATGCGTGCGTAGAGTATACAAAAGGTCAACAATACCTTGATAGTGATCTTCCCAGGAATCACTAAAGAGACAAATATCGTCCAAGTACGCAATAACATCTGGACGATGAGAACGAATACGACGCATCATGCGTACAAACGTATCTGGGGCATTCATGAGACCGAAAGACATGAAGTTCCATTGAAACAGACCCCTAGGTGTTGAGAAAGCAGTAAGAGGTTTGGCGCGTTCAGTGAGGGGAACTTGCCAGTAACCTTTGGACAAGTCAAGTTTGGTAAAGAACCTAGAATTAAAAAGCTTAATGAGTAGATACTCTAATAAGGGCATAGGTTCGGCATCTAATTTCGTTACCTGGTTTAATTTACGATAATCGACGCAAAGACGTATGTTATTGTCTTTCTTACGAACAATAACAATAGACGAAGAGTATGATGAAGTGGATGGTTCAATTCTTCTCATCTGTATCATTTGATCCAATTCTTACTCGACCTGTATTTGGAAGTGTATTGGAATAGGATAAGGTCGGACTCTTATAGTATTATTATAAGTGAGTATTATGTCATGTTTAATGATTGATGTTTGCCCAGGAATGTCGGTAAGGACATCCTGAAAAGTTTGTAACAGAGAGGAGGTTTGTTGCTGTTTCTCAGCAGATAACTCTGAAGAAACAGACACATTTTCCCATGATTCCGTAGAATGCAGTGGGATTACGGCGAGAGGAAGATTCACGTCTGAGAAAGTAGACTCTTCCTCCCAAATGACCGACAAAGATGTGTAATGACCATGCGTGACTAGCGAATCGTCCGTCGCTTCATAAATAGGTTGTAGGTAATCTGGTCGTTCATGAAATTCCGTTAGCATATTGAAATGAAAAGTTTTGTGTTTTCCGTCCACATCGACGACATAGTCGACATCAGAAATTCTAGAGATGATAGTGTAAGGACCTTTCCATGAAATAAGAAGTCTATTGCCTCTACAATGTAGTAATATAAGTACCTTGTCACCAGGAAAGAGCTGACGCAGACATCTATTTTTATTTCCGAAATTCCTTGCCTTCTGCTTAGCAGGCTCAGATGCAGAGGTAGCTAATTTACATGCTTCAATAATTTTCTGCCTTAAAGCAATTACATATTCGTAAGAGGATCGAGTTTCCTCGCTGATATCCTCATCAGTTATTAAGTCATGCAGCAATGACATAGGACCGCGTGGTTGCGCACCAAAGACAAGCTGGAATGAGGAAAAGCCTGTGTACTCATTAGGGACTTCTCTATACGCGAAAAGAGCAGCGGGTAAAACCCTGTCCCAATTCTGAGGGTGATCCTCAGTTATCTTTCCTAATAAACTCTTGAGCGTTCTATTTAGACGTTCGACTAAACCGTTTGACATAAAATGATACACTACTTAAAGACCTTTCAATACGTAGTGTAGACATCACCTGAGACATAGTATCTGATATTAGTTGTGCACCATGATCAGATAAGATTTCTTTTGGAAATCCTAGACGTGAGAATATTAACCAAAGAGCGTCTGCTATATCAGCAGTAGAAATGCTCTTGAGAGGTATGGCCTCTGGCCAACGAGTACACATGTCAATGCATGTTAAGATAAATTGGTGTCCTCTGGCAGACTTGATTTTAAAAGGACCAATAATGTATATCTCCATCTTTTAAAAGGGACGGATAGGAATGTCCGCAGCCTGGATAGGTGATGCATGGCGTGGACCTCTTGATTAACCTCTTGGCATATCTTACAAGAGCGACAATAAATGCGTATATCTTTATTCACGTGTGGCCAGAAAAAGGAAGCAAGAACCCTCGATTTAGTACGGGAAAATCCCATATGTCCAGCACACTGAGAGTCGTGAGCATGTTGTAGGATTCGAACTCTCATACTCTTAGGTACCAGAATTTGCGAATGTATAGATGCAGTAGAATTTTGCACCATACGAACTAGTACTCCATTCTTTTTTGAGATCCAAGATTTACGATTTTTGTTATGGTTTGGATTATCATTCTTAACCAAAAGGAAGAATTTCTTCAAAGAAGTGTCGTTTTGTTGGAGTTTTATAAAAGACTCACGGGAAATCACTGAGTGATCATCTTGGTTAAGCACTTCATTAATTTCGGTAGATGGAGTTTGAGAATTATTATGACCTTGAGCTCTTGTGGTGACTGCATAAGCAGTCTGAATGTTTTTTTCTTCCCAGATAGTAATCTGCTCCGGGGTACATTCTTTAACTCCGTGTATACGTCCGACGATAAGATCCGCAATGGGATTCGGGAGTAAACACGCTTGGACATCTCCCGTGAAAAATGGAGTAGCCATGTGGAGGATAGCAGTCGGATACTTTTCAAGTGTCCCACCAAATGTCACACATTTCACCACTTTTCCAGTGGCATAGGGAGTATCTTTGAGAGATTGTTTAACCCCAACAGTTGTGCATCCAGAATCAAAGAGAACTGAGACTGGATTATTATTCACTAAACCTTTATGTAGAATGAGAGACTGTCTTCCGTCATGCGCAGCTGCGACAGGAAGAGCAAGTAGAGGATGACCGCAACTCAAGGTAGTTATAGTCGTAGGTTGGAACAAAGTTTTGCATTGCATGCATTTAGATGCCCTCTCAAAGTCGAAAGCAAGCACTAGCATTAGCGACACTATTATTATTGTTGTTACCATGATTATCGGTACGCTGGGACTGTTGTTGAGCAACGTTATCTTGGGGATAAGATCTATTATTATCTTGTTGTGATCTATCACGGTTATCATTTCTATTGAAATTATTGTTATTTGCTCTATTGAAATACTTGTTCTGATTCGAACCCCAGTTTTCACAGTTGCGATTGTCATTTCTCCTTTGATCAAAATTTCTATTAGATGAGTTTTGTTGTCTACCTGAGAAGTTATTATTGGTTTGATAACCTCTATTGTGGTAACCTCTTCTAAAGTTGTTATACTTGTTATGACCAAAATGTTGAGGACAATAAAATTGTCTCCAGTTCCCTGAAGAAGAATCATTACGTGATGGGCCCCCTTGGTTCTGTCCAAAAACACGATTATTCCTTTTATCAAAATTGTGCTGAGGTCTTTGAAATTTATGTCGAAAATTAGGACCATATGGTGTTGCTGAAGCAACGGGTAAACCTTCTTCAACTTTTGAATTGCTAACCGTTGCATTAGGATTTGCCGTGACATATTGACGACAGCATTGTTACATGTCTTTTATGTTTGGAGGTTTTCGCTCATGTAGAAAGGAAAGAAAAGGTTTACTAACTGATGACATAACTTTGTCACGAAGCAGTAACTCAACAATGGGCTCATATATGTGTTAAGTTTTTGACAATTCCACCCAACGTGAAAAGGTCAGGCGAATATCTGATATAAAGTCTGAGATATCTTTTCCAGTCTCCAGCAATAGAGACTTGAAGCGTAGGCGATACCCTTCTTCATCCAGTTGGTATCTTTTTATCAGGGCTGCTCTAAAAATATCATAGTTATTTCAGGCAGTATCTTCCACCGACATCATAACCTTCTGAGCATCCCCTGTAAGTAACCTACCAAGTTAATCACAATATTGCGACTTGTCTATCTTATGAGAGTCGCATGCCAATTCAAATCTAGCTAGATAGAATGCAATATCGTCTCGAGTAGGATTGAAAGCAGGTAACTTAACATCATAAGTCTTAATATTTGCTTTATTGGAAGAATTATTTGATTCACCTTGTGAATTGCCCATATTCACTAACTTTATTTTATCCAGCTCCATTGCTAAGACTTTTTCGGCATGTAACATTTTCTTCTCCTCAGCTTCATGCAATATTTTCTTTTCCCTAGCTTCATGTAACATTTGCATTTTTAGTTCTTCGGCTTCTCTTTCTAATCTCTTTTGTTCAGCCTCCATTTGTAATTTTTTTATCTTCAGCTTTCTGTGCCTTGGCATATTGAGCAAGTGCAAATTCCTCTAATTTATCTCCAGTTTTGCCACGGGCTTTCCCTTGTTCAATAAAGTAATCAAATGTAGACATTATGTCTAACAATGAGATCAATACCTTGTATAGCTCACTCAATACCAACTCAGTGGGTGACAAGTCTTTTGTCAAGAACTTGTATAATCAATTTAAATTTCAATAATACAATAAATTATCAATCAACTTATTGTGCATATAATCTTGACAGTGTATAATAACAATGAATAATAACAACTAGCAAGGCAAGGACAAAGCATCAAGGACAAACAACAACGTTCGCAGGAATCAACAAAACAATAAAGCAAAACTAAAGGAAATGTTACAAAATTTGTAAAGACAACTGTGAATAATTACAATAAGACAATGACAACTCAGTGTATAAACAAAAAGGTGTATAGAAATAAACGATAGGAAGGGGAGGCTGACAAATACAAACAAATCAAATCAAAAACTAAAGAACGGAGAAAAATATACGAAAAAGACACTAACACATCTCGTCACAGCTAAACAAAATAAAAAATATCAGCAACAAAATTCGCCTGCAATTTCCACTGTGGGAAATTTGCAGTAGTCCCTAAAGAACGCTGTCGTAGGCCCTCGGTAAAGTGGGATACCCTACAACAGTCACCGCCCAACCGAACCCGCAGAAAAAGTTCATATATATCATAAAAGATAGCCAAACATAAATATATGGGAAGGCTTAATTACGATACATATATAGGCACAGTCTACAACAACGAACAGCCACTTATCTTAAGCTGTTGAAAAAATCTCCAGCCCTCCGAGATAGCAGCAATGAAGACACGGGAACTGGCCTTGAACAACAGCACACACAGTTCAGCGATACGAAGATCCAACGCTGAAGGGATCAACAACTTTATGACTCAAGGAACAGGCGTCTAGAACATGTAGAACTTGCAGAAAATCCGGACTGGCAAAACTGTAACTTGATTGGCATAACACTTGACAGGAACGAGGACTGACACGAAGAGCACTTCCAGACGATGAGGCCGAAAATTGCACTATATAGATGACAGCATTAAGCTTGCTAACCACTGTTGCGGTATCGTAGTGGTAGCTCAAGAATATAAACAATGTTATCATCAATTATTCCGTTGCAGATCTTGACAAGTGCAAATGTCGTTAGATATCAGAGCCCGAAAAAGCTGGTCCACCAGTTTGTTAAGGTACTTCAGCCGTCACAGTACTTAACCAGTTGTTAAATATTCTTTTTGTGTAGTGCTCTTTGTTAAACTCTCATATGTGTAGCTTGGCATCAATGTAGAGATAAAGGCTTTCTATCAACGCCACACAGGCTACCAGTGGTCACGGTTGTTGAAGTTGTTACAGACAGGATGATATGTGGTTTGCGTAACACACCCGTAAGAATTCATCACTGTAGAAGTATGTTCTTGTTATCTGTAGGAGTGTGGGTGGTTAATTCCTAGCACAGTACACCGTTCATACCACACTCAGAAGTCAATGAAACGTTGGAAACGACTGGTGACGTTTCACACAGTTTAATACTGGACAATAGTGACATACGTTGACATCAGACAATAACACTGTCATATAAGCACATATAACATCATGTAGATAGCATCAACTCATAGTCTTCAAAAACGAAGACTCTGCATTTAGAACTTGGCTACAAAATATAACGCACAAATGGTGGGCTACAAAGCACTACTGTTCTCTGACTTCTCGTGACCAAGCAAGTCATGTAGGTCTTAGCTACAAAATAAACCGCACGAATGGCGGGCTACAAAAGACTACTGTTCTGTGACTTCTCGTGACCAAGCAGGTCATGTAGGATTTGGCTACAAAATAAGCGCCTCCTAAATGTCGGGGTTTCAATTGTCTAATAACAGTCTCCTATATGTAATACATCTCCACACCCGGAGTAAGCCACCTCATTAACAAAGTTCTGGGCTACAAGATTAGATTCAAAGATATCTTTACCTGACTGCCGTCCAGGAAAAAGACACAACAAAATTTTCACATCCATGGATTTATAGACATAAGCCAGAATTATCACTGGGGAAAACTTAAATATCCTCTAATAAAAGGCTCCATTCCCCGAATAATAGTCAGAGACCAAATGCTGAACTTCACAGCTCGAAAACCCCAAGTCGACTGCCAGGAAAAGCAGTCTTCTCGACCCGCGCAACTCATCACGCATGCGCAAGCCCTGAATAGAGCTTACCCACAGACAATCCAGAACGTTCCGCGAAAAAAATGTAAGAACGCTCCCTATATGGCCAACTGAATAATACATATCCTAATATGGACATCCAAAAAATGGACATTGTCCAGACAAGGGAAATAACCACCAAATCTCAACCCGTAGCAAAAATATACAACCAGTGGTTTCCCTTGGACCACAGAATACACAAGTACAAAATCCTTATCTTAAACAGCTAACTGTAACAGTGATGCGCCAGACAACAGAGGGCAGTCCAAGAGGAATAAGATGGACTATATTTTCTACATTGGAAGATCTGGAATATGCAGATGACATTGCACTACTAGCACATTCACATCGACACATCAAGGAAAAAACGGATAGACTTAATAAGTTTAGCCAGCAGGTGGGCTTGAACATCAATTTAAAGAAGTCAGAAGTCATGACGCTCAATGTGAGCAACCCTGAGCCCATATCAGTAAGGAACCAGCAACTGGTACTGACAGACACCTTCACATACCTAGGATGCATAGTAACACCAGACGGCGGGGCAGGTAAAGACATCAACATCAGAATGAATAAGGCAAGAAAAGCCTTTTTTAGCCTAAACAACATCTGGAAGTCCTCTCAATACAGCACAAGCACAAAATTAAGATTATGTCAGTGTCGTGAAATATTCTAATCCACATATATAAATTAAAAGGTAAATATAAAGCCTAACAAATAAATTCTAATAAAGAAAAGAGCAATGGTAAAATAACAGTGCTGTCACAAAGAATGTACTCGAAATCCCCCTTTGTTTTATGCTTCGTCTGCAAATTGTAACGTTTCCACGTTAAATATAAGCCACTGCATAAATACAAGCGTTTCCACAACACATTAAAACGGGTATTGCATTTCTAAGAAAAACATTGAGAGGCACACTGCGTAATGACCTAAATTAATCCTAACATTAATTATACTACGTTACCAAAACGAACGAACAGATGGACTAAAGGATAGAGAGAAGGGAGAGGCAGAAAGCCGAACACGTGCAACACTAAACACGCGTCGCGCGATACACAATTGCTGCCATCACGCGTGTAAGGCCACATGCACTAACTTTTTTTCAGACGGACAGTGATAAAAACACTAACCTTCCCAGAGTTAGGTTTTAAAATCCTGAAAACGCTTATTAGAAAAGATAACATTAGATGGGTTTACGTTTGAAAACATTACAGTACCCAGACAGCACATCTTCGAAACAGGAGGTAGAAGAAATTGCATATTTTGAACGCAGCCACTTAGCTCTTTTAAATTTGTATATTTGGGTTCCTTAGGGCTTGCTGACAAGAATATGTAAAACGTTACGCAAATAGTCTAGGAATTACCAAATTATAACCAAAATAAAATAGTGGGGATGCCTGACAGCATGAAATCATTTCTGCTCATAAAATTTTTTTATAACGTGTTTGAAAAAAACCTTACGTTACGGAAATAGCCTACCATGTAAACTCCTAATTGATTGGAGCGCAACAAATATAAGACTAAACACGATTGGTCGGGCTATAAATACTATCTTTCGTTGTCAGGGGAAACGGGAGTAGGAGTATTTTTTGAAAAGATGTGTGGACAGGGTTTCATTGGTTAGAGCTGCGAATATACACAATTCAGAGCGTTAGTTCGAGACCACTAGTTCAAATAAGCTTGATGAAGCAACAGTGCGTTGAAGCCAGCTCATATTTTTGCTAAATAAAAGCCTGGAACATAAGCAGATGGGAATTTGTGCCAGAATTCATTGCTAGTCAACGTATCTGTGTATTTCCATGAATTGTGGTAGGTTTGAAATATTCAATATCTTTTAATGAAAATTGAATGTAAATTGTTAATTTATGCCTGTATATATGTGTAGTTCAGTAGCGAACATGAGGAAAAGCCTATAATGCTCCAGCCTGAACAGAAGATGTCGGAGGGAAGTAAAACTGCATGGAATGGCCAAACAGTACACTGACACCTAGATTATTGATTAGACAGAAATAATGCTGGAATTGCAGAGGCGTAGTAACCATTAGGGAGGGAAATACTGGTATAAAGTATTTCAGATGAAGCTGACAGTTGGCCTAACGCTCTGAACTCAATGTTTGTGATGTATTGTGCTCAGTGTAGAACTAGAGTATCAATTAGTTATGAAGTAGAAGGTACATCCTTCTTGATTTCAGGGACTGTGGTCTTAACGTTATTGAGCAGCACCTGGTCAGAGCTTTGCTGAATCCAGAGTCGGACAGCATACTCCTTGGTCCATTTAGCTATCAGTGAGGTGTCTCCAGAGCCCAGGGGAGAAATCGAGCAGAGGAGTCTTTTCCTGCCGCCATCACGCAAGATAAGCTGATGTGGCCAGCTGAGCTCAACATTATGTACCCCCATCTTAAAATGACAGTGTAAAATATAATCAAGAGGGGAATTTAATTGTTTTAATATCAGGAACTGAGAACATCTCCAATACTAGTTCCAATAAAGACAAACTATTGAAGTCATGATGACAAATACCAACAGAGCTTGAACAAAACAAAACCAGTATTACCTCATATTACTACTACTACACAACTGACACACATAGGATACTTTTAATAATATATGTCACTACAATATTCATATTGATAAATTCTGTACATATAACTTGTAATTAAAATTGATTGTGATTCCTGGTTCCATTTGTATTTGAATCAGGACACATATTCATTCATGACAGCAATGAATACATATTGTTATTTGAAAAGTTATCAGTGACTCCTTTAAGATATCCTCGTAGAGTGTTTTATGTATGTGAGTGTCACAGTGTTGTCAAGTGTAGTGGAATAAATTAAATTGTTTATCTGTCTGTTGTTGTTTTGACTTACACTTCATCATACACATACCCTAGACATATAACGTAGTCATCACACTATTCCAGAATAATTCTGACTGAGGTATACATATGTGGCAGCAAGTAAGGTTATATATAATACACTACTCTTATTAGATATATATATACCTTCACAGCTGATCTCAGTCAGTACACTAAGTCCCCTATAAATATTTATAACATCCCACTTCACCACATATATTGGGGTCTCGCTCTTGGGATTTTGAATCTTTACCTATTAAAAATATTGGGGGTAATTCACTTCAGGGAAAATAAGAATTAAAAGGTATCCTTGGGTGGAATTAAATAAGGTTGAGCTCTCGGTGCCTGTGTTGTCCATTAGATATATATTTAGAGATTGAATTGTTAGTTAGACATTTTATAAACTTACCTGATAGACAATGGCGGACCTAGCCAAATTTCGATCTGCTGCTGTTCAGACTTCAAAAGAGTTAGGATTAGATGGGCAAGTTATGGTTGCCTATGTCACTACTGAATGTGACAAATTTATTGAACGTGAAGAAAGAAGGTTTGAAGCCGAAAGAAAGTTAGAGGATGAAAGGGAAATTAAGAAGTTACAATTTGAGGCTGAGGCTGAGACTAAGAGGTTGCAGATTGAGGCTGACAAAGAGGCTAAAGCATTGGAAACCGAGGAAAGAAGACAGGCTGCAGAAAGGGAAGAGAAGAAATTAGCTGCAGAAAGGGAAGAGAAGAAATTAGCTGCAGAAATGGAAGAGAAGAAATTAGCTGCAGAAAGGGAAGACAAGAAATTAGCTGCAGAAAGGGAAGCAGAGGATAAGAGATTACAAAGGGAACATGAGTTACGACTAAGGGAGTTTGAGTTTCAAGGCCATGCTCCTGAAAATGGTGCCAGTCCCTTTGCCTCTGATGCCACCGCTAGCCAGGGAGCCTCAACCTCAGCTATGAATTTTCATTTAGATCATTTTGTTGAGAAAGACGATGATATAGAGAGCTATCTAAATAGGTATGAACTATTAGCTACCACATATGGGTTAGAGAGAGAAAGGTGGAGCTTAAAGTTATCTCAGGGACTTCGTGGGGCAGCTTATGAAATTTTTGCAAAAATGAGCAGAGGTGATCAGGAAAATTATGACATGCTAAAGCAGGCTCTTTTGTTAAGATATGAAAAGAATGCAGAATACTATAGGAAAAAATTTAGGAATGCTAAACTACTGTCAGGTGAAACCTATCACCAGTTCTCTGCACGAATAGAGACATACTTGGAGAAATGGACTTCTCTGGGGAAAACCCAAGATCTTAAGGAAATGGTCCTTATAGAGCAATTAAGAGAGTCCATGGCTCCAGACCTGAGAAAGTTTCTCATGGAACAAGGTGCAGAGAGGCTGGGTGAGTTGCTAAATGTTGCTGAAAGGTATCAAGCAGCTCAAGCAGAGGTAACAGGTAATAAAAAGAAACAAGTGGATAACTTTAGGGCACCACAGAACTTTAATAAATTTGATCCTAGGGATCAAAACAAAGGTAAGCACCAGTTTGATCGGCCACGGTATGAAAATAAAAATAAATTCCCACAATTCGATGAAAGGAAATATGATGAAAGAAAATCTTTCAACCAAGGAAAAAGGTGGTGTAAGAATTGTCAGATGGACAATCATGACACTGACCGTTGCAGAAGGAAACCTGTGTATATGGCAACCCTTCAGGTCAGGTCGACCTCAAGACAGGAGGAGGATATTATGTTAGATACCACTCCAGATGAGATGAGGAAGGCACAGGCTGGGGATAAAACACTCAAGCCTTGTTTCAGAAAATTGTCAACTTGTCATACAACTCCAGGCAAGGGAGATTTTTACATGAAAAACAAGTTGATGTATAGGAAGACTGGAGCTAGATCGAAAGGTCAGGGACAGCTGGTACTTCCTAAAAGATATAGGGCAGACTTAATAAGGAGCCTACATGTGAAACCAGATGGGGACCATGAGAAGATAGGTACCATCATTCAAAAGGTGGCTCACAATTATTATTGGCCCAAAGCAAGATGGGACATTGAGAATTTTGTAGAAAGGTGTAGCATAGCACATGAGGGAACACCCACTAGTGGGAACATGGATCAGGACCTGGACACGCCACGGGGCAAAATTAGGCCTGATAATAAAAAGAAAAATAAATTTGATAAGGTGGACCAAATGGAATGGGAAGCCCCTTTTCACGGACAAGCTTCACTTAACTGTTTTACAATGGCCACTATGCGGAGAGTGCAAAAAGATGTCTTACCCCAGGATAAGCCGAAAATCCCTCAATCGGACTTAAACAAACTGGAGGAAGAAGATGTAGAGAGGAAATCTCTCATCAAGAATTTTAAGTGGGGAGAAAGCCCCAGGAAAAGAATTGGTAGCGGTCGTTTTGTGAATGATAATTCTGGGAAGAAAAATCATCACTATAGAGCTTCAAGTGGAAGAGACCATACCGGTGCATGGACAAATAGGTCCACAAAATTAAAGGTCCACATGTAGCTTTGTTAAGAACGTGGACTGATGAAAAGGCAGAGGAAAACATTACATCTTCATACCAATATGTGAATGAGCTGACCACTCGTTTAAAAACTGGCTGGAAACTTGCCAATGAAAATTTGAAACAAGCCAGGAAGAAACATGCTGCCTATTATAACAGGAAGGCGAAAGACAGAAATTTGGCTGTGGGAGAGAAAGTACTGCTTCTTTTGCCCGGGAGTCAGAATAAGTTACAGATTGGATGGCAAGGTCCATATACAGTTCTAGAGAAGGTGTCTAGAACAAATTATAAGATAGATAAGAAGGGAAAGAAAAAATCTATCATGTGAATCTCCTGAAGAAATATTTGGAGAGAGAACATCAGGAAGAGACACACTTATTGACCTTGTCCATCGCCATGGAGATGAAAAAGGAACCACTTTCATCATTTGAATATCCATTACACCCCTGTGAGACAGCAGCACAGGTGAAAATCAGTACACATTTAACGAAAAAACTCAGAAAGAGAGAGTGCAACAGGTTCTAAATAATCATGCAGAGGTGTTAACAGACCGACCAGGGCATACAAACCTATTGGAATATGATATGAAACTGATAGACCCCACACCTGTCTGTATGAAACCATATTCGATTCCGTTTGCTAAGGAGAAAGCTTTGAAGGAAGAGATAGACTATCTGTTGAAGGAAGGAATTATTTCGCACAGTGAATCTTCGTATAGTTCTGGTGTTGTACTCTTAAGGAAGCCCTCTGGAGAACATAGACTCTGTATAGATTACAGAAGACTGAATGCTATTACAGAAGGACAGGTGGATCCATTGCCGGATACAAATCAGCTGTTTGCCAGACTAAATAAAGCTAAATATTTCTCAAAAGTGGATCTGAGTAAAGGATACTATCAGATTCCAGTAAAGCCTGAGGTTAGACCATACCTAGCTTTTAGTACCTCAGAAGGACACTATGAGTTTAATAGATTGCCATTTGGATTAAAGAATGCGCCTAGTGTCTTCTCTAGAATGATGAGAAAATTGTTGGATGTAAACATTTCGGAGGAACGTAATGAATCCCTGAGTTGCCTCTTTGATTGAGGATATTCCGAATGTTTCATACAGGATAATAAGAAGATTATGGGATCCACTACGAAAACACTGCTATCACCAGGTATATGTTATCTCCTCATAACGTACATTTTGAGGGAAATATAATGTTCTCTGGACATGTCATTGCGCAGACTCAGAGAAGAGAAATGGTGAATACGGGTTGCGAAGCAGCATTAAGACAAGCACTCACACTTGCGGCTGTTCAGTAACATAACCGAAATATATTATTGGTTGTAGAAGTCTGAGGCAGATTTCATGAGTAGTGCCTACTCTGAATGGACCCAACTACATAAAACCATGATAGCACCACAGCAGAGTAAAGTCACGTTGACTTACATTTATCTATGTGTATATAGAATAAAGGACTGACATGGGATGTCTGTTTTAAGAGGGGAGGTGTCGTGAAATATTCTAATCCACATATATAAATTAAAAGGTAAATATAAAGCCTAACAAATAAATTCTAATAAAGAAAAGAGCAATGGTAAAATAACAGTGCTGTCACAAAGAATGTACTCGAAATCCCCCTTTGTTTTATGCTTCGTCTGCAAATTGTAACGTTTCCACGTTAAATATAAGCCACTGCATAAATACAAGCGTTTCCACAACACATTAAAACGGGTATTGCATTTCTAAGAAAAACATTGAGAGGCACACTGCGTAATGACCTAAATTAATCCTAACATTAATTATACTACGTTACCAAAACGAACGAACAGATGGACTAAAGGATAGAGAGAAGGGAGAGGCAGAAAGCCGAACACGTGCAACACTAAACACGCGTCGCGCGATACACAATTGCTGCCATCACGCGTGTAAGGCCACATGCACTAACTTTTTTTCAGACGGACAGTGATAAAAACACTAACCTTCCCAGAGTTAGGTTTTAAAATCCTGAAAAACGCTTATTAGAAAAGATAACATTAGATGGGTTTACGTTTGAAAACATTACAGTACCCAGACAGCACATCTTCGAAACAGGAGGTAGAAGAAATTGCATATTTTGAACACAGCCACTTAGCTCTTTTAAATTTGTATATTTGGGTTCCTTAGGGCTTGCTGACAAAGAATATGTAAAACGTTACGCAAATAGTCTAGGAATTAACAAATTATAACCAAAATAAAATAGTGGGGATGCCTGACAGCATGAAATCATTTCTGTTCATAAAATTTTTTTATAACGTGTTTGAAAAAACCTTACGTTACGGAAATAGCCTACCATGTAAACTCCTAATTGATTGGAGCGCAACAAATATAAGACTAAACACGATTGGTCGGGCTATAAATACTATCTTTCGTTGTCAGGGGAAACGGGAGTAGGAGTATTTTTTGAAAAGATGTGTGGACAGGGTTTCATTGGTTAGAGCTGCGAATATACACAATTCAGAGCGTTAGTTCGAGACCACTAGTTCAAATAAGCTTGATGAAGCAACAGTGCGTTGAAGCCAGCTCATATTTTTGCTAAATAAAAGCCTGGAACATAAGCAGATGGGAATTTGTGCCAGAATTTGTGCCAGAATTCATTGCTAGTCAACGTATCTGTGTATTTCCATGAATTGTGGTAGGTTTGAAATATTCAATATCTTTTAATGAAAATTGAATGTAAATTGTTAATTTATGCCTGTATATATGTGTAGTTCAGTAGCGAACATGAGGAAAAGCCTATAATGCTCCAGCCTGAACAGAAGGTGTCGGAGGAAAGTAAAACTGCATGGAATGGCCAAACAGTACACTGACACCTAGATTATTGATTAGACAGAAATAATGCTGGAATTGCAGAGGCGTAGTAACCATTAGGGAGGGAAATACTGGTATAAAGTATTTCAGATCAAGCTGACAGTTGGCCTAACGCTCTGAACTCAATGTTTGTGATGTATTGTGCTCAGTGTAGAACTAGAGTATCAATTAGTTATGAAGTGGAAGGTACATCCTTCTTGATTTCAGGGACTGTGGTCTTAACGTTATTGAGCAGCACCTGGTCAGAGCTTTGCTGAATCCAGAGTCGGACAGCATACTCCTTGGTCCATTTAGCTATCAGTGAGGTGTCTCCAGAGCCCAGGGGAGAAATCGAGCAGAGGAGTCTTTTCCTGCCGCCATCACGCAAGATAAGCTGATGTGGCCAGCTGAGCTCAACATTATGTACCCCCATCTTAAAATGACAGTGTAAAGTATAATCAAGAGGGGGATTTAATTGTTTTAATATCAGGAACTGAGAACATCTCCAATACTAGTTCCAATAAAGACAAACTATTGAAGTCATGATGACAAATACCAACAGAGCTTGAACAAAACAAAACCAGTATTACCTCATATTACTACTACACCACTGACACACATAGGATACTATTAAAAATACATGTCACTACAAGATTCATATTGAGAAATTCTGTACATATAACTTGTAATTAAAATTGATTGTGATTCCTGGTTCCATTTGTATTTGAATCAGGACACGTATTCATTCATGACAGCACTGAATACATATTGTTATTTGAAAAGTTATCAGTGACTCCTTTAAGATATCCTCGTAGAGTGTTTCATGTATGTGAGTGTCACAGTGTTGTCAAGTGTAGTGGAATAAATTAAATTGTTTATCTGTCTGTTGTTGTTATGACTTACACTTCATCATACACATACCCTAGACATATAACGTAGTCATCACACTATTCCAGAATAATTCTGACTGAGGTATACATATGTGGCAGCAAGTAAGGTTATATATAATACACTACTCTTATTAGATATATATAGATACCTTCACAGCTGATCTCAGTCAGTACACTAAGTCCCCTATAAATATTTATAACATCCCACTTTACCACAGTCAGAGCTGTGTGCTTTCTGTGCTTCTCTATGGTGCGGAATGCTGGAGAGTTACAAAGAAGGAAATGTCGAAATTGTCCTCTTTTCACACACCATGACTAAGAAAAATTCACCGAATCTTTTGGCCGAATACCATCACCAACCAAGATCTGCTTACTCGGAGCAAGCAAGAGGACATGCACACCATCATATCTGGCAGACGCTGGAGCTGGGTTGGCCATGTCCTCAGAAGAGACCCCGATGCCATCACTAGAACAGCTATGCTTTGGACCGCTGAAGGAAAACGAAAGAGAGGCCGACCAAAAACAACCTGGCGGAGGACTGTGGAGGCTGAGATGCAAAGAATGAACCAGAGTTGGGGCACTGTACGAAGGAAGGCCGCCGACCAAGCAAAGTGGAATCACTTTGTTGTTGCCTTACAAGACGCCACTAGGCGTGATGGCCACTGACTGCTTTGACGGTCGGCGGCTAAGGATCAACGATGAAAGTAATGTAAATTGTTGTCTTGGCTATGAATACTTGTAGAATCACAACAGGACTGTCAAATTAACACTGGCACTGTGTAGTAGTGAGGTGCGTAAGATAGCTGCAAGTTTATGTGACTTGATGCGAAAATAATTTAATTGAGATCGAAATGAGTTATCTGTGCAGTTTAAAGTTCAAAATAGTCACACAGCACAAGAAAGTGTGCACTGTCTGTAGTGACGATGTTCCTGGTGAGCGTTATCTTTCACGAGTCAAGCATAATACGAATAAAATCATGAATTTGACAGCATCAAATTGTTCCAAGCATCTCCAACATCATGTAGGTAGATAATGTCAATACGAAGCTGCAGGTGTGTGTATTAACCCAGTTCCATGTGTAGCAGAGCAGAAAATATGAGTGTCGTATATATATATATATATATATATATATATATATATATATATATATATATATATATATATATTTATATATATATATATATATATATATATAAATACTGCTCAAAAAAAGTTAAAGGCCACTTTCAATTTTTAGGTCATTTCAACTAAGCTGTTTCTTTTAAAACCTGAACACTCAGTCAAAAATGTTTTGCTGCATTTTGTTGCATGCTTAAACAATGTTTGTTAATCTGACAATAAATCAAATCTGTGTTAAGTGTGTGTACCTTCAAGGTCAATCAAATGTACGTGGTGGAAAGGGAAATAATGCATGTTTGAAAATGCTTCCTATGGCAAAGCCTGTTGATAACATTGCTGAAATTTGCTTTTCACGTGCAAGTCGTGACTATAGTGAATAGTGAACACATATGTCACCCACTTTTCGGAAGGAACGGGCAATGGGTATGTTTGTAACATTTACCATTTTAGCCATGGCTCAGCGTGTCTTGCCGTCTTGTGGTAGACCTTGGACGTCCTGACCTGCGTTGTTCTGCGACACTGCCGGTTGCATTATAACGATCACGCAGAGTTTGTATGACAGAGTGGGCAACTCCTAATCTCCTAGCAAATTCTCGCAGCCCTACATCATCCTGTGCCCAATGGGCTGATCACCCGTTGGCTTGTCACACCGATTACGGAAACAACGGCAGATGGATCTATTTGTTGTTGCCCTAAAGACGCCGCTAGGCGTGATGGGAAACTACAACAGAGAAAATCAATCTGCTGTTGCCCTTAAGACGCCACAAGGCGTGATGGCCTCTGACTGCTTGGTCGGTCTTTGGCTAAGGACGGAAGAAGAAGAAGAAGACATCATCCTGCAGCCATGCCATCGCTCTCCATCTGTCAACATTGGTCAAGCGTCTTAAAGCCTGGCGGAATCAAATACACACTGTTGTCATGGAATATTCTAATCCACATATATAAATTATCAATTAAATATAAAGCCTAAAAAATACATATAATAAAGAAAAGAGCAATGGTAAAATGACAGTGCTATCACAAAGAATGTACTCGAAATCCCCCTTGTTTTCTGCTTCGTCTGCAAATTGTAACGCTTTCACGTTGATAGTAAAGCTTACTGTATTATTACCCGCCTTCTTCAATGAAACGTGTGCTGTATTTCTTGGAAAAGCATTGAGACGTACTGCGTAATGACCTAAATTAACCCTAACATTAATTATACTGCGTTACCAAAACGAACGAACAGATGGACTAAAGGGATAAAAAGAGAAGGGAGAGGCAGAAAGCCGAACACTAAACCCGCTTCGCGCGATACACAATTACTACCATCACGCGTGTAAGTCTACATGCACTAATTTTTTTTCAGACGGACAGTGATAAAATACACTACCCTTTCCCAGAGTTAGGTTTATAAATCATAACAGACTCTTATTAGAAAAGACAACATTATATGGGTTTACGTTTGAACACATAACAGTACCCAGACAGCACATCTTCTAAACAGGAGATAGAAGAAATTGCATATTTTGAACGCAGCCACGTAGCTCCTTTAAATTAGTATTTTTGGGTTCCTTAGGGTTTGCTGACAAATAATATGTAAAACGTTACGCAAATAGTCCAGGAATTAATAAATTATACCCAAAATAAAATATTGGGGGTGCCTGACAGCATAAAATCATTTCTGCTCATAAAATTTTTTTTTATAACGTGTTTGAAAAAACCTTACGTTACATAAATAGCCTACCATGTAAACTCCAAATTGATTGGAGCGCAACAAATGAAAGCCTAACCACAATTGGTCGGGCTATAAATACTATCTTGGTTGTTGGGGGAGACGGGAAAAGATAACATTTTTTCAAACACTTGTCGAAACGTGGCTCATTGGCCAGTCTCGCTGATATACACACTTGGGAGCGTTAGTTCGAGACCACTAATTCAAATAAGCTTGATAAAGCGACAGTACGTTGAAGCCAGCTCACATTTTTGCTAAAATAAAAGCCTGGAACATAGGCAGAACGGAATTTGTGCCAGTTTGTGCCAGAATTCATTGCTAATCAACGTATCTGTGTTTATTTCCATGAAATTGTGGTAAGCTTGAACCATTCAGTATCTTTTAATGAAAAATTGAATGTGAATTGTTGATTTATGCCTGTATATATATGTGTAGTTCAGTGGCAAACGTGAGGTAAAGCCTATAATGCTCCAGCCTGAACAGAGGGTGTCGGAGAGAAGTAAAACGGCATGGAATGGCCAAATAGTACACTGACACCTGGATGATGGACTAGAAAGAAATAATGCTGGAAGTGCAGAGGCGTAGTAACCATTAAGAAGGGTAATACTGGAATAAAGTATTTCAAATGAAGCTGACTGTTGGCCTAACGCTCTGAACGCAATGTTTGTGCTGTATTGTGATCAGTGTAAAAGAGAATATAAATTAGTTATGAAGTAGAAGGTACATCCTTCTTGATTTCAGGGACAGTGGTCTTGATGGTACTGAGCAGCATCTGGTCAGAGATTTGCTGAATCCAGTGTCGGACAGCATACTCCTTGGTCCTTTTAGCTATCAGTGAGGTGTCTCCTGAGCCCAGAGGAGAATTCGAGCAGAGGAGTCCTCTCCTGCCGCCATCACTCAAGATAAGCAGAGTTGGCCAGCTGAGCTCAACATTATGTCCCCTCATCTTGAAATAACTTTATAAAAATTAACATTAAGAGGGGAATTTACTTGTCTTAAAATCAGGAACTGTGAACATCTACAATAATGGTCCCTAAAGACAAACTATTGAAGTCATGATGACAAATACCAACAGAGCTTGAACAAAACAAAACCAGTATTACCTCATTTTACCACTACACAATTGACACACATAGAACATTGGTAATAATATATGTCACTACAATATTCATATTAAATACATTCTGTACATAACTTGTAATTTAAATTGATTGTGATTCCTGGTTCCCTTGTAGTTGAATCAGGACACATATTCATTCATGCCAGTAATGAATACATATTGTTATTTGAAACGTTACTAGTGACTTCTTTAAGCTATTCTCATAGAGTGTTATATGTATGTGAGTGTCACAGTGTTGTTAAGAGTAGTGGATTAAATTAAATTGTTTATCTGTCTGTTGTTGTGACTTACACTTCACCATACTCATACCCTAGACACATAACGTAGCATCACACTATTCCAGAATAATTCTGACTGAGATAAAGAGATATGTGGTAGCAAGTAAGGTTATCTATAATACACTACTTTTAATAGATATAGATACCTTCACAGCTGATCTCAGTCAGTACACTAAGTCCCCTATAAATATTTATAACATCCCACTTCACCACATATATTGGGGTCTCGCTCTTGGGATTTTGAATCTTTAACTATTAAAAATATTGGGGATAATTCACTTCAGGGAATATAAGAATTAAAAGGTATCCTTGGGTGGAATTAAATAAGGTTGAGCTCACGGTGCCTGTGTTGTCCATTAGAGATTGAATTGTTGGTTAGACATTGTATAAATTACCTGATAGACAATGGCGGACCTGGCCAAATTTCGATCTGCTGCGGTTCAGACTGCAAAAGAGTTAGGATTAGATGGGCAAGTTATGGTTGCCTATGTTACTACGGAATGTGACAAATTTATTGAACGCGAAGAAAGAAGGTTTGAAGCCGAAAGAAGGTTAGAGGCTGAAAGGGAAATTAAGAAGTTACAATTTGAAGCTGAGGCTGAGACTAAGAGGTTTCAAGCTGAGGCTGAGACTAAGAGGTTGCAGATTGAGGCTGACAAAGAGGCTAAAGCATTGGAAGCCGAGGAAAGAAGACAAGCTGCAGAAAGAGAAGAGAAGAAATTAGCTGCAGAAAGAGAAGAGAAGAGATTAGCTGCAGAGAGGGAAGCAGAAAAGGAGGAGAAGAGATTACAAAGGGAACATGAGTTACGACTAAGGGAGTTTGAGTTTCAAGGCCATGCTCCTGAAAATGGTGCCAGTCCTTTTGCCTCTGATGCTACGGTTACTCAAGGAGCCTCAATCTCAGCTATGAATTTTCATTTAGATCATTTTGTTGAGAAAGACGATGATATTGAGAGCTATATAAATAGGTACGAACTATTAGCTACCACGTATGGGTTGGAGAGAGAAAGGTGGAGCTTAAAGTTATCTCAGGGACTTCGTGGGGCAGCTTATGAAGTTTTTGCAAAAATGAGCAGAGGTGATCAGGAAAATTATGACATGCTAAAGCAGGCTCTTTTGTTAAGGTATGAAAAGAATGCAGAGTTTTACAGGAAAAAATTTAGGAATGCTAAACTACTGTCAGGTGAAACCTATCACCAGTTCTCTGCACGAATCGAGACATACTTGGAGAAATGGACTTCTCTGGGGAAAACCCAAGATCTTAAGGAAATGGTCCTTATAGAGCAACTAAGAGAGTCCATGGCTCCAGACCTGAGAAAGTTTCTCATGGAACAAGGTGCAGAGAGGCTGGGTGAGTTGCTAAATGTTGCTGAAAGGTATCAAGCAGCTCAAGCAGAGGTAACAGGTAATAAAAAGAAACAGGTGGATAACTTTAGGGCACCACAGAACTTTAATAAATTTGATCCTAGGGATCAAAATAAAGGTAAGCACCAATTTGATAGGCCACGGTATGACAATAAAAATAAATTCCCACAATTCGATGAAAGGAAATATGATGAAAGAAAATCTTTCAACCAAGGAAAAAGGTGGTGTAAAAATTGTAAGATGAACAATCATGACACTGACCATTGTAGAAGGAAACCTGTGTATATGGCAACCCTTCAGGTCAGGTCGACCTCAAGACAGGAGGAGGATATTATGTTAGATACCACTCCAGAAGAGATGAGGAAGGCACAGGCTGGGGATAAAAACACTCAAGCCTTGTTTCAGAAAATTGTCAACTTGTCATACAACTCCAGGCAAGGGAGATTTTTACATGAAAAACAAGTTGATGTATAGGAAGACTGGAACTAGATCCAATGGTCACGGACAGCTGGTTCTTCCAAAAAGATACAGGGCAGACTTAATAAGGAGCCTACATGTGAAACCAGATGGGGACCATGAGAAGATAGGTACCATCATTCAAAAGGTGGCTCACAATTATTATTGGCCCAAAGCAAGATGGGACATTGAGAACTTTGTAGAAAGGTGTAGCATAGCACATGAGGGAACACCCACAAGTGGGAACATGGATCAGGACCTGGACACGCCCCGGGGCAAAATTAGGCCTGATAATAAAAAGAGAAATAGATTTGATAAAGTGGACCAAATGGAATGGGAAGCCCCTTTTCACGGACAAGCTTCACTTAACTGTTTTACAATGGCCACTATGCGGAGAGTGCAAAAAGATGTCTTACCCCAGGATAAGCCGACAATCCCTCAATCGGACTTAAACAAACTGGAGGAAGAAGATGTAGAGAGGAAATCTCTCATCAAGAATTTTAAGTGGGGAGACAGCCCCAAAAGAAAAATTGGTAGCGGTCGTTTTGTGAATGATAATTCTGGGAGGAAAAATCATCACTATAAAGCTTCAAGTGGAAGAGACCATACCGGTGCATGGACAAATAGGTCCACACAATTAAAGGTCCATATGTAGCTTTGTTAAGAACGTGGACTGATGAAAAGGCAGAGGAAAACATTACATCTTCATACCAATATGTGAATGAGCCGACCACTCGGTTAAAAACTGGCTGGAAACTTGCCAATGAAAATTTGAAACAAGCCAGGAAGAAACATGCTGCCTATTATAACAGGAAGGCGAAAGACAGAAATTTGGCTGTGGGAGAGAAGGTACTGCTTCTTTTGCCCGGGAGTCAGAATAAGTTACAAATTGGATGGCAGGGTCCATATACAGTTCTAGAGAAGGTGTCTAGAACAAATTATAAGATAGATAAGAAGGGGAAAGAAAAAATCTATCATGTGAATCTCCTGAAGAAATATTTGGAAAGAGAACATCAGGAAGAGACACACTTGTTGACCTTGTCCATCGCCATGGAGATGAAAAAGGAACCACTTTCATCATTTGAATATCCATTACACCCCTGTGAGACAGCAGCACAGGTGAAAATCAGTACACATTTAACGAAAACTCTCAGAAAGAGAGAGTGCAACAGGTTCTAAATAATCATGCAGAGGTGTTAACAGACCGACCAGGGCATACAAACCTATTGGAATATGATATGAAATTAATAGACTCCACACCTGTCTGTATGAAACCATATTCGATTCCGTTTGCTAAGGAAAAAGCTTTGAAGGAAGAGATAGACTATCTGTTGAAGGAAGGAATTATTTCGCACAGTGAGTCTTCGTATAGTTCCGGTGTTGTACTTTTAAGGAAGCCCTCTGGAGAACATAGACTCTGTATAGATTACAGGAGACTGAATGCTATTACAGAAGGACAGGTGGATCCATTGCCGGATACAAATCAGCTGTTTGCCAGACTAAATAAAGCTAAATATTTCTCAAAAGTGGATCTGAGTAAAGGATACTATCAGATTCCAGTAAAGCCTGAGGTTAGACCATACCTAGCTTTTAGTACCTCAGAAGGACACTATGAGTTTAATAGATTGCCATTTGGATTGAAGAATGCGCCTAGTGTCTTCTCTAGAATGATGAGAAAATTATTGGATCCTCTGAATAATCCCTGTATAACAAATTTTATGGATGATATCCTTATAGCAACAGAAACATTTGAGGAACACATTGACTCTCTGAACATGCTGTTTGATCGACTTAGGGAGGCAAATTTAACAGCCCGACCAACCAAATGTTGCGTTGGATGTAAAGAATTGGAATTTTTGGGACACACAGTTTATCAGGGAAACATGACCCCTGACCCAAAGAATTTAGAGAAACTACAGAAAGCCCCGAGACCACAAACCAAGAAGGACGTGAGATCCTTTGTCTCATTATGTGGTTTCTACCAGAAGTATATCAAGAACTTTAATTCCATATGTGCACCGTTAACTGAATTGACACGTAAAGGACTTCCAGATCGCATTACATGGACACCACAATGTGAAATGACTTACCAAGAATTGAAGGAAAAGCTCACAAGTAAACCCATTTTGAAATTACCTGACTTAAGTCAAGAATTCATAGTAAGGACGGATGCAAGTAATATTGGGTTAGGTGCAACTTTACTACAGAAATCAGATGCATTGGATGGGGAATTAAGCCCAGTGGCATATGCTAGCAGAAAGTTGAATAAAGCTGAAATCAACTACTCAACTAGCGAAAAAGAATGTCTTGCAGTAATATGGGCAATAAAGAAATTCAATATTTATCTATATGGGAAGGCATTTAAGTTGCAAACTGACCACAAACCTTTATCGTTTTTAGCACAGGCTAAGCATGAGAACTCTAGGTTACTCCGATGGTCTTTGCTTCTGGCTCCATATAATTTTAGCATTGAATATATATCTGGAAAAACCAATCTGGGAGCGGATTTTTTAAGCCGCCATCCGTGTGATGAGAATCACCGTAAACCCCAGAAATAATAATAAATTTCTCTATGTGTATATAGAATAAAGGACTGACATATAATGTCTGTTTTAAGAGGGGAGGTGTCATGGAATATTCTAATCCACATATATAAATTATCAATTAAATATAAAGCCTAATAAATACATATAATAAAGAAAAGAGCAATGGTAAAAATGACAGTGCTATCACAAAGAATGTACTCGAAATCCCCCTTGTTTTCTGCTTCGTCTGCAAATTGTAACGCTTTCACGTTGATAGTAAAGCTTACTGTATTATTACCCGCCTTCTTCAATGAAACGTGTGCTGTATTTCTTGGAAAAGCATTGAGACGTACTGCGTAATGACCTAAATTAACCCTAACATTAATTATACTGCGTTACCAAAACGAACGAACAGATGGACTAAAGGGATAAAAAGAGAAGGGAGAGGCAGAAAGCCGAACACTAAACCCGCTTCGCGCGATACACAATTACTACCATCACGCGTGTAAGTCTACATGCACTAATTTTTTTTCAGACGGACAGTGATAAAATACACTACCCTTTCCCAGAGTTAGGTTTATAAATCATAACAGACTCTTATTAGAAAAGACAACATTATATGGGTTTACGTTTGAACACATAACAGTACCCAGACAGCACATCTTCTAAACAGGAGATAGAAGAAATTGCATATTTTGAACGCAGCCACGTAGCTCCTTTAAATTAGTATTTTTGGGTTCCTTAGGGTTTGCTGACAAATAATATGTAAAACGTTACGCAAATAGTCCAGGAATTAATAAATTATACCCAAAATAAAATATTGGGGGTGCCTGACAGCATAAAATCATTTCTGCTCATAAAATTTTTTTTTATAACGTGTTTGAAAAAACCTTACGTTACATAAATAGCCTACCATGTAAACTCCAAATTGATTGGAGCGCAACAAATGAAAGCCTAACCACAATTGGTCGGGCTATAAATACTATCTTGGTTGTTGGGGGAGACGGGAAAAGATAACATTTTTTCAAACACTTGTCGAAACGTGGCTCATTGGCCAGTCTCGCTGATATACACACTTGGGAGCGTTAGTTCGAGACCACTAATTCAAATAAGCTTGATAAAGCGACAGTACGTTGAAGCCAGCTCACATTTTTGCTAAAATAAAAGCCTGGAACATAGGCAGATGGAAGTTTGTGCCAGTTTGTGCCAGAATTCATTGCTAATCAACGTATCTGTGTTTATTTCCATGAAATTGTGGTAAGCTTGAACCATTCAGTATCTTTTAATGAAAAATTGAATGTGAATTGTTGATTTATGCCTGTATATATATGTGTAGTTCAGTGGCAAACGTGAGGTAAAGCCTATAATGCTCCAGCCTGAACAGAGGGTGTCGGAGAGAAGTAAAACGGCATGGAATGGCCAAATAGTACACTGACACCTGGATGATGGACTAGAAAGAAATAATGCTGGAAGTGCAGAGGCGTAGTAACCATTAAGAAGGGTAATACTGGAATAAAGTATTTCAAATGAAGCTGACTGTTGGCCTAACGCTCTGAACGCAATGTTTGTGCTGTATTGTGATCAGTGTAAAAGAGAATATAAATTAGTTATGAAGTAGAAGGTACATCCTTCTTGATTTCAGGGACAGTGGTCTTGATGGTACTGAGCAGCATCTGGTCAGAGATTTGCTGAATCCAGTGTCGGACAGCATACTCCTTGGTCCTTTTAGCTATCAGTGAGGTGTCTCCTGAGCCCAGAGGAGAATTCGAGCAGAGGAGTCCTCTCCTGCCGCCATCACTCAAGATAAGCAGAGTTGGCCAGCTGAGCTCAACATTATGTCCCCTCATCTTGAAATAACTTTATAAAAATTAACATTAAGAGGGGAATTTACTTGTCTTAAAATCAGGAACTGTGAACATCTACAATAATGGTCCCTAAAGACAAACTATTGAAGTCATGATGACAAATACCAACAGAGCTTGAACAAAACAAAACCAGTATTACCTCATTTTACCACTACACAATTGACACACATAGAACATTGGTAATAATATATGTCACTACAATATTCATATTAAATACATTCTGTACATAACTTGTAATTTAAATTGATTGTGATTCCTGGTTCCCTTGTAGTTGAATCAGGACACATATTCATTCATGCCAGTAATGAATACATATTGTTATTTGAAACGTTACTAGTGACTTCTTTAAGCTATTCTCATAGAGTGTTATATGTATGTGAGTGTCACAGTGTTGTTAAGAGTAGTGGATTAAATTAAATTGTTTATCTGTCTGTTGTTGTGACTTACACTTCACCATACTCATACCCTAGACACATAACGTAGCATCACACTATTCCAGAATAATTCTGACTGAGATAAAGAGATATGTGGTAGCAAGTAAGGTTATCTATAATACACTACTTTTAATAGATATAGATACCTTCACAGCTGATCTCAGTCAGTACACTAAGTCCCCTATAAATATTTATAACATCCCACTTCACCACAACTGTGACTATGGATATATGCGCTCAGCTAACTTGTGTAGTCGCATTAAGACGACTTTGGCAAAAACCTTACCAACAATACTAAGAAGAGAGATGCCTCTGTAGTTATTGCAATCACTTCTGTCTCCTTTATTTTTGTACAGTGTTACAATCTTGGCATCTCGCATGTCTTGAGGAATAGTTGTCTCTTCCCAGCACTGGCACAGCATCCTATGCAGGGGATGTAATAGCGTGCTCTTACAGCATTTGATTAAATCAGGAGGAATCCCATCCCTGCCTGGTGCTTTGCCAGAGGCCAAGCATTCAATGGCCTTGATGAGTTCCTCTAATGTTGGTTCGGCATCCAGCTCCTCCATAGTTGGCAGACATTTGACAGCATCAAGGGCTACATGCGTAACGGTATCTTCTCTAGCATAAAGCTCAGAGTAGTGCTCGACCCACCTCTCCATCTGCTTACCCGTATCGGTTAGCTTCTCTCCGCTGATGGTTTTTAGTGGTGCCGTCTTACTTTTTGGGGGGCCAAGTGCTTTCTTTATACCGCCATACATTTGTTTAATGTTGCCTTTTTGGGCTGCGATCTGGATGCTCTCACTGAGCTGGAGCCAATAGTCATTTGCACAGCGTCGAGCAGTTTGTTGAACTTTGCTTCTCGTAGTTTTCAGAATCTGTAGGGTTCTAGCACTCGGTGAACGTTTGTATTCATTCATAGCACTGCGCTTAGCTTCAATGACAGGTGCCATCACATCTGATGAAGCATCAAACTAGTCATTTGACTTTGCCGTTTTCTTACCAAAGGTGGCAAGGGCAGTACTTTGAATGGTGTTCCGTAGATGCTCCCAGTTCTCTGTAATAGTATCACCATGCTGAGGGCTGCTGAGCACTTTCTTTAAGGTCGCAGTAAATTGAGCGATCATGACAGGGTCTGACATCTTGCTGGCATCAATGCGTGGTTTCCCTTCATGTCTGACTAGATAGAGTTTTCTTGGTTGTGCTCTGATTTTGCAGCAAACCAAGGAGTGATCTGTATCACAGTCTGCATTATGGTACGAGCGCGTGGAGAGCACAGACTTGAGAAGTGGCCTTCTGACGAGAATCAGGTCAAGTTGGTGCCAGTGCTTGGATCGTGGGTGTTTCCATGACACCTTATGCTGGGGTTTTGTCTGAAAGTAGGTGTTGGTCACGCGGAGCTCATGGTGGACACACAGCTCTAAGAGCCGTTGTCCATTTTCATTCATCTTGCCAATACCAAACCTGCCCAGACATGAAGGCCATGAAACATTATCGGCACCCACTCTAGCATTAAAGTCACCAAGGAGAACAACTTGTTCTTGCCTAGGTATGCTTTTGATGACTGCTGCTAGATTCTCGTAGAACTCATCTTTAGTATCTGAGGCAGAGTACACAGTAGGAGCATACACACTGACAAGGGTGATGGGACCTGTGCTAGTTTGCAGGCGGAGCGTTAAAAGGCGTTCTGATCCATTCTCGCCTGGTTCAACCATTTTAGTTAGCGATTTTTTTACCACAAAACCTACTCCGTGTTCTCTAGTTTTATTAAGATCTTTCCCTTGTCAATAAAATGTGTAGTCCTTCTCGCTCACCGTTCCAGAGTCCGCCAGGCGCGTTTCCTGAAGTGCATCTATATCCCCCTGAAGTCGTTTAAGCTCATCATTAATTATGGCTGTCTTCCTTACATCGTTTACGTCCTGTAGGTTTTCGGATAGTCCAGTCAACATAGTCCGGACGTTCCAGCATCCCAATCTGAGAGTTTGCTTATTTCTATTATTCTGATGATTGCATGGTGCAAAATTTTCTGTCCACAGTTCAGGTTTGACCCTAATCCCCATGCACCCAATGGGGAAAGCAGACAGTGGCGGGACAACACCTTATTGACTGGGGGCTGCCCAGCTTGAAGCGGGCGGTAGCTGTCCAGTGAGATCCTAGAACCTCTCCCACTGTCGGAAGTAGCCCCTGGCGCCATGCCCTACTCTAATTTGGCAAAATGCTTATAACAGGTAACTGCTACTTCCCGTGTTTTGACGACACCTATAGGGTGAAGCTGGAGTGTCCTCTCCAGGGCGCGAGCTTGGGCACAGTTATATGGAGATCAAGCTGTTGCCCATGCAGCATGTTCCCCCTCTCCACACAGCTGGTAGATCCAAAGGAACGGCAGTAGCCGATACAGTTTGGTACCAGCCACGTCGCCGGAGTTGCCAGAATAATGTCGAATCGACATTAGACTGCCTTAGGGACTCCGACTCTGGATTTATCCTCGGGGTTTACTTCCGAAGCCAATTCCATAAATGGATATTCCCGCGAAGCAGCGGTGGTATGAATTCAGAGTTCCTTCTCTTAGATAAGCTACCAACCAAGGATCACGAGCCCTATCTGAACGAAGCTGCTGGTTTTAAGGCGACAGTAGCTCGCCTTTGCCCCTTCTCCCGTCAGTGAAAACAGTTCCGCCGGGCTCAAATTGAGCCACATATTTATATATATATATATATATATATATATATATATATATATATATATATATATATATATATATATATATATATATATATATATATATACTATATATATATATATATACTGTTCAAAAAAAGAAACCCAGCGTTTTTGGTGTTACTTTTATAAAAGATATTCGCTGATTGGACATCAGTCAACCTATCGACTGTGTCCACCTGGTCATTAACTTCTCGCGGTTACCTGAATTGTACTCACCTCATGATTCGTGAGGTCATGAAAGAGGTCAAGGTCAAAACAACATTTTTGACAATAACTCGTGACAGGTTCATGAGAATCCCGTGAAACTTACTGAACACAAAACTCTCTGACCATATTATTGAATGCCTATAAAAGATTGACGCTCCTCGAATAAATTCAGTTGAAAATTCAATGCGCAAGTATGGCTCATCTCACTACAGAACAACGACTCATCATCATTGGACGTTTACAGACTGGACAGTCACAGAGTGTAGTGGCCAGACAATTTAATGTGGTTAGAAGCACCATTAGTCACCTTTGGAGGCGATTTCAAGAAACTGGCTCAGAGGCAGACCGGAGGCAAAGTGGAAGACCCAGAGTCACAACTCCTGCCGAAGACTGCTTCATACGGCTGCGTCACCTCAGGAATCGACTTGCATCTGCGTCCTCCACAGTCCAGTCAATGTCAGCAGCTCGTCGAATTTCAGATCAAATGGTCAGGAACCGGCTGCACGACGCTGGTCTTTGGGCTAGAAGACCCTACACAGGTCCTGTTCTTACGGACCGGCATCGCCAGAACCGACTGCAATGGGCGAACCAGCATCGTCAATGGACCGTTTGGAATGACTGGAGATGGGTTTGGTTTAGTGGTGAATCATTTGTTGTGCTCCAGCGACACGATAGACGGAGAAGAGTTTACCGCAGAGTCCATGAGCGCTACGCCCAGAACATCGTTGATGAGGCTTCTCCACATGGTGGTGGAGGTGTACTGATGTGGGGGGCGATCAACTTCATGGGTAGAAGTGACCTGGTGCAAATTGAAGGACGCCTGAATGCCCAACGATACGTCGCTGAAATTCATCGTCCTCACGTCCTTCCACGTCTGGCTGCACGAGGGTCGATTTTTCAGCAGGATAACGCACGACCTCATGTGGCACAACTCACCACCCAGTTCCTCGCTGACAAAAACGTCTAAACCATTCCGTGGCCAGCCATGTCATCAGACATGAACCCCATAGAACACTTATGGGATGAACTCGACAGACAACTCCGCCAGCGAGACGTGGCTCCAGCCAATCTCCGACAGTTGTCTGTTGCACTGCGGGAAGAGTGGGCAGCCATCCCACAACAACAGATCCAACGGTTAACAGGATCCATGTCAAGGAGATGTCGTTCTCTGATAGAGGCCAGAGGAGGCCATACACATTACTGAAATGGAGGCCTTAGTCGCAAAGAATAAAAGTCCAAACCAAATTTAATGAACATCATTTTATTGTTAGAGTCTGAAAGTTTCTTCATGCCATGATTGAAACATTAATTCCGTAAAATAAAATTTTGGTACAAGTTTGAAATGTGGTGTCCATTACCACTGCAATAATGTTGCGTTTCTTTTTTTGAACAGTATATATGTGCGTGTGCTGGAACATCATCGTAGTGCCATTAAGTTGCGTTATCAATGTCTGCGTGTGGACAACGGGACAGGACAACTGCAAGCACGTTGTCGGTGCCTCTAATTCATGCTGCTGCTTGTTTTTCTTTTGATTTTGATAATGCTTCACAATATCCTGAATACTTTATTTCAGCCAGATGTTGTATCTACATTGTGGTGTGGTCACCCACTACCCACACTTCCAGCACTTGCAGCGCATGATAGCACAGAATCCCTACAGTTTCATAAAAGCCTACTGAACAACACACAAGCAGCTGTGTTAAAAAAACAGGATACACCACAGTGGGAGTGCGACAATCTCTAGTGCACCCATCCTGCTCCCCAGGAGGTTTTGTTAAATGTGTAACCTTTGGTGGCACTGTTGAGTTTTACCCTTACTTACTTAGTCGTTCCCCTTCTATCGTGAGGTGTAGAGGTGAGTTTTACCCAACAGCTATAATTAATATTGTCACACCATTTGTTACAGAGAGAATTAAAGTATGTTTGTTGAAGAATTCAATCGCTGATCTTATTGTTGGCTGTATCCACGGTGGCAAAGAGGACACACCTGATGAAATAATTGAGTGGGAACGACAACAAATTTTGTCTGCTAATGCAGTCCCAACCAGGGCACAAACAAAAGCCCAAGCACATGATGACTGTTATGTGGATGATGATGAAGAAAGTAACTGCAAACAAATGATGATTCTTTAAAGAAATTTTTTAAAAACATCATAAACTATCCCGTCTCCTCCCTACCCCTAATGCTGCCCCTCCATCCTATCCTCCACTCCAACCCCTACTCAGGTTGTCTTCATCCCCTCAGATCTGCCGCTCTCTAAGGGAGAGCGCTCTGTTCTCAGTAAGGGCCTACACTGTGTTCCTCTTTGTCCGACCTTAGACCAATATAATCTCCTCCAGGATGTTCGTCTGTTTCACCGACGTATGAGGCTGAAGTTCCATATTAGACAGGAGGGCAGCACTCCGGAGTCTCAGGCTTTATCCGACATCCTCGCACGTTTTTCTCACTTAACGAAACCTCCTTTTACACCTAAACCTGGAGCTTCGCACTCCCAGGACCTGTTCAGCAAGAACACCATATGAAGCAGGATAAATCAGCCTCCGACATTTCTGTGAGACCAATGCCATCATCGATATATCTGCGATAAATCCCAGGGAAACGACCTAAGTATTGTTGCTATATCTGATGCTTGAAATTGCCCATGAAAAGGCAGGAATTGCTAGAACCCATCTTCGTTCCCATAGCAACATCACTACTTTGTTCGAAAAACTGACCATTGAATTCAAAGAAATTTAGATGAAGGACAAGTTTAGCAAGACGGAGAAGAGTGTCAATGGAAATAGAAGGACACGTGCGCTAGTCAAGAAAACACCGACGAGATCCGAGACCATCAGAGTGGGGAATGAAGGTATACAGAGAACAGACGTCTAACAAGAAAAGACGGTAGGAGTGGTCTGCTGAGAGTCAGATAGAGGAGAAAGTTAAAAGAGCATGATACGTGTCTTTGACAAAGAAGGGAAAATTCGATAGGCTGGAAAATGTTATCGAGGAAGTCAGAGATATGTTCAGTAAGACAGGAACAGGCCGAGACAATGGGTCTGCAAGGGTTGTTGATCTGATGAATTTTGAGGCTCATATAGAATATGTGGCAGTAAGGGCAAGAAGAATGAGAAGTCTAACATGAGTTGGTATAGACGAGGTAGAAAAAATGGATGTACGGAAATGATGTGCATAGGAAGGGTCAAAACAGAAAGAGGTTAGGCTCATTTTTTCTCAGCATCAGGCAGAAGCGTGAGAGACGTCGGAACAGAAGCAGGGCAGCCATATTGAAGGCGACCACTAGTTAAAAGAGCATATATATCGTCTCTTAGATATCCCGAGTCCGGGTTGTGTAGACATAAGCCTCAATATATAGGTAGGCTGACGAGTTCCGACAATAGTACAAGGAAGAAGGAGCGGTGATGCTCAATTCTGAAGGAAGGGTACGTAGAGTAGTTATGACAATTTGATGGTGGATAAGTGTGCTAAGATAGCGGCCACCATAATCAGCAAAAGATACATTCCCCTGAGTCAGTCCGGTATAACTATCTTAATAACCTGAGCGCATTCCAATAATATAACTGTACTGTCCTCAAAGGGACAATATGCATAAGACAGTGAAATTCTGAATCACATGGGTGTATGGAAGCTAATAGTGTTCAAGAGAGCAGAGTCGGATGGACCCAGAGTGTTGGAGGGATCACCGACGATATTTGTTATACATAGTGTAAATAAACATTTGGGCACTCCTCCGGATAGCGGTCCCAAATGAATCGATACGGTTTGTGTTAGAAAATTTCCCATACAGGGCCTCATTTTGACATATAATTTTAAAAAAAATATATACGAGAAGAAATGAATGGGAAACTACTCTTGAAACACAGAAATTGCCAATCTGATCAATGTATTGATAGAGTTATAGTTGAGCAGATAGATTGAATTTATTTTCTGTAAGCTGGAGGCAATTGTGAAAGTAATCCTTGTGTTGAAAACATTTTACCGCCTAGAGTTCCATAGCCAGTTACGTGTATTTAGTACCTGACTGTACGGGTTAGATGGTAATGTCTGAATCGATAGTCATTTGCTTCAGTGGGAGAGTAAAAAGGTAGTCCCATAGCAGATACTACCGTAGGGGAGTGAAGTGTTAGAGACCTCACTATACTAGGTCATGCATACAGAGGTGGGGTGACCAGTACCTTTCCTTACTGCCTTTTCCTTCCCTAACTCAAGTGAGAAGTCAGGTACCCATTTACAGCTGGGTAGACTGAATCGGAGTTTCTTATTAATCGGTGTGTAGCAAGCCACTGTAGCCATTGGATTTTGTTGTTCATTAACGTATACAAGTCACTAGGTCTGACATCAACAGCTGTTAGTTGTTGAACTGGTAGAACATTGTTGCTGATCTGTGTCGGAGCTGATGGTCTACCTGGCATTATTAATATTTTTTATCTCAAATGCACAAATTAGAAATTAAAAATTGTGGGTGTCTCAGTGTGTGCGACGGAACGAACGGAATAATTTGTCATCTCTTTGTTACTTTCACAATTGCCTCCACGGCTGGCGGAGTTGTGGATTAAAGTTGCTACCATAAGTGAAATGGGTTCATTTTCGATACAAGACAACAGGAGGCTGAGACGCTTGGGAGTCATGACCCAAGTGGGCCCGCCCCCCTTAGAGTGTAAAGGAGTATACTGGGCCGAAACACTTGTCGGATGGGGGGGGGGACTACTTCTGATGATCAGATTGCCTCCTGTTGTATCGCTCTGTAAAGAGTTTCCTATCATCATATCAATTTATTCACAACTTGTAATTTTAGATTTTTTTTCCTCCCCTTTTTAGGTCTACATTCACGTGGCTACACAATGACAGGTGTTTATAACCTGGGCTGAACTTTCAATGTTCATTATTTATGAAAATATTCACAGCAGCATAAATATGAATTTTTAGTAAACGGCTCCTGGGTCGACCCAGCCCCAATTGGGTACCAGAGCAACTCTTGGAAGGTTAAGGCGGCCGGCGTGATGCTGACCACATCACCCCTAGTGTGCCGATGGTCAAGAAAGTATGGGCCTAACATAGGGTTCCCATAATGTTTTGTTTAAAAACCGGGACATTTCCAAATTTTTACCTAAAAACCCAGGGACATTTTGTAAAAAAACGGGACATGTTAAAAATTAAGGCAAAGCACAAATAAATCTATTATATATTATATGTTGCACTTAAAATAAGATACTGGTATAAAAATACACACATTAACAAACACAACTTCCACTTTAAAAAAGAATTCTAAATTTCAAACATACTTAATTAGAAAAATCGCACCTTTAAAAAATACACAATAGTCAAGTTTATAGTTCAGATTCATCAGAATATTTATCAGATTTATTTTTTAATAAGTTTTTTTTCTTCTGATATTTGGACATAGAACTCAGCACAAGAGAAATCCTTAAAATGGGTCTTTATAATGGTTAAAGCTTTCACTGTCTCAATTTTAAGTCTGTTCTTTTCGTCGGTCCAAAGCGCATTTATTAAATGAAAAAACACGTTCAACAGCTGCATTGAATCCTGGCAGTGCCGAACAAAAACTAACTAGGCATTTCAGGTTCTCAGCATTTATATCCTGCTTTGTAAAATGAGCGAACATCTCACACCATTTTTCACTGACACTTTGATCCTTCAGTTCACTCCACACATCAAATTTGCTTTCACAATATTTTTGTCACACATGCAAACTCATCAAATAAGTCCTCTTCATTCACGGTAAAATTTGGTGACACTGTCTTCATGAATATGTAGCTTTCTTGGATGTTCTTCCTAGTCACAGACTTCTTTCCCTTCAAATTGATCCAATCCATAGACTGAAGAGGCGTAAGAAATGGTGTACACCACTCCTGAATATATTCAATGCAGGTGTCATAGAAATCTACTGCATAGCTTTGAAACTTTTCAACTGTTATGTGTCCTTCTTTTTCTAATTCTTGCAACTGATTTCTCACAATAGTGGTAAGAAACTTTTCTGCCTTCCTGTAGTTTAATTTTTCCACCAGTTTGTTTACATCATCCTTCACTTCAATTACTGTTGTCTCTTGCTTTTCAACACATTTGATGGTATCAGAAAAAGTTTTTAACTGGCTGGCAATGAAATGCAGGAGTGTAATTGAAAGTGGATTTTCAAAGAAATTTTTGAGACTGGTAGGACATTTGTGAATGGAAAGGAAATATGACTTTAATGCAGGGAAAATGTCAATAACTCTTTGGACTGCAGGCAAGAGAGAGAGCCATCTTGTCTTGCTGTTATCCAAAACAGTTGTATATTCTGTATTGGTGAATTCGCAAAATGATTTGAGTTCCTCAACTCGTACACAATAAATGTGGAAATGCTAGTAAATCTTGATAAAAAAAATTGATAAAGTAACACTAAAAAAACACGGAATAAAATCCGTTACCCAACGATTTTTTTTTCAGGAAGGACCCTTAAAAAGCGGGACATTTGGAATAAATTCGGGACACCGGGACATTTTATCAAAAAAAAACGGGACTGTCCCGGGAAAAACGGGACGAATGGGAACCCTAGCCTAACACCATATTCCCACTAGGCCCATGCCTCAATGGGCGTGTAACGGGATCCTTTACGTTTTTTTTTTTTTTTAACCTTTTTAGGTCGCCCCTGAACCGGCATTTTTAGAATGAGGCCCTGTAAGGGAAATTTTCTAACACAAACCGTATCGATTCATTTGGGACCGCTATCCGGAGGAGTGCCAACATTTGTTCCAGATGAATGAGGCGTCCCCATGACTGTACCAGAGTTGCTCCGTGGTATTATGTGGTCACTAAGTGTGTGCTGTATATCAACGGCAAACATACGGAGAAGTCAATTACTAACGCTTGAGGCACAAGATCCTGGATAGACAAAGTATGTGTGCACCAACTAACTGTTAACCAGCGCTGCCACAAATGCAGGCTTGCCCAAAGAATTTTCATAAATCCTAAGATGAGATGCGCTGGGGGACAGAGCTTTAATGGTGATGAGCTGTTTAATAGTGTTGCGTGCAGTGCGATTGTTAGAGGCATCGTTTGTCCTGGGGCTGAAATTGCAGCCTTGAATTAACTGGGCATTATAAACGGGAAATTTCAACTCCGATTACAAGATCTAATTAAGTGGATTTCAAAGAAACCTCGGACATCAATACTTTGTGTTAGTGCTTCATTAACTCTGTATTATTTAGAATACTGCGAGAGTGTGTATTTAATAACACAATAAAAAGGAAAAAAAAAGTTAGTACTCACCATGCACGTGACTGGAGGACGTGGTGAATGTTGGTGCCCTACTCTTATTGGAGTTCGGGGAATGGAAGGGTGATGAATAAATACATAGATATAATGTAACATTCTGAGAGTTTTTCTCTCTCTTTCTGTCTCTCTCTCTCGCTCTTTCTCTCTCTATCTCTCTCTCTCTCTCTCACTCTGCTTGTGTGTATTTGGGTTGGGTGTGAAAGAGAGGGAGAGAGAAAACAACTATATAAAAGCATGGGGCATATGTCCGTGCATAACTCTAATGTAAATAAAGAAATCCTATTAAAAACTAGGAATGAAAAGAGAATTAATGATGTCCAACTTAGACAGATATAATAGTCTAGTCGAATCAAAAAAACATCTTGGTGAAAACCACAATTAAAGGGAGATTTGAATCCAAACATACTAGAGAAAAACATCGCTTTAAGTGGGAAGATTACATCAAGAGATGGACATGAATCCGTCTATAGGAGTGGCCATCAAGACAAGAGATAGCGGAGAAAGGAGATCCATTCCAGACAAACAGATGTGGAAATGGCAACTGATGACACTTTCATATCACTATTGTAAAGGTTATGGTGTAAACGATTGTCACGGTTTGCCTCCACTTAGCTCTGCAGTAGTGGTCCAACAGTGGCCAAAAATCAAGAGTAACTAATGTGCCTCTCTAGGGAGCCACTACAACATCTGATCCCCTGGCATGAAGCCTACACCAAGCTCTATACTCCCAATGATAGCCACTACTACATATGAACCCCTGGCATGAAGCCTACACCAAGCTATATACTCCCTAGGGTAGCCACTACTAAATATGATACTCTGGCATGAAGCCTACACCAAGCTATATATTCCCTATGGTAGCCACTACTACATATGTACCCTGGCATGAAGCCTACAGCAAGCTATATACTCCCTATGGTAGCCACTACTACATATGATCCCCTGGCATGAAGCCTACACCAAGCTCTATACTCCCTATGGTAGCCACTACTACATATGATCCCCTGGCATGAAGCCTACACGAAGCTATATACTCCCTAGGGTAGCCACTACTACAACATATGATCCCCTGACATAAAGCCTACACCAAACATTTACACGTTCTTGCAGCAGTGACATCTGTAGCTATTTGTTGTACTAGAACAGGTTACCATCCCCATGCCCAACCTCACGTTATTCGCCTTGTACGACATACAAGAGGGAGCAGTATTCCAATAATTTTTTTGTCTCACCAGAGACCCCCGAGAAACACACGGGACAATATGTAGAACTATGACTCGTAAATATTCAACCATTTCAAACGGCGGCCATATTTGTTGTTCTCATGGGGGAACAAAATTTGATATCACTCTGTGAACTCTAGGCATTCAGAACTCCTGTTTCATTTGAGTCCGTAATTTGACAAAAGCAGACGGGAAACATTAGCCTTTTGTCGCAATGGATTTTATCTAAATTGTTATAAGGCTTTAGCGGAGCAGTTACTAATAAATATTCAAACGGTTAGGAAAACATTCGCGGAAGCAAAATTCGAAACCACACCGTGAACTCATTTCTGGTCGGAAAAAGACAAAACAATAGCCCAGCGATTTGATTTGCTGCGTTAGCGGTTTGATGGCTTTGAGTTCCCTGTCCGACACGGTCCATGGCATTTAATTGCAATTTACACTCGCGCAGGTGACAATCAGTTAACATGTCATAATGGCACCGCGGTTTTTATGATTATGTCTAGGAACGTCGGGGAGAGGTTTTGGGTGAAACTTCAGCTTTGGGCTCAAAGGGATAAGTCCTGAGAATGCTCAAACAAGGTCCGGTCTGATAAATGAGAAAATTAATATGAAACAAATATAAAGGTATGTTATAAGGCACTCATAGAAAATAAAGAAGTAGAACATTAGCTATACTTGTTTCATATTAATTTACTGTTTACAGGCCTCGTGGTTTCCCTGATAAATGAGAGCTGATTTTAGTCTTTACTCTGGCACGGTCTGGTTGTCTTCTTGGCGCGAACGAATTTTCACAGTGTTCTAACCTAGATAAAGTGTCAGGTTACATTACCTGCTTCTCTCGCATTTGTTTGATACGATGTTAAGCAGGGCTCCAAACGGAAGGAGTGTTTCAAACACGCGTATTTTGTGGTTTAATTCAAATTATTTCCACATGGCCATTTCTGCACTTTACTGCAGAGGTCATGTCTCCCAAACATGGAATGAAAACACCCGATCCTCTCTTTGCAATGTTTTCTTAAATACAACATCCTACTTTCAATATACGTAATATCTTTGTAATAAGGTTTACCGGAAACGATTATGTCATTCTTGTCTGTCCAGAAATGTGTCGCACAGGCGAGTAATCTAACTACCTGTCGCTTGCGCAAATAAATTCTTCGTTTACCCATCTGGTTGAGGAAGGCACATCAGCTTTATCAGCGATTAAACAAATTCGCTTGGCGATTTTAGTGCAAATCCATAGCCTGATGTCGGGCAAACCCGAAATTTTCCAACATGATTGTAGGTTAATATTATCTAATCCGTCTCCTTTTCCAGCAGGGATGAACGGGTAAACAAACAGACATGACAACTTATCACTGAGAGGAGTGTAAGATGATTTGAAATTACTAAATATCTGTTTAATAGTAGAGAAATAACCCCGAAAATTGCAAGTACTTTAGTATCCAAAAAAATGTAACTAAATACTGCTGGAGAAGAAAAGAGATCGACCTAGTAATTATTTGACAGCCATCTGCATTGTGGGAGCCGCGGTAGCACAGTGGTTAGTGCACTGGCTTCCTAGCTCGGTGATCCATGATTCGATCCCCAGTTGAGGTGGGATGTTTAGACAGCAAACGGCTCCTGGGTCTATCCAGCCTCGTTAATTGGGTACCAGAGCAACTCTAGGAAGGTTAAAGCGGCCGGCGTGATGCTGACCACATCACCCCTAGTGTGCCGATGGTCAAGAAATTATGGGTCTAACACTATGTTCTCAATATGCCTCAATGGGCGTGTAACGGAATGCTTTACCTACCCCCTCCCCCCTCCCATCTACACTGTGGTGTAATTATATGTTTCTGGTTATAGTCTGTTCAAATGATAACCATGAAGTAAAAACTCTTGTTTGTGCGCAGTAGTGCTGTATAAAGGTTGAAATGAATAGATTGAAACAAAACACGACACGAAGATTTCAATGCTTAATTTTTTTTAAAGGGGAGGGGTTCTCATTTTGAGGTGTTTAAATTAACCCCCTCGTTTCCACACCTTACAATGTATTTTAAATTGAAACCTTGAGAATACCACAATAATAAAAACTAATTGAAAACCAAACAGCAATTTTTCAGTAATATTAATGCATATGAAAATGACAGTCTAATTATATAGTTTGAAAGAACTGTAGACAAAAAGGGTGTTCTGTGACAACAGTGACTGAAAACACTGTGGAAGTGAAACCAGACGTTGTGTTCCGTTTACTCTAGTGAGATTTCTACGCTTTTGTGTCCACTGGTGTGAATGGTTTCTACCTGAAGTTTTACTGAGATAATGTTTCTGTTCTTTGTTTTACGTGTGTTTAATGACAGGCTTAACGATCTAGAGTTGAAGGTTGATTTTGAAAATTAGCAGTAGTGTGTTGACGACAACGGCAGTTTTTGTTAATCGAGCCGCAAGAATGAAATTAGATTCAGTTGTAAGTGGTATAGGAACTTGGAAAATAATACTGGAGTGTGTGCAGCTGTGTATGTGCACCACAGCACGTCTGGTTCGTGGGAATCAGCCAGAGGCTATCGTGTTTGATTGACATTTGATACTCATGCATCGTATGCACTTCGTTGTTCTCGCATGATTCTGGTAAATAAAATGTGGTACTGCTGATACCAACATGTCGATTCGATGATCCATCCCTGGGGACAGCAACCAGTGTGAGACGAAAAACTTGATTCGTTACATTTTCTTGTGCCATCCGTTAATTCATTCATAAGTGCTCTTCGCTTTCTAATTTCTACCTTAGACAGTGTTATTTATTTTCGCTTCATACTTTGCACTTTCTTCCTTCAATTCATGTCAAGTGTGGGCCTAATTGAACAACCTTTGTAAGATTAGACTTTGGTGGGGCAATATTGGCCTTGAGTCATGGAGATCAGTTTGATGTAGTAATACCAGGTGTTAATAGGAAGGTAACGACAGTGAATTGGAGCGCACGTTTTACAACGAAGACAAGAGGAGATGGCCACAGTGAGTTTGTTTTATCACTAATACGGTTATTGTTACCTCCGATTGGTGCCTGCTAATTTTTCATTTGCACAAGAAAGTGTCGGAAACTATCAGTCTGGTGACAGATTAAAGACACGCGATGACGATAACGAACGGAAATTTTGAAGCACGGAAGCGTTGTAATCGCCTCCAGCCAGATTTTCAACTGATGGATTATTACAAGAAAATGAAATCTTGAAAGATTTTATCAGTGTCAGATTTATGAAGTCGTGAGTGTAAACATGATGAAAATCAACGGAAGAGACAATACCTTATGTGGCAGTGAATTTTGACAAACCAGATTGTATGTGTCACGCAGGAATATTCCATCGTAGTGGGAATAACTCCTACCACAATACGCAAGTTGTTTGCAATTTGTTTGGTATTTGAGATGCTAAAATACACCTCTGATTGAATTCTACCTTCACGGGCCGGATGTTGCTTAAAATCTACAACAGTTTAAGAATACGTCCTCATCTAGAAGTACCGAATTAAAAAGATCTGCTTGCTAGAAGGTACCAAGAGCTTTCAGGGAAGCACTACTTACAAGAGACTAAACTGCCTACTCAAGCTGTACCTGACTTACCACCACATATAAAACTAGAAAAGACCTATAGTACGTTCACAACTTCTACAACCCGCAAATAAAGCCTCATACCTACACTGCTGAATACACTTGCGTATTCACTTGCCATGGAAACCATCAGCCAATATGAAGAAGATATTATCTATGCTTACATAGACGGATCAGTTTTTAAAACAACCACAAATGATGGATTTGGGGCCATAATCATCCCACCCAATACAATAGAACCCATTAAAATTGCAGGCCCCTGTGGTACCTGTTGCACAAACTACGAAGCTGAGATAGTCGCTATTCAGAAAACTCTAACTAGAATCTATGAACTCTGAATCAAACGAAATAGTACCCAATGATGTTGCAGTATTCTCAGACTCGCAGGTTGCCCTCTTGTCAACAGCAAACTGGAAAACCAACTCAATCATTACTATACAGAAGGTTCAAGAAACATGCCACAAAATTATGAATCTGTATAGAACAGAAATCTACAAGGAAGAATACCTGACCAGATTAACATCACACCGAATGATGTTGCCGTTAGACTGGCAAAGAAGGGAGCAAAAATGACACAAATTGATCAACCATTAAATATATAAACAACAACACAAATGATCCAAAACAACTGTGAAGAGGATTGACTGAACACGTGATCACAGGCTAAAACGCCAAGAAGACTCTTCATACACCTAACAGCACCAAATAAGAAAGATGATTTCAACCATATTGTGATAAACGAGCGCCAAGTCTTAATGTTCTCTTTTCCATTATCTTTCTTTATCTCATTTTCAACCACATTTTGCATTGGCATCGTTGCTAAAATTATCTTGTTAATCACGACTGGAGTTCAAACTGTAACGTAATACGCCTTTGATTTATCCTTACACGTTAGAAATCTTGTGGAACATTAGCTTGGTCATAGACAACGCCTTAGATTTATAAGTCCCCGTGTCAGTATCGTCAGGTGCAGTGGTGCACATTCACAGCTTAAAACACTCCAGTATTATCCAATTTCATACACCACTTAAAACTGAATCCAATTCCAACCTTGGAATATTTATTATTTGGAATAAATAATCCAAATGGTAGCTGTTTAAACATAAGCCGGTCTCTACCTGGCAACACAATAGCCGGCACGACAGACTCAGACGTCAAAGGCCCCGGGACACTGACAAAAACGTATGTTTCCAGATAGTAAAAATACAGCGGCATGGGTCTTAGGTGTGAACAGGGAGATTAAGGAAAACTGTCTCACAAAAGATGACAGTAACAATAAACACAACATTTGTGACAAGAAAATGTGGGTGATTTTTTATTTACCGGCCAATCATAAAACACTCATGGTACGGAATTTAGGTTGGTGGCGAAAACCCTACCCATTTCAGCCAGAGACAGTCGCTGACAGTGCGTGAAAGACGTATGTACAAAACGACACAATATAGAGACCTAGCGATTGGATTAGAGGCAGAGTTTGACATCACAGGCACGATTTGAAAACATATGGGTGATTCAGCAATTTAATGTACAGCGGAGTCCGCCAGAGAGCAGCACAGTTTCAGCAGCGTAGTCTAGAAAATATCCCATATCTTTGCCTTTCATTAATTCAGTGTGGATAAAATAATATATATATGTGGTGTATTGTGTTCTTAACCCTATTCAATTCTTGACTTTTTAAGATTTTTGTTGTTGAGGTTTTTAGGTAACATTAAAAAAACACATGTAAACTATTTTTAAATATATTAAACCTATCAGTTTGATAAATCAATGTGTTTGGAATTGAACGGACCTTAGTATAGTTGTAGTTAATTTGGGATTTGTTTTACCTTGCTTAAGTTAATTACATAATTAGGTGCAGAAAAAAAAAAAAACATTTACACACACTGAAATATTCAAAGAAGAAACAAAACTAGCAAATGCAATATGTACAAAACAGTGGCTCTTATTTAAGAGTATGTCTAATTTTGTATATCATTTGAACAAACAAACGAATTTGATCTAATAAATGTAACATGAGGAATCATTCATTTATAAAGAAAGGCCGCTGCTACCTTTTCGCCCCACGCCACAAGCGCGTTGTTTTGGTAGACGGTTTTTCTAGGTAAGAAAAAACTCGTTCAAATGAGAAAAAAAATGATGCCGTCTGCACGCGTTAGAATCTAAAGCCTAGCAGACGCAATTTGTAGTTTAAAAATAAAACAAAAAATACGCCACTAGTTGACACAATGTAAGATATTGGACACGGAAACGACCTTAGCTCTTGTCAGAAACAGACGTATCACTAACGTTCTACGGGAGATAGTCGTTTTGATTTGAATATAGCGGCAAAAGCCGTGAACGAGTAGTAAAAACAAATTTCAAGCCTAACATAGAAAAAAAATTATGTAATTTCTTAATAATAGGTTTAGAATAATAAAAGTTAGCTAGTTTGATAGCCTATCTTTTCCTGAGAAATAATATACTTTCAAATAAAAGGACGAACAGATGAATCAGAAGTTATTGACAAAAGAATGATTTGTTCGATACAGACTCGCAAACACATGTTAGTTCTGTAGCCTCTAAAAGTTACATTTTGACGCGTCCTTGAGACGAAGGCAGAAAAAAAAATTACATGTGGACAAGGGGGAGACAAGGCGGATAGAATCTAAAAATAACTTAGCATAGAAATCTTAGAAATAAGTGAGACAAAATTTGTGTAGTTTTTTTATTTGTAGTTGGTCCAAAACCAAGTGTAATTTTGGGAAAACCCAAGTTCGGACCGACCGACAGACAAAAAAACACTACACACTAGACCGAAACTGGACCCAAATTGGACATTTGTGTTTGAATTTTTAAACTGTAGAGGGGAAGTACTCTTATTGGACAAAATAGTTAATGTTATTGAAAAAATGTGACGGCAAGTTGCCATTTTTTGAAGACTGTCCACATAAGCAGATCGTTGATGCTAAGAAGTTTGTCGTCCATTAACTATATATGATAATACAAGTTGGACGCCCTAGTCTAGCCAGCAGCTCATCTGAGTTTGTGCTATTTCAACGTATCTGTGTGTTTTATTCTGAATTGTGGTAAGGCTAAAATTATTAACCTTTTATTTAAACAATACTGAGTGATTGATACTGCCGTATGACGAAAAATGATAACGACAAGTGAGTACTTATTCTAGGCCCCCAGCCGACTGTTCCAGGGCCTAGAGGTTGAAAGATAGTATGATAAACTATCAGAAAGGTAGAATACCGATGTTTCTTTTCAGATGGTCAGGTGGAAACAGAAACATATCACCCACCTTATTATATGGTCTTTTCAGATGGTCAGGTGGAAACATATTACCCACCTTATTATATGGAAAAAAGAAAAGAGATTAATGAAAATATTTCAGATGCAGTGCAGTCCATAGAGGAATGGGAAACTAGTGCTACTTGATAACAGCCTTGATGTGGATGTGCTGGGTCGGTCAGAGAGATCTGACCCTGTCTCTTTTATGCCATGTATTATTGATTGTAGACATGGTGAATTAGGTAGTATGTTAAGACCTAGCCTAATTTTGTGGTTTCAGAGTTTCTTTATCTGGCCCTGTGCTAGTGCCAGATGTTCTGGAGAAGTCCAAGTTGTATGAAATGAGATGCCTATGATACTACCTCAGAGCATGTGAGGAGTGGGCCTAAGAAACTACTTTCTTCCACCGTCATAGGCCAGTTAAGTATTCAGACCTGGCCTGCTGAGATTCATCAACTACAATAATAAAAGTTAAACTACATTGTGAAAAAAAGAAACTTGTCCACCATTAATCTTGTTTAAAAACCAAATGAACACTGTTAAATAGAGACTGGGTATGATGAAAATACCCCGACCCGACATCCAGCATTAGATTCCAAGAGACTTTTTTAGTTTAGTAATAATATTAGCAAATTTAATTTACATATATGTACAAGTCTTTCATGTGATTATTCAATTATATGTACTTCTATTGACATTAATCTTTATTTGATTTAAAAGTCCTGACCAGAAGAAAACTTGGTTCAGGACAAAATAAATTTTAAAAAAATTGTAATTTCTAAATTTTAAACACAGTGTTAATTGACTTGATCATAGAGATTAATATTAGTGTTTGTTTGTGTGTATGTGTTTGTGTATGTTATTACCAGCACACCACATTTCATTACCTTAGACATTAGACGTAGCTTTTAGACATACTAGTCAAGAATAAGTCTGATTGAGGTCATAGGTGGTAGCAGCAAGGTACTCTGTAAACTCACATAAACTGTTATCCTCAGGGACCTTCACAGCTGACCTCAGTCAGTACACTAAGTAACCTAGCAACCACACTTTATAACATCAAAACCCACCATAGTATTAATAAATACATTTATTTAATTATTGAGTGGAAATGGGTAATAACTGTGCATTTGTACATGATTATGATGATATTACAAAATAAACTCTAAACTCTTTAAAAATGCATTAAACCAATAAACATTATGCATCTATATGTTAGACGATAAATAAACTGTGTGTTTATGGTACTGTGTTTGTAGCGATAATTTATTACAATTTAATTATTCAAGGTCAAATTAATTGCAGAAATGGTCATACAAGTGTTTCACTTTTAGACTGCTTAACTTTTAACTCTCTAAATTCCCCATTAAATTTTGTTCTTCTAGTAACCTCTGAATATCCACTAGTTGTATTAAAATTAGACAAGATAGAAACTGTTTTATTATCTCTCCGTTGAACTGCTAACATCTTCATCTCTCATATGCAGTACATGTCACCGCGAGCTGATTTTGTTTTCATACGATTTTATTTTTTTAGGCTGGAAAACCTTTCCTGTTTGTTTGTAATAATTTCCCATGATCAAACACCTTCCTTTAAAAGATATTGTAAAAATTGTACACTAGTGAAAAAATTACTTTAAAAAAATAGGCGCTAGCCTTGGTTAACATGACACTTTATGTAACTGTCTTTTTCTCTTGTTGAGGTGAACACTGGCACAAGACAGCATACATGTTGTTAGGTGTGTAGTGCTGGCATATGATGAGCTGAGTGTGGGTGCGAATGAAGGCGCGAATGTGTTTAGGCTCGTATATGTTGTGTAATGCAACCCATACACTCACATGCAGTAGTCAAGGATGCTTGAACACTGCTGGCACGTTTCAAAACATTTATTGACGGTAACACACATAGCATCAACAGGAACAGTCAGTGTAAACAAGGTCATGCTGACCGGAAATCGTTAGAGATACATCAGGCATTCAAAAAGGCTGGTAAACATTCCAATATTCGTACGTGGTCAATAATATAATGTTCTTCGATGACAGTTCATAATGCCGCTTTGGTATCTCTGACTAAACGCGTCAGATACCTTAATCACTTTGACATACAGGTACAACTTGGCATTCCCCGCCAATTGCACATTATCAGGCTGTAATATATTAGCCTTAACACAGGCCTCGTTATGACGTCATCTGTATACTTCTTCTAAGCAGGTTAACATCAACCCTGCAGTAATGCTTATGTAGACATAAATACCGCCAATCTGCGGTTCCCACAATATAACTTCGTCACTGGACTTCTGGATGATATAAAGACTAATAGTCTTGGATGGCTACCTTGAGCGCAAAATATAAGTTCTGAAATGTAGGACCGGTGAGCTGTAGTTCACAGACTAGGTAATCCTTCAACATGTTCTGCCACCGAAAGCATAATAATGAAAAAAGTCGGTATTACCTGGAACCGAATCCTCAGAACACAATAAGGAACTCTGTCGTCATTCCGACGCACAGAGATTCACTGGGGAGACCTGCCAACGCAGTCACTTCGAAGATTTTCCCCGAAAACACAATGGACTTCATGTCCCGCAGAAGCCAGCTTACATCACGGCCTGACGGAAGTCTATCCACTTCGCACTTCAAACCTGCGCACGGGCACAAGCCCGAACTGTTTACCTTTGACCCTATCTTCATACAGGTCAAACCCCAAAGGATGAACCAACAGGGAAGACAACCCCTAATCAACCTGACACTGCAAGGTAAAGACACAATTATTCACCTTTGACTAGGGTGAAAAAAACATACGACAAATAACTTGACATATGACTCCGTCGAAAATGACAGCAACATATTACAACACCCCCCCTGTAAAAAAAAAAGATACATTTTTTTCTCAAATTTATTCATGAGCAAGATAGCACGATTATCAATTATGCGCTCATGAAAGAATGACCATACTATCAGGTACAATGGAGAGATTAAAAATCATCTCTCACCATAAGAGAAACTATTTCTCAAAGCAAAACAAATTCAGGAGGTATCATTAAAGAACCTGAGTTGCTGGCATTACCAAGACACATATCAAACCTTATTAAATACTATAATTATAGCAATATACAAATATCATGAATTACAATGCTATATTAGCAACATATCACTAATGGATGGACAAAATCAAATTTGTTAAATTCTTTATACATCATCCAAATAGTAAAACATTTGTATTACAATATATTAGGATATTAAGTACAGACAAAAGTCTGAAAGTGTATCAGGAAATCTAGGACACAAGATTTAATTGGAATCATGTGGGCATCTAGACAATATAACCGCGATCACATTATCCGAACCACGGATAGCTCGCACCGTGAAATGGAAAGGCTGAAGAGCAATAGCATAACGAGTAGATCTCGAGCTCTTCAAATCCTTACTTTGCATAGCCGTAAGAGCTTTTTGGTCGGTTTCCATAAAGAAATGCGCGCCCAGAAGGAACCTTTGTAGCTTAAGAATAGACCAAACCATAGCCAACAATTCACGGTCTAAAACCGAGTAATTCCTTTCTGCCGCATTCAGCTTCCTAGAGATATACATTACAGGATGCAGAGTTCCTGAATATTCCTGCATTAGTGCCGCTCCAATCCCAGTGGAAGAGGCATCACTACGAAGGACAAAAGTCTTATCAATCGTTGGTAGTCTTAAGATAGGATGAGATGAGAACAAATTCTTAACCTGATCCAATGACGATTGGCATTCTTGGGACCAACGCACCATATTAGGAGAACCTTGTTTCAATAACGATGAAAGTGGTGCCATAATGGAGGACAGATTCTCAATGAATCTTCCATAGAATTGTATCAATCCCAAGAGACTACGCACTTGATTGTTTGTCTTCGGAACCGAGATATTTAATATCTTCGAAATGTTTTGGTCCTCTGTCTTCAACAGACCATGACCAACCCGATGACCTAGGAAAGAAATTTCACTAAACCCAACAAATGCTTTAGAGGGTTTTGCAGTCAAAATATGCTCACGTAGAGTAGATAGCAATTCCTTTAGACCCAAATAGTGTTCTTCCCAAGTATCGCTGAAAAGACAGATGTCGTCTAAATATGCGATGACATCTGCACTATCTGATAGAATTCGTCGCATCATGCGCACGAAAGTCGCTGGGGCGTTCATAAGCCCGAAAGGCATAAAATTCCACGGAAATAGACCCCTAGATGTTGAAAAAGCAGTGAGAGGTTTGGCGTGTTCCGTCAAAGGGACTTCCCAGTAACCTTTCGACAAGTCTAGTTTAGTAAAGAATCTAGCTTTGGAAAGTCTAATAAGTAGATCATCTAATAAAGGCATAGGTTCAGCATCGAACTTCGTAACTTGATTTAATTTTCGATAGTCAACGCAAAGGCGTATGTTATTGTCTTTCTTTCGAACAATAACTATCGACGAAGAATAAGCTGAAGTAGATGGTTCAATTATTTGCAGTTGAATCATTTCATCCAATTCTTTCTCGACCTGTGCTTGAAAATGAACAGGTATAAGGTATGGTCTTACTCTGATCGGATTACGATCAGTAAGTATGATGTCATGTTCAATGACACGTGTGTGTCCAGGAATGTCAGTAAGGACATCCTGAAATGATTGTAGCGTAGAATATACTTGACGCTGTTCCTCAAGAGACAAATTCGAAGAGACGGTAACGTTTTTCCATGATTCCGTAGAATTACGTGGAATCGCAGGAAGAGGTAAGTTAACGTCAGAAAAAATAGTTTCTTCATCCTGTATAACGGACAGGGATGAGATGTGACCATGTTGGACTGGAGAGTCGTCCGTCGCCTGGAAAATAGGCTGCAAATAGTCTGGTCGTTCAATAAACTCGGTAAGCATATTTATATGAAAGGTTTTATGCTTTCCATCCACATCGACAATATAATCGACATCGGAAATTTTGAAGACTATAGTGTATGGACCTTTCCACGAAATGAGAAGTCTGTTCTCTCTTGAGGGAAGTAAGACAAACGCTTTGTCTCCAGGCCAAAGTTGACGTAGGCGTCTTTTCTTGTTAACAAATCGCCTAGCCTTTTCTTTCGCAAATTCGGAAGATGAAGTTGCTAATCTGCACGATTCGACATTTTTTTTCCCTAAGGGCAATGACATATTCATATGACGATTGTGTATCATCGTCAATATTATCGGAATTTATCAAATCGTGTAACAAGGACATCGGACCGGGCGGTTTCGCGCCAAAGACAAGTTCGAAAGGAGAAAACCTTGTATGCTTGTTGGGAACCTCTCTATAGGCAAAGAGAGCTGCAGGTAGGACCCTGTCCCAATCATCAGGATGACCCTCCGTTATCTTGCCAAGTAAGTTCTTTAGTGTCCTATTAAGATGTTCAACCAATCCATTGGACATTGGATGATAAATACTACTGAGAGACCTTTTAATGTCTAGCGTAGCCATTATCTGAGACATAGTGTCCGAAATTAATTGAGTGCCGTGGACTGACAATATTTCCCCGGCTAATCCCAGACGAGAAAATATGAGCCAAAGAGCGTCAGCGATATCGACAGTTGATATGCTCTTCAGAGGAATAGCCTCTGGCCAACGCGTGCACATGTCAACGCAAGTAGGGATAAATTGGTATCCTCTGGCTGACTTAATCTTAAACGGGCCAATAATGTCTATAGCCATTTTCTGAAACGGCCGAATAGGAATATCTGCAGCCTGAATAGGTGCAGCATGTCTTGGACCTCTAGACTTGACCTCTTGACAAATTTTGCAAGATCGGCAATAAATTCGTATGTCTTTATTAACAAATGGCCAAAAGAAAGACGCAAGGACTCTAGTTTTAGTTCTGGAAAAACCCATGTGTCCAGCACACTGAGAATCGTGTGCATGCTGAAGAATTAAGGCTCTCATACACTTAGGCACAAGAATTTGCGAGTGCATAGACTTGTCCGAGTGTTGTACCATCCGTACCAATATACTATTCCTCATAGTGATATACGATTTTTGATTCGTATTCTGATTGGGATCCCCTTTCTTTGCGAGAAGGAAGAATTTCTTCAAAGAAGGATCCTCTTCTTGACGTTTAGCAAACGAGTCATGGGAAATCACCAAGTGCTCGTCTTGGCTATCAACTCCATTACTATCATCAAATGAAGTTGGGAAATTAAGAGCTTGGGCTCTTGTCACCACTGCATTGACCGTTTGAATGTTTTGTTCTTCCCAAATAGAAATTCGTGGCGGGGTGCATTCCTTAACCCCATGAATACGACCGATTATAAGATCCGCAATAGGATTAGGAAGAAGACACGCGTGGACATCTCCTGTAAAGAAGGGAGTGACAATCCTAATGATAGCAGTAGGATAACTTTCCATGGTACCACCAAATGTAACACATTTGATAGTTTTTCCAGTGGCACAGCAAGGATCTATCAGAGACTCCCTAACCCCGACGGTAGTACATCCCGAATCGAAAAGTACTGAGACCAGCCTATCATTCACTAAACCGTTATGCAAGATGAGAGATCCTCTCCCATCATGCGCAACTGTAGCAGGTAGAGCAGGATGAGGGTGACCACAAATTAGGGTAGATACAGTCGATGAGTCGAACAATGTTAAGCATTGGGGCATTCAGTTGCTCCCCCAAAATCGAAAGCACAACCAGTGATAGCCTTAGGGTTACCACTATAATTTACTTGATTACAGGCTCCATCAAACTCTTGTTGTGCAGAGTTTGCCTGTTGGAAAGGTCTTATTTTGTTATGTCTAGGTCTGCAGCGATTATCATTTCCCCTGTAATTGTTATAATATTGCCCATTGTATTTATCATTCCGGTTTGAATCCCGGTTTATAAATTCACCATCGTCATATTCTTGACGTCGAGAATAATTATCTCGAGAGTTCAGATAGTTATTATTGTGATAACCTTTGCGAAAGTGTCTAAGATTATTACCACCAAAATTACGAGAACTACCATCTCGTCTCCAGTTCTTAGAAGAAGAACCATTATATGTTGGTGTCACATAGTATCTTTTGTTGCGCACATGGACTTTGGTGGAATAAACATATATTTTGGTGCGCACATCAGCTTTAAAAGAAAATGGTGCAAAGGGGTGCAGTGGAATATAGTGAACAGGAAGCCTGACAGAGAAAGATGTCAGTTGGCCGGCTTTAGAAGCCGTATTGCATTTTATCGTGCTCTCTTTATGGTCTCTGGGTTTTGTACAGCATTGTTGTATATTCCAAGGGTTGTAGGACTTGTTGATCCAGCCATATGGTTATTGCTGACAATGTATTGCTATTGTTATTGAATTCATACGTGTCTCATTGTTATTATTAAAAGGGGAGATTGTCAGCACGCCTTCGTGTACACTTTGTGAATGGCGTTTACAAGTATGTTGATTGTGTGACCTCTCGCAGTTTGACACGAGCTTAGAGGACAATGTCATGAACGTGTAGATATTATACTGTGACATATTTTGGGGGGCTGTGGTCCTCTATACAGGTGTACGTTAGCATTCCACTTTGTTAGTGACTGGTGTTATTCAGATATTTGTAGTATTGATCGTATTACGGACTCTCTCATAGCAAGTTTATAGTTGTAGAGGCTTTTGTTGGCGATTGGGTTGCATCCCATTATTTGTGATTAAGGTTTTTCTGATGATGACATTTTAAAATGGATTTGTTGTCGGCGAAAACAAGCTACAGGTTCGTGGATGGACATTGTGCAGTTTGAATACTATGAAGCTAACGTTTAATGAGTTCCTGTCTGGCTGAGGCGACGACGACGCTGTCGTATTGTTGGATTAGTTCCATTGTCAGTGATTTGGAGAGCTGATTGTGGGTCTGTCGTAATTGTTGTGGAAAATAGGAGGTTTTAGTTCCATCCAGGCGTAGGCGAAGATGTTTTAAAGTTGTCGGTCGTTGCAGTTGCCTGCTGATTTTTTGGATTATCGGTTGCAAGGTGGTGGCCTACCTGCTGAGAGCACGAAGACGTCGCCTACATTGGTATTTGTGGTACAACAGACTATGTGGATACTACACGTGTGTACCTGCCAGTACACATCTTATAGCTCGCCTCTACCGTGAATACGTTGCCTTGTCTGTGCATGCTTATTGTGCGACTCTGCTGCAGTGACATTTTGTCTGTATGAAAATTTAACTCGTTTGTGAATACTACCGACTATCGTTGTCGTGCTGAGGAACTATACATAATTTGCTGAGCAGCATTATCCGTGAATGCTGATGCTCATATATAGCGTTGGATGAGACAGAACATTGTAGTCGTGCTGATTCATTGTACGTGAATGGCGGATACGACCATGACACATTTTCTGATGCAGTGGTCTATGTTACGCAGCTGATAAAAGATGTGATGTCTTGCTGATGGACTTTATGTCGTTTCTTACTGCAGCCATAATTTGATAACCAAGGATGATTTATAGTCTTCGCTGAGTTTAACAGTTATCATTTATTATGCTGGTATAGCCTATCTTGGACACAGACATAAGAAGGCCAGTTACATTGGTGTGGATTTTTTAGAGCGGAACGGAATGGGAAGATACTGAACATTTACGAACTTTCTTATTACTACACCCATTGGTGGCTTCAAGGCTTCAGATACGAGAATAACTGACGCCGATTCTGGATCTTGCCTTTGAATTTGTTCTGAACATTTTGCCGCAACCGGACAGTGCAGAGTGCACTAAGCGTAACTGATTGTGGCACTAACATTTGTCGGTACTATTTGTGCTTTTGTCTCGTGATTCATTATCATCATTCGATTGAGGACCTGGTATTGGGACGTTGAGGATTCAGTCTACAGAAAGACAGTCATAAATTTAGTTATATTTCTTGTTTTCTTTCCTTTTGCTGTTTACTTTTTTTAAACGTCATTTTATTGTTTGTGTTTCCCTTATTGTCATGTTTTTAATTACTGGTCTACTCTGCTCATCCATTTGAATTTTTGTTCGTTTAGCTCGTTTCTCCATATGCTGGTATTTATTTTGATGCTTTTCTGACTATTTTATCATCTGTTCTTTTCATTGTCTCTGATACTTTCATTTGCAATTTCATTTGTTTTACATATTTAAATTATTTGTGCGGCTTCTTTCTGCCTTTTGATATTGCCTTGCTACAGACCTCGTCGCTTCACTGTCCACTACTGGTTTTCATGCCGTCTTTGTTGTCTTGTTTGTATACATAGTCTCATATTTTTGCAAGTATTCTCTTTCGTCATGTTTTGCTGTCGTATTCTCCTGTTTTCTTCTTGCTATCTTGTACATAAGTTATATTGACAATCTCCTTGTTCTCGTTTGTTAACAGTACGGTTTGTATATAATTATTTGTTTCTATCTCGTATATCTGTCATCACTTTCTTATCGTACTGTTGGTGTTTGTTTGTCAAGTGAGTTCGTGTCTCATCATTATATGTACTGTTCATAGTATATGGATTTTTGATTTCCTTTGTTACCTGATATGCATTTGTAAAATTACGCATTAGTGAAATAAGAGACGGGGTACGGACATTATTTTTTAGCCATTATGCGGATGTCCTTGTCTAAAGCTACCACTGTGTGAGCTTGATATTTATGTCATTGTATCGTGATATTGATTGGGTATAGACAAGCAAGGATTCGTTTCACCGGATCCCTTATTTGGAATTGACTTGTCATACTGTATTTTCACCTGTTGGATGTTTTTAATCAGGTGTATTCGAAACTGCAGGTACATCGTACCCTTCGTCTGCAAATATATATTTCGCGTGTGCAACAATATATTTATTATTATTTTGTAGGGGTATGGATTCAATTTGAGGAATTGGTAACCTTCATGATTTTACTTATTTTGTAGTTTGACACCGCATTTGTATTGCACCTCGACCATAACTATGTCTAGCCTTAAAGATTTTATTGAAATTGGAGAGAAGACAGGAAAGTCTGGGGATTCTTTGCTTGAGTGGGCAAAGGCCGAACACAAAGAGTATGAGTTACAAAAAAAACAAGAAGATGACAGACGAGAACGCTATGAAGAGCGTCAACTATAAAAATTGAAGATTGAAGCAGATAGGGAACTGAAAAAGATTGAAGCAGATAGGGAACTGAAACAGATTGAAGCAGATAAGGATAAGGAACTGAGACAGATTCAAGCAGACACAACATTACCGAATTTTCGGGAGGAAGTAGATAGCATGGACTTCTTTTTGGAGAGATTTGAATCAGTGGCTCTTGCCTGGAGGGCAAGAAAGGAGGAATGGCCTTCACTGTTATCTGCATTGCTTTCCGGCTCTGCTTTAAACACCGTATATAGTTTGCCTGTTGCTGACAGAACTAATTATTATACAGTAAAGACAACATTGCTTAGAGAATTTAAGCTGACAGCCGAATGGTATCGCTCTCGTTTCAGAGATGCGATGCCTAGTGCCGACCAAGATTTTGGCTCTTTTGTCACCAAAATTAAACTTCTCCTTAATAGATGGACAGAGCTAGAGGGAATAAGCAGGGATTTTGATGGATTGTTTGATCTCATGTTGCGGGACAAGGTGTTGTCCTCATGTTGTTCTGACATGGTTGCATTTTTCCAGGAACGCAAACCTAGAGACATTACTGCTATGTCAGAATTGGGGCGGCAGTACGTTACCGCTCACCCTGGTAAGACAATTCACAAGTCATTTTTCCTGAGCCTTTCGCTACATGTGTTGGCAAGGTTATTGGGAAACCTTTCCGGCAACATCAGTTCAAGAGTGCGGACAGATTTGCCAGGAGAAGGTTTGATCGGCAATACTCTAGTGGGCATGGATCTCATGGGAACTATGATAGCTTTAAGGGGTACAGATCTCAAAAAAAAATAATCGTTCTACCGTCAAGATAGATCTCCGTTTAGATACACGGGAGATAGACATGACAGGTCTACTCGGAGGCAGGTCTGAATAGACACTACTAGCGATCCCGATCATCGCTGGTATAGAAGAAGTGGTCCGAGTAAAAGGAATGACAGAGATGACAAACGGGAGCAAGAACTCCTCAATTCACCAAAGGGTAGTCCTAAAAAAGATGATGGTGGTCAGCTTCGCTGTGGCGCGTGTGACGAAAGGGGACATGCTGCAAGAGTCTGTCCAAACAATTCAGAAAAGGCTAATGCTGCATGCGTTCTAAAAACCTTTAATAACGAGGATTGCGAGGGATGTAGGCCTTTGTTTGAGCCTGATGGCAGACCACTACTGATTTGTGGTCATACTCTGCCTTGCCTATCTTCTCTCGATGGGAGCGGAAGCTTAGAGTTACCCCAGGGCATGGTTCAGAACCAGTTGGTGTCTGTGTTGAGGGACACAGGATGCCCTACGATAGGAATGCGCCGATCATTTTTGACGAATCGTGCCTTATTGGGAAGACTGTCGGATGCGTGACATTTGGGGGGAATGTTGAATATTACCCCCTAGCCATTATAGACGTGGATACACCCTTTGTTTCTGGTCGGGTGCAGGCGTGTGTTCTTGAGGCGCCTGTAGTCGATTTGATTATAGGGAACGTGCTTGGGGTTCATGACTGTACCCAGGCCGACATTACAAAATGGCAGGTCGAACGTTCAGTTGTGGCCAATGTGGTGGTCACAAGGGCGTAGACCAGAGCAGACGACAATTCATTGGCGATACAGCGGGAATTACCGACACCTTACGCGGTCCCATGTATTGCCTCCACGGGTCCCGATGTACCAGCATCGGACTTTGTCCAGCAGCAGCGAGCTGATGGAACATTGCAGAAATGTTACACTTTGGCCCAAAATGGTGATGTAAAGTGCACGAAGTCGGCCCGTTACTGGTTTGAGTTGAAAAATGATGTTCTTACCAGATGCTTTTCCAGCGAATTCGAATTCAGGCGCCAGGTGGTTGTGCCTGTTGCCTTTAGATCCAAGGTGTTGCAGGTGGCACACGTTTCACCGTTTGCTGGACATATGGGGGTTGCAAGAACTTGCCATAGAGTTCTGTCACAATTCTATTGGCTGGCATACAACAAAGACATTAAGGTATACTGCAGGTCTTGCAGGGTATGTCAGCCAGTGACACATAAAGGCAAATTACCGAAGGCTCCGTTGCAGGTTGTTGATTTGTTGGTTCGCCCCTTCCAGAAAGTTGCCATCGATATCGTTGGTCCTCTTTCTGTTGCATCAGAGAGAGGCTTTCGTTTTATTCTGACAATGGTGGATCTGTGCACAAGATGGCCCGAGGCTGTGCCAATGAAGACTATAACCTCTCAGGCTGTGGCGGATGCGTTGCAGATGTTATTCAGTAGGTTTGGGTTTCCCGAGGTGATATTGTCAGATAGGGGAGGTCAATTAATTTCCAAGGAAATGGCCGAGATCACTAAATTGTTAGGCAGTTCCCAATCGTTCACCAGCCCTTATCATCCCCAGTCAAATGGGGTACGTGAACGTTTTAATGGCGCATTGAAGGATATGTTGGCAAAGGTCACTGCTGAATTTCCCCAAGAATGGGATAAATTCCTTGCAGCAGTATTATTTGCCTATAGAGAGGCGCCTTAGGAGAGCACCGGGTTTTCCCCATTTGAACTATTGTATGGGGCGAATCCGAGGGGCCCAATGCACATTCTGAAAGATATACTGGTGGGTGGGTGTTCTGATGGGTCCTCCGTTTCCAGTTACGAATACGTCATAAACCTGCGTGACCGTATTGTCAAAGCGTGTGCCGTGGCACGTGATAATTTATCCGTGGCGGGGGCGCGGTACAGGCAATACGCTAACCGCGGATCCAAATTACTGTTCTTCGTTCCCGGTGAAGAGGTATGGCTTCTTTTGCCATCAAAGGAAGACCGATTGAGCATTACATGGCAGGGACCGTTTAAGGTGCTTAAGAAGGTAACGGATGTTGATTATTTAACCCAGGTTCGGAACAATGGCATGTTCTGTGGTCATTAATGAATTGGGTGACATAGGAGATGATATTAATCTCCAGCTGTCTCTCGTTCCCCTTGCTCCTTCTGAGTCTTGGGAGAATGTGCAGATATGTGACGGCCTAACGATAACACAGAAATCTGAGGCTCGATCGGTCATTGGAGAGTTTAAGGATGTTGATGACACCCAATTTATATTATGATTGAGTAATTGGCCGCCAAATGACGCGGGCACCATGAGGTGAGTGATGGTGCCCGTGGCCTGGTTTTGTGAAGTGTGTAGATGATGTACAGTCAAACAATGATCATACAAAAACAGGGCAATCCATACAGAGACGTCAGTTAACTCACGACGTATAAGGTCAATGATGCTTGTAACAGCTAGTGACGTTTTTCTGTATCATTTATTGTGGACGCCACAGTGACAAAATGTATACGCGAATATATAGGTACATCAGACAGTCATTATCACAGCAACAATGTCAGTATAGCAATGGACGGTAGACAGCATCATAATAAATGTGATTCACAGGCATGTCAATACATTATAAGGCTGTAATGTAGTCGGGAAAATTCTCCATCCCTTTCTATCTTAGCCAGAAGATAACCAGATGTATGAGATCAGTTCACTCTCCTTAATCTGACTTCAGCAAGACAGGCACGTCTGCCGAAGTATAAATAATGTCCTCAAAAATATCCTCTAGATAACAAAGGTTTTCCAAACCTAGTTCATGTAACAAAGTAGCAAGTAATGGTCCTTGGGACATGCATCAACCGATGCAGTACAATACAGCGACATGTGAGCTGGGAAAACATCTCGTGACGACGCCTTTCGAAGACAGGCTATGAATCAAAAATCGCTCACGACCAAAAATCGATAGAGTTAATGAAAAGTTAATTTACCTTGCCTTCAGGAAATACACAGAAATATTACGCCTCCCGGCATGTGCAAATACACTAGAGGTATTATCTCGAATAAACGAAATATCCATTAAGAGGACCTCACATTCCTGACAGAACAAAAAATAGCGGAGATCCCCTCTCAGCGAGGCATCTTTCTAGCTATTCAAAATCGCTCACTCGACTGGTGGGCGGAAATCGATCGACCAAGAAGCAAGACCAGTCATGCGCAGTCCAGCGCAAAATGACCACAGCTCAGAACTTAAGACGCAAGGACCTTTACTACGAACCAGCGTAAGAATGATTACCTTAAAAGGATAACCCAACAGGTTGCCAACCGTTTTTCTGAGAAAACGGCCTAGCATAGCAAACTTAACTGCATTCAATACCAACGCGAGGAGACAACTGCTTACCGAGAAAAGTGACTATAAATTTCAAGCAGTTGTTGCCCTTGCGTTACAAAATATATATTGTAATAAAACGATGTTGCGAGAATTTCTCACGCAACATATCACCACCTCCTCCCGATAAAAAAAAAATGTGGAACATATTTTTTTTTTTTAAATATCAAAGAGCATGCGATAAGCTGCTCAAAACGCACGAATTATGCGCTGATAATTAATTAAATTGCCTAACATGAGGCTAAATATAGAGTGTCTGGTGAGGATATACCTCAACAGAAAAATAAATATGTCTCAAAAAATATTCACATCGGGGAGGTGTCACCAACACACATCACGTTAGCATGTAAACACAATATACGTATGCAAGTTACCATAGACATCAATAAATAGCATAATCTAATATTGTCTTTAAAAATGGATGTACAAATCTGATAGGAAAATTTAAATAGTACATTATTTGACATGTAATGACATAAGTACATAGTAAAGTTAAACTACATGACGATCCAGGACATATCCTCTGGCATTCCGAGGGTAAGTACACAATCTAGAACTCGTCATGCTTGATAATAGTAAGGTAAGTCCTCAGCTCATCAATGACATTCTGAGAAAGTACAAGCAATATAATGCTAATTAATAACTAATATGCTTCATAAGGTACAATACATTATTAATAATTGTGGCTGTTTAGTAAACTAACGGCCCTTATATTAACCACTCAGTCTTCCTCTATCATCTTAAAAAAACGAACAGAAGAAGATGATAACAAAGCACGATAGTGTGTACATATAAAGTGAGTACAGATGTGCTAATCTATTGTAGTAATATAGGTGTGTTATGACTCTGTAATATATGGAAATATAGGACAGAAGTATTAGTTGGAGTCATGTGGGCATCTAGACAAAATGTCAGCCATCACATTATCCGCACCACGGATAGCTCGTACCGTGAAGTGAAAAGGTTGAAGAGCTATAGCATATCGAGTGGATCTCGAACTCTTCAAATTCTTAGTCTGAATAGCTGTAAGAGCTTTCTGATCAGTCTCTAGAATGAAATGTGCGCCCAGGAGGAATCTTTGTAGTTTTAGAATTGACCAAACCATCGCTAACAACTCACGGTCTAAAACCGAGTAGTTCCTCTCTGCCGCATTTAGTTTTCTAGAAATGTACATAACAGGATGCAGAGTATTTGCATATTCTTGCATCAGTGCTGCTCCAATCCCAGTGGATGAAGCATCACTCCGAAGAACAAAAGTCCTATCAAGAGTAGGTAATCTTAAGATGGGAGGAGAAGAAAATATATTCTTGATTTGGTCTAGTGAAGATTGGCATTCTTCAGACCAACGGACCAGATTAGGCGAACCTTTCTTCAACAATGTTGAGAGAGGTGCCATGATCGAAGATAAATTTGGAATAAATCTCCCATAAAATTGAATTAAACCTAAGAGACTCCTAACTTGTTTCTTCGTTTTAGGAACAGAGATGTTCAGTATTTTGGAAGTATTGTGGTCTTCTGTCTTCAAGAGACCATGACCAACACGATGACCCAGGAAAGAGATTTCACCAAAACCAACAAAAGCTTTAGAAGGTTTTGCTGTCAAATTATTCTCACGTAGAGTGGACAGTAAGTCATATAACCCTAAATAGTGATCTTCCCAGGTATCACTGAAGAGACAGATGTCATCTAAGTATGCGATGACATCCGAACGATGTGACAGAATTCGACGCATCATGCGAACGAAAGTGGCAGGGGCGTTCATGAGACCAAAAGGCATAACATTCCATTGAAATAGACCCCTAGGTGTAGAAAAAGCAGTAAGAGGTTTGGCATGCTCTGCTAAAGGCACTTGCCAATAACCTTTAGACAAGTCAAGTTTAGTGAAGAATCTAGAATTAGAAAGTCTAATCAGTAGATCTTCTAACAAAGGCATCGGTTCAGCATCGAACTTTGTGACCTGATTCAATTTGCGATAATCAACGCAAATTCGTATGTTCTTATCCTTCTTCCGGACAATAACCATGGAAGAAGAATATGGTGAAGTCGATGGTTCAATTATATTTAATTGAATCATTTCATCCAATTCCTTTTCCACTTGCGACTGAAAGTGTATAGGGATAGGATAAGGCCTAACCCTAATTGGATTATTGTCGGTAAGAATTATGTCATGTTCTATGACATCTGTGTGTCCAGGATGTCAGTGAGAACATCCTGAAATGTTTGTAACATCGACGAGACTTGTCGATGTTCGTCACCAGAAAGATTAGGAGAAACAGAAACGTTTTTCCAAGATTCCGTGGAATGTAATGGAACCACTGGAAGGGGAAGATTGACATCAGAGAAGGTAGATTCCTCATCCTGTATGACAGACAGGGATGAATAATGACCGTGAGGTGCAGGAGCATCATCCGTTGCCTGGAAAATAGGCAGCAAATAGTCCGGACGTTCGTGAAATTCCGAAAGCATGTTTATGTGGAAAGTTTTATGCTTTCCATCAATATCGACCACATAGTCAACATCGGAAATCCGAGAGACTATTGCATACGGACCTTTCCATGCAATAAGAAGTCTATTTTCCCTACTGGGGAGTAGGACGAATGCTTTGTCACCTGGACAAAGTTGTCGTAGACATCTATTCTTGTTAGCAAACTGCCTTGCCTTCTCTTTAGCAATTTCTGATGAAGCAGTTGCTAGCTTACATGCCTCAATGATCTTTTGTCTAAGAGCAATGACATACTCATATGAGGATTGAGTTTCATCGCTAAAATCATCGGCAGTGATGAGATCGTGTAATAAAGACATAGGGCCGCGCGGACGCGCGCCAAAGACAAGTTCGAAGGGAGAAAATCCTGTGTGTTCATTAGGGACTTCTCTATAGGCAAAGAGAGCCGCGGGTAAAACCCTGTCCCAATCTTGAGGATGATCTTCAGTTATCTTACCAAGCAAAGTCTTGAGCGTTCTATTCAGACGCTCAACTAACCCATTAGACATAGGATGGTAGATACTACTGAGAGATCGTTCAATATGTAAGGTAGACATTACCTGTGACATAGTGTCAGATATGAGTTGAGTGCCATGGTCTGACAATATTTCTCTGGGGAACCCCAAGCGAGAAAATATCAACCAAAGAGCATCTGCGATATCTGTAGTAGATATGCTCTTAAGAGGGATAGCCTCTGGCCAACGTGTGCACATATCGACACATGTAAGGATGAACTGATGTCCTCTGGCCGACTTGACCTTAAAAGGGCCAATAATATCTATGGCCATTTTCTGAAACGGCCGAATAGGAATGTCAGCAGCCTGGATAGGCGCAGCATGTCGTGGTCCTCTAGATTTGACCTCCTGACATACCTTGCATGATCGGCAGTAAATACGAATGTCCTTGTTGACAAAAGGCCAAAAGAAAGCCGCAAGGACTCTCGACTTCGTACGGGCAAAACCCATATGTCCAGCACATTGCGAGTCATGAGCATGTTGCAATATTTGCACTCTCATGCTCTTGGGAACAAGAATTTGCGAATGCGCCGACGTAGTCGAATCTTGTACCATACGTACAAGTACGCCGTTTCTCATTGCAATCCAAGATTTTCTATTTGTATCCTGATTCGGATCACCTTTCTTCGCAAGAATGAAGAATTTTTTTTAAAGAAGGATCTTCTTCTTGCAATTTTATGAAAGAGTCACGAGTGATTACTAAGTGACTATCTTGGCTATCAACTTCATTATCACTATTCAGTGAAGTTTCGGGTGTTTGTAGAGCTTGTGCTCTTGTAACCACTGCATTTGTAGCTTGCATGTTATTATCTTCCCAAGCAGCAATCTGCTGTGGGGTACACTCCCTAACTCCGTGAATACGACCAATAATAAGGTCCGCAATAGGATTAGGTAAGAGACAAGCATGCACATCTCCAGTAAAGAAAGGAGTGGCAATGCGAATTACAGCAGTAGGATATTTTTCTAGAGTGCCGCCAAATGTGACACATTTAATAACCTTTCCTGTAGCACAAGATGGATCTACAAGCGATTGTCTAACACCAATAGTGGTGCATCCGGAATCGAAAAGTAGTGAGACCGGAGTATCATTAACAAGACCCTTATGTAGGATTAAAGAACCCCTCCCGTCATGCGCAACAGCAGCAGGAAGAGCGGGAAGAGGGTGACCACAACTCAAAGTAGTTATGGTACCCGGTTCGAATAAAGTACTGCATTGGGGGCATTTGTTTGCTCTCTCAAAGTCAAAAGTAGAACCAGTGACAGCGTCAAAGTTTTTATTATCAACAACATGATTACAGGCTCCCTCAGTTTCCTGTTGTACAGAATTAGCCTGCTGATATCTCTTTTTTTTGTGTTGAGACCTACCGCGACTATTATTACCTCTGAAGTTATCAGAGTTATTATTATCTCTGCAGTTATTATTGTCTCTATTGTAATTGTTATCATGATTCGAATTCCAGTTTCCACGATTACTATCATGTCCACATTGATGCGAACATCTATTTGTTTGGTTTTGAGGTCTTCGGCAGGAATAACCTCTATTACCATATCCTCTTTTGAAATGCCTATAATTATTAGGGTGATAGTAACGAGTACTATCAGGTTGTCTCCAATTCTTCGAAGAAGAATCACCATGAAATTGATTTCCATGATTTTGACAGAAATTACCGCTGCCCTTTCTATCAAAATTTTGTTGGGATCTACGAGCAAAGTTTTGACCATACGGTGCTGCCGAAGCAACCGGTAAACCTTCTTTCACCTTAGAGTTACCCATGGTTATGTGTGGGTGCGCAGTTACATATTGGCAACAGAAATCTTCCATTTCTTTTATTGTTTTAGGTTTACGTTCATGAAGGAAAGCAAGGAAAGACTCATTGACAGACGACATGACTTTGTCTCTAAGTATTAAGTCCATAAGTCCTTCATAAGTTTTTTCCGTCTTAGATAGTTCAACCCATCGTGAGAAAGTAATGCGTATTCTTGCAATAAACTCGGAGAATTCAACTCCATTTTCAGGTACCATGTTTTTAAATTGTAGACGATAGCCGTCTTCGTTAAGCTGATATTTCTTTAACAAAGCGGCCCTGACAACCTCATAATTGTTCTTGTCAGGTTCATCCACCATATTTAATATACTTAGAGCTTTACCTGTCAGTATCCCTGATAACTGATAAACATATTTTGCTTTGTCTATGTTATGAGCTGTACATGCTTGTTCAAATCTGTCCAGATAGAACATTATGTCATCACTGGAAGGACTAAATGTTGGTAACTTAATCTTAAAAGTATCATTATTAGCCTTACCAGAAGATGAACCCTTGTTTGAATCATTACCATTACTCATGTTCATCAATTTCAATTTTTCCAACTCTAAAGCTAAGACCTTTTCTTCATGTTCCATTTTTGCTTTCTCTTTCCTCTCATCAGACTCTCTCTGTAATCTTCTTTCCTCAGCCTGAGCCTCTATTTGAAGTCTTTCAGCTTCTTTCTCAAGTCTTTTATTCTCAGCCTCTTTTTCAAGTCTTTTATTCTCAGCCTCTTTTTCAAGTCTTTTATTCTCAGCTTCTTTTTCAAGTCTTTTATTTTCAGCTTCTTTTTCAAGTCTTTTATTTTCAGCTTCTTTTTCAAGTCTTTTATTTTCAGCCTCTTTTTGAAATCTTTCAGCTTCTAGCTGGAGTTTTCTTTCCTCAGCTTCTGATTCCCTTTTTTGTTTTTCCATTTCCATTTGGAATCTTTTTTCATCCACCTGCATCTGCAGTTTCTTTTGTTCAGCTTCCATTGCTTTATCATATCGAGCAGTTGCAAATTCTTCTAACTTATCACCAGTCTTCCCAAGCAATTTACCCTGCTCAATAAAGTGCTCAAATGTAGACATGATGAGTAATAATATGAGTTCAAAAACCTGAAATAATTAACTAATTTATTTCAAACCTAAGTGTAACAAGTCTTAATTAAGCACTTGTATATTCACATCACATTATATTATCCCAGTCTCTGTGGGAAACAAGTCTCCAATCAAAGAACTTGTATATGAAATATCAACACTCAATTCTTGATCATAAGTGCACTTCTCATTCAATAGTGCACGACACTATTCATCATTCATTTATCATCAGTGCAGTAGTAACAGTGCATTAGCATAGCCCATTAACTAATTACTATAACTGTAAACAATGACTATGTAAACACATGCAGAATGTAAACATTGAAAATGTAAACAATGCAAACAATGTAAACAATAACAATGTAAACAATAACAAAAATCAGCAACAATACAAAAACGTTCGCAGAAATCAACTAAAAATAAAGCAGAAATTAATGAAATATCACAAAAAATGTGACGATATCTGCGATAGAATTAAACAAAATACATGACACCACAGTGTATAAACAAAAATGTTGTATGAAACTAAACTATAGTCAAGAGTAGGCTAACAAATACAAACAAATCAAAACAAAACTAAAGAATGCGAAATAATAACGAAAACAATATTAATACATGTCATCACAGCTAACATAAATAGCAACAGAAGTCGCTTAGCAAATTCCAGTATCGGAAATTTGCTCACCCTACAGAAAACGCTCACAATAGACGACCTCTATGACGTGGCATGATCTAAGGGAGACACCACCCAACCGAGAACCCGCTGAAATATAAACATATAAATATACGAATAACATATAAACAGATAACATATAACAATATGACAAAAGAATGAGATGATACACAGAAGACTCAGCAGAAGTATAAGGGCACAGTTTACATACAAACAGGCCACTTAACTTATAGGCTTCCAATCGTAGAACAGCAGAAAAAACGGATGTCAATCAACGTCCTAAAGAGCGAAGCTCCAACGATGATGGCACATCTGAACTGCTTCCACTGCTAACACGATGGTACTAGAGCTTCTGAAATACTGTATGTTGAGTTGTTTCGGCACTTGACCTTCTAATCCAATAGTAAATTGATGGAAATCGGTACTTGGCCTTCTTCAGAAAACAACCCGTTTCAACCGGCACTTGACCTTCACAAAAAACGACAGCACTGGAACCTTGACAGCAGCATCTTGCTTGACTTGCGTAAAAGATAACAGCAGTCCGAGTTATCCGGCAACATGTAACAACGCCGGGTACTGTCAAATTTCTGTTTCAGTCAAAAATTGCAATTTTGACATTTACCGGGCAACGCCGAGTACTTTGAAAATTTTGAAGATGTTGACTGTCTTGAAGAATGTTAATTTCTTGAAGGATGCTGATGAATTCTTGTTGAAAATGAAGTGGGTAAGGGACCCCGTGTTTGCTGGTACCAGATCAAACCAGCTTATGGCCACCAAATGATGACGCCCAATTTATATTATGATTGAGTAATTGGCCGCCAAATGACGCGGGCGCCATGAGGTGAGTGATGGTGCCCGTGGTCTGGTTTTGTGAAGTGTGTAGATGATGTACAGTCAAACAATGATCATACAAAAACAGGGCAATCCATACAGAGACGTCAGTTAACTCACGACGTATAAAGTCAATGATGCTTGTAACAGCTAGTGACGTTTTTCTGTATCATTTATTGTGGACGCCACAGTGACAAAATGTATACGCGAATATGTAGGTACATCAGACAGTCATTATCACAGCAACAATGTCAGTATAGCAATGGACGGTAGACAGCATCATAATAAATGTGATTCACAGGCATGTCAATACATTATAAGGCTGTAATGTAGTCGGGAAAATTCTCCATCCCTTTCTATCTTAGCCAGAAGATAACCAGATGTATGAGATCAGTTCACTCTCCTTAATCTGACTTCAGCAAGACAGGCACGTCTGCCGAAGTATAAATAATGTCCTCAAAAATATCCTCTAGATAACAAAGGTTTTCCAAACCTAGTTCATGTAACAAAGTAGCAAGTAATGGTCCTTGGGACATGCATCAACCGATGCAGTACAATACAGCGACATGTGAGCTGGGAAAACATCTCGTGACGACGCCTTTCGAAGACAGGCTATGAATCAAAAATCGCTCACGACCAAAAATCGATAGAGTTAATGAAAAGTTAATTTACCTTGCCTTCAGGAAATACACAGAAATATTACGCCTCCCGGCATGTGCAAATACACTAGAGGTATTATCTCGAATAAACGAAATATCCATTAAGAGGACCTCACATTCCTGACAGAACAAAAAAATAGCGGAGATCCCCTCTCAGCGAGGCATCTTTCTAGCTATTCAAAATCGCTCACTCGACTGGTGGGCGGAAATCGATCGACCAAGAAGCAAGACCAGTCATGCGCAGTCCAGCGCAAAATGACCACAGCTCAGAACTTAAGACGCAAGGACCTTTACTACGAACCAGCGTAAGAATGATTACCTTAAAAGGATAACCCAACAGGTTGCCAACCGTTTTCTGAGAAAACGGCCTAGCATAGCAAACTTAACTGCATTCAATACCAACGCGAGGAGACAACTGCTTACCGAGGAAAGTGACTATAAATTTCAAGCAGTTGTTGCCCTTGCGTTACAAAATATATATTGTAATAAAACGATGTTGCGAGAATTTCTCACGCAACAGATGTTCTCACTGATTTGCCAGGACGTACCGACTTGATCTGCCATAATATCATCCTGACGGACGACCAACCGATCAGGGTGAAGCCGTATCCGCAGCCATTACATTTCAAGTCGGCGATTGAAAAAGAACTAGATGACATGTTACGGTTGGGGATCATTTCTCCATCGGAGTCTGCGTACTCCTTCCCTATGGTCGTGGTACGAAAGAAAAATGGGTCCTTGCGTGTCTGTATCGACTTCCGTAAATTAAATAGTGTCACTGTGATTGACGCTGAGCCAATACCGAACCAAGAGGACCTCCTTACTCAACTTTCCCATGGCAGATTTTTTAGTAAACTGGATTTATCTAGGGGATACTGGCAGGTTCCTCTTGCCGGGTCGGCTAAGCCTTTGACGGCATTTTCTACCCCAAAGGGTTTATTTCAGTTTAATTGTATGTGCTTCGGGCTAGTTAATGCACCCGCAACTTTCGGCAGAATGATGAGAAAGTTACTAGGTCATCGTACGGATGTGATTACGTACATCGATGACATCTGCCTGTTCCATGAAACATGAGAACAACATATGTCGGGGTTGTCTTCCCTGTTGCTTTATTTACGTAAGCATGGTTTAACGGCACGCCCTAGTAAGATTTGTATCGGTTTCAGGGAGTTGAATTTTTTGGGGTTTATAGTAGGTAATAATCTATTAAAACCTGTGATTGGCTCGGTTACAAAAATTTTGTAACTACAAGCGCCTAGAACTAAGAAGCAGGTCAGAAGCCTGATGGGACTTGTCAATTTTTATCGCAAATTCATCCCTCAATTTTCTACAATTTCTGATGCTTTAACCTCTCTTACTAGTAAAGGGATGCCTAACAGGGTGGTATGGTCGGCAGAGTGCGAGAAAGCGTTATCAAAAATCAAGGAGTTATTTTCTAGACGACCAATCCTTAGTTTGCCTGATTTGAGCAAACCCTTTATACTGCGGACCGACGCGTCATCTGTGGGAATTGGCGCATGTCTTATGCAAGACCACGAGGGTACACTACATCCTGTGATGTATGTTAGTCGGAAACTGTTACCGGCAGAGACCAGGTACTCAACAATCGAAAGAGAATGCCTGGCTATAGTATGGGCAGTGTCAAAACTGTCCCGATACTTGTTAGGGTCCCAGTTTGTACTTCAGACAGATCATCGACCTCTACTGTTTTTTAAATCTTCGAAGTCGACAAGCTCACGGTTGACTCGTTGGGCCTTGTTGCTACAACAGTTCCAATTCACAATTATCCCATTAGAGGGTAGACTTAATGTCGTGGCAGATGCTCTGTCTAGATTGTAATTTTTGGAACATGAGGTATATGTGTTCGTAGGCACGACGTCTACTTACACCAGTGTAAAATTTTTTTTTTGGTTGAACTTGTCTAATATTTTGTTGTATGCTGTGAAATCTATTTCTCTCAGGGAGAAGAAAACTCCGTTTTCTTTTCTGGGGAAGGGGGTAGATGTCACATAGTATCTTTTGTTGCGCACATGGACTTTGGTGGAATAAACATATATTTTGGTGCGCACATCAGCTTTAAAAGAAAATGGTGCAAAGGGGTGCAGTGGAATGGAGTGAACAGGAAGCCTGACCGAGAAAGATGTCAATTGGCCGGCTTTAGAAGCCGTATTGCATTTTATCGTGCTCTCTTTATGGTCGCTGGGTTTTGTACAGCATTGTTGTATATTCCAAGGGTTGTAGGACTTGTTGATCCAGCCATATGGTTATTGCTGACAATGTATTGCTATTGTTATTGAATTCATTCGTGTCTCATTGTTATTAATAAAAGGGGAGATTGTCAGCACGCCTTCGTGTACACTTTGTGAATGGCGTTTACAAGTATGTTGATTGTGTGACCTCTCGCAGTTTGACACGAGCTTAGAGGACAATGTCATGAACGTGTAGATATTATACTGTGACAGTTGGATTACTCGGATTCTGAGTGTAATTCTGATTACTTCTCCTGTTCCAGTTTTGTTGAGCACCCTGAATTTTTTTATTGAAATTAGGGCCATATGGTGCTGCCGAAGCAACTGGCAACCCTTCTTTCACTTTAGAATTGCTAACTGTAGCATGGGGATGCGCGGTGGCGTACTGGCAACAGTATTCCTCCATGTCTTTTACGTTTTTGGGTTTACGCTCATGAAGAAATGCAAGGAAAGAATCATTAACAGATGACAAAACCTTATCTCGCAGTAATAAGTCCATTAGGCCTTCATATGTTTTCTCAGTCTCAGACAACTTAACCCATCGTGTAAATGTACGACGTATTTTTGAAAAAAATTCAGAGAAACCTACTCCATTTTCTGGCAACATTGTCCTAAAACGAAGACGAAAATCTTCTTCTTTTAGTTGATATTTTTTTAGCAATGCTGCTCTGACAACATCATAATTAGTCCTGTCATGTTCGTCTATTGTCATAAGAGTAGTCACTGTGTCACCTGTAATAAATTTCATCAGTTGTTCGACATATTTTTCATTTTTTTACCTTATACGCATCGCATAAAAATTGGAATCTATCTAGATAATCCGCTACGTCATCCTTTAAAGGATTGAAATGAGGTAATTTAATCCTACTAACAAACTCCTTTGTCGTACTCGAAGTTGTTTGATGAGCACTCGCCAATTTCAATTTCTCTAACTCTAAAGTTGCGAGTCTTTCCTCGTGTTCCATTTTTCTATTTTCAGCCTCAGCCTGAAGTTTTCTCTCCTCAGCAGCAGCTTGAAGTTGGAGTTTTTTTCTCTCCATTTGTATCTGGAATTTTCTTTTATCAGCTTCTCTTTGATACCTTTTCTCTTCAAGTTCTAATCTTCTATTCTCCGCTTCTATTTTCTGTTTCTTCTCATCTGATTTCAATGCCTTGGTATACTGAGCATTTGCATATTCTTCCAAAATATCACCAGACTTACCAAGGATTAACCCTTGCTGGATGAAGAAATCCAATGTAGACATTCTGTCTAATGAGATCAGAAACCTGAAAAATTAAATAAATTACCTTATCCCACTTTAATGGGAGACAAGTCTGAAATGCTAGACTTGTATACTCACTTCACTTTATTTCACTCTCTTAGTCTTAGTCAAAGACCTTGTATGGTTATCTTGTTTATAATGTAACCAAAAAAAAAATCACTTAAGTACCTGTGGAAAATAATACCTTTATATCCCAATCACTGTGGGCACAAGTCTTTTTTAAAAGAACTTGCATATATATTTTACCTTGTCTCAATCTTTGTGGATAACAAGTCTTTTAGCAAAGAACTTGTATAAATATCTTATATAATAATACTCCATCAACAATCTCTATCTGAAGAGTGTACCATATTAATAATAATACTAATACATGACCAAGTATATGTATGTAGACTGTGTATGACAATAATGTAGTACAATCATAAATACAAAGACAAAGATTCAGAACAATGACCGAAAACATTCGCGGAAGTCAAATAAACAATACAGCAAAAAGTAAAGAAAATATTACACAAATGTGTAATGATGACCGCGAAAAGTAAACAAGACAAATGGCAACACTGTTATAAACAAAAAGGTGTAAAGAAGTAAACGAAAGAAAAGAGAGACCTACAGATACAAACAAATGAAATCAAAACTGAAAAACAGAAAAAATATTACAAAAACAACGAAAAGTACAGTTGCGTCACAGCTAACACAAATAGCAACAAATTGTCGCTAGCAAATTTTCAATTAAGAAAATTGCCCTTACAGAACACTATTATAAGACCTCTATCACGTGGTATATCTTATAATAGTCACCGCCCAACCTTAAACCCGCAAAAGAACACAAGAAAAATACACAACAACAGTAGAAGTAACATAAATATATATATAGCAATCAATTCAATGTGTTGCAGAACAAGTTCAGTCACAGCTGAAACTAAAGTAAATTTCTTGCTCCTTGCGAACACAGAAACAAAATGACAAGCGCGCACTGAATGTCAGATCCACTGTAGCATGAAGTGGTCTTCACGAACATAAAGTTACTATGACCTTCTCGTATCTTGAGTCTTGCACATCGAATGTTGACAATTTCACGTACTGTTTACAAACAGGAACTTGACCTCGAACAATGTAACTTGAATGCTTGGACGTAGAAAAGTCTGTTGTTGAATGAGACGTGTGAACGACCAGCGGTACCGTTCACAAAAAGGGACTCGACACGTATGCAGCTGTGGTCCACGTAACAAACGCCTAGATGTTAACTCCAGTACTTGTCATGTTGGGTTATGTAGCATTATAACACAAATACTCGCACTGTTTATCTGGGTCAACAGTTGATGATTTATTTCTGTCCTGTGTAGACAAAACTTGAAAGTAACGAACTAGAGATGTGTGTTACAGCTGTCCACCTTGTTTATCAGAACATGTAGCACAAAGTCCGCAGAACTAGATCGCTCTGTCCAGCTTAGCTTAGACCCACAGACCAAAAATGTAATGTGCACTTGTCCTTCTCATGAAAATAGCCCCATCAGCTGGCCTACCAGAAATGTAACTGTCTTTTTCTCTTGATGAGGTGAACACTGACACAAGACAGCATAGATGTTGTTAGGTGTGTAGTGGTGGCGTATGATGAGCTGAGTGTGGGTGCGAATGAAGGCGCGAATGTGTTTAGGCTCGTATATGTTGTGTAATGCAACCCATACACTCACATGCAGTAGTCAAGGATGCTTGAACACTTCTGGCACGTTTCAAAACATTCATTGACGGTAACACACATAGCATCAACAGGAACAGTCAGTGTAAACAAGGTCATGCTGACCGGAAATCGTTAGATATACATCAGGCATTCAAAAAAAGCTGATAAACATTCCAATATTCGTACGCGGTCAATAATAATGTTCTTCGATGACAGTTCATAATGCCGCTTTGGTATCTCTGACTAAACGCGTCAGATACCTTAATCACTTTGACATACAGGTACAACTTGGCGTTCCCCGCCAATTGCACATTATCAGGCTGTAATATATTAGCCTTAACACATGCCTCGTTATGACGTCATTTGGGTAATTCTTCTAAGCAGGTTAACATCAACCCTGCAATAATGCTTATGTAGACATAAATACCGCCAATCTGCGGTTCCCACAATATAACTTCGTCACTGGACTTCTGGATGATATAAAGACTAATAGTCTTCGATGGCTACCTTGAGCGCAAAAATATAAGTTCTGAAATGTAGGACCGGTGAGCTGTAGTTCACAGACTAGGTAATCATTCAACATGTTCTGCCACCGAAAGCATAATAATGAAAAAAGTCGGTATTACCTGGAACCGAATCCTCAGAACACAATAAGGAACTCTGTCGTCATTCCGACGCACAGAGATTCGCTGGGGAGACCTGCCAACGCAGTCACTTCGAATATTTTCCCGAAAACACAATGGACTTCATGTCCCGCAGAAGCCAGCTTACATTACGGCCTGACGGAAGTCTATTCACTTCGCGCTTCAAACCTGCTCATGGGCACAAGCCCGAACTGTTTACCTTTGACCCTATCTTCATACAGGTCAAACCCCAAAGGATGAACCAACAGGGAAGACAACCCATAATCAACCTGACACCGCAAGGTAAAGACACAATTATTCACCTTTGACTAGGGTGAAAAACATACGACAAATAACTTGACATATGACTCCGTCAAAAATGACAGCAACACTTTATTAGTCTCACAACTACATCATAAGCCAAACCAAAAGGGGAAATTTGGGAATCCTTGCCAAGATTACTGTAAAATCATGTGTATAGCTTGTGTCAGCCTCAACAAAGATCCATAATTTAATTCCCCATGTACTTGACGTATCTCTAATATAATGATGAAATGGACTCCTGCCTTTGCTACTAACCATCCGTTATTTCTGCAAAAATGTTGTTGAAGCTGATAACTTTTCTTGCATGTCCTATGCATCAAATCAAAAATACTTACTTTCCTCCTTTAGATGTACCCTAGGCAACAGGGTAGAAACTTCAGAAACAGGGGATCCACCATCCAAATCATTTTAGCCTTTGAATTTGTAATGAAAGAATTTAACATACTGTTTGTTACAGTTTGAGAAACTATGAGTTATTGTTTGTTTAATCATACATTCTATATTATAATTTAATATTTAAAATTTAAAAACATTATATAAATAATTACAAACTTTAAATATTTTTAAAAATTTTCCCTTCCTAAAAAATTTATAAAATCCTCCACTTTGTGGTCTGTAATATTTTTTTTACTGTGTATCTGTTCCGTTTTGCAGATATAAATGTGCTTAGCCACCGTTGCTATGGACTAGTAACCTTTAAAAAAATGAAGTTAAAAAAATTCGTGTTCACAATAAACGTTAAAATCGTTACCGATTTAAAAAGACAACAAGGTATAATAAATATTTAAATGGAAGTTTTAAAAAAAAATTGGTCACTAGGCTATGACATTCAATTAAAATGCCTAGCACAATGGTTAGACTTACGTTCTCACAAGGTACCTGCCGCGTCTGTTTCATAAATTGTGTCAGCAGGGACATTATGGTCAATATCCATGTCTGAATCCAATGTTTCAGTGTCCCATAGATCATCATCCATAGAATCAGTGATGCATTCATCACTGAAATCATCGCTGAAGCTCATTATTTTAATGTTTTTTTCCGTAACAGTGAAATCCCACATTACAGAAACATTCAAAATGGCGGCGAGTGTTTTCGGTGTTCACTCATGACATTAACGTTGATTATTTTCTCATTAAATTTGTTTTAAAAGAAAACTGTTACGTTTTAAATAAATGTATATGTAGTATTTTATTATAATATGACGATATTAATTGGAAAAAAATGTTTTTAAAGTACTTTCTGCGCCTTTAAAATTACCCTCCTTACAAGTTCGATTTCTAAGGAATAGAAAAGAAGAGTGTTAAAGTAGTTTGCGAACAGGAGAAGTAGTCCAACATAAGTCTGAGTCTGTACATTACGTGTTTGGAGTCTACCAGAAATAAACTAGCAAAGTGTACGTCTGGACAGCAGAATTCGCCATTTAGGACATCCTTCAATTCTTCGATTAAGAAGGAAGATTTCTCGTCCACGTTTTTCACTGGGATTACGCAGCATTTTATTCACCTGATAATCAAGTGCTCACAAGTTGATTACATATTCAAATATCAAGTTCATCTCACTCGAAAGCTTACTGCATGAGTCATGCTAAAGCACGCGCAAGTTGACTCTTATATTTATAGCAAGTTCAACACAGAAGAGCGCATTTTGAGAATCAAGATGCCACATTTGCAAGCCGATTTGCATTTAGAGCTAGCTAGCTCACCTTACTCCAAAGCATAATTTATGAATCAAGAGTACATACTCAAGTTCTTGATTCTGCATACCAAGATCATTTCGTGTAAAAGCGCCAGTCTAGGCAGTGCTTTTCAGGGATTAGACAGCAGCCATTTTCTTAAGACAACAGTCAACGATTTGTCAACGCTACATATATTGTGCCAAACATTGAAGGACTGTATGTCGTCAAAGTTCCATTACACAAAAGCTTTCATCAGTACGTCTTCGTCTTGGAGAAACCCCACACAACATACCATTCACCTACCTGGGACAGTCTATTCATACATATGTAACATCATACACGGGATGGTATTAAGAGACACATGGACAGTGTAGATTACACATCAGTTTGGTAACAAATACAATATCACATCATCATTTCGCTTCGCATAGGTTCATACTCTTATTTAACTAACTACATTATTTATATCTCATCTGTGTGTTTTATGTGAATTGATTTCCCCATCATCACGATGTAATTACTACTAGCACTATATGTGTAGATATTTAATTAGTAAACCCAATAACCGTTTGATCATTATCTTGTTCGTTAATGTATCACTCTTGCTGTCGGTGTTAAATATTTACATACACGAAAAATTCTACATTTAGATGAGATTAGGGGCTCTTTCTTTCTTTACTGGATCTGAGGACAGAAGCTAAGTTTGCGGGGAAATAGAATACTTTCCATAATTTACTAGAAAACTCTATCCAGTGGAAAGCAATCGCATTCTCTTTTTCTTGTGCTTATGTGGAATAAGTCTCTTTCTTTCTTAACAAGCCAATTTCGTGAGACCTTCGTCATAAAAATTAATAAAACATCCACAGCGACAACTACTGTTGTAGCTACACCAAAGTAAACTTACAACAATTGGGCGACTCGTTTCGGGATTCAACTCGAACACACCATTGTCAATTACGACAATCGTGGTCTTGTCTTGGAATTAGTGAATTCGGACGAGCAAACCGGAACACTCATCGCGGGATTCTAAAAGCTTGCCATACAGTTGTGACAATTTTTTGTCATTTTTTACAGAGATTACCTCTTAGACTGAATCTTTATATAGTGTCTACTTCGTAGTGGGATTAATCTATATCTCTAACGCATGAGTTATACTACTTTCTTAAAGTTAAGTATCAGACTGATAGGTAACCATTTTTTTAGAACAGAGAATACTGTAGGAAATTGGACATTATTTCTTTTTTCCGTAACTGCTGGAAAAATTTTATTTCATAACTGTTTGACAAATTTTTCATAGTAACTGCTGGATAATTTGGTATCTAATTTTTTTTTCATAATACGCTTTGTGAGTGATTTTTTAAAAGTACAATTTGAGCTTCGTTCCAACTTTAAAGCTAGCTGTTGTTACAGAGATAATTTCTTGTGTGTCAAATAAGTTTGTTCGGAGGTCACAGCCAATTTTGCCCCTCGCGAACCCTACTGCATAGCATGGCAGACGCCACAAAAATTAGAGCTAGTATAATAGATGTAGGGCGTGAATACAGGTTATGTGAAAAAGAGTTGATGAAATTTGCAAACGAAGAGACCGATACACTTCTTGCTAGAAAAGTGAAGTTACAGAAACTTGAAATGGAGAAAGAGAAGGCAGATGCAGAGGAGCGGAAACTCACAAAGGAAGCAGCAGAGCGGTGGAGCGGAAACTCAACCCGGAAGTAGCAGAGATCGAGACAGCCAGGGAGCATACGCTTAAAATGAAACAGCTAGAAATCCAGGGAAAGACCAGTCAGAAAAAGCTAGCACAAAGTGCAGCGGCTTGCAGCTCAGATAGATGACCTCATCCCGCTCAGCCGGTGTGCTTATTTCGCAACATGTGCCACCCAATGCCATGAACTTTCCGCTGTTATCTTTCTCAGAGAGGAACGATACCATGGCCGCCTTTTTGGACCGCTTCGAAAGTTTTGCAACAGGGTTAGGATTGGAAGAACGCATGTGCAACTTGAAACTTTATCAGGGCATGAGAGGAGCAGCGTACAAAATCTTTAATAAACTGCCAACAGGACAGCAAGATGACTATCAGGCATTAAAAAAACTCTCTTGGTGATATATGAACTTAATTCGGAGACTCATCGGAAGCTCTAAGAAAGAAGCTCTAAGAAAGAGGCAGGAGAGTCCTCACAGTTTGCAGCCCGTATTGAGGACTCCCTAGTGAAGTGGTGTACACTTGGAAACTTCCCCGAGGATAATGACGGGTTGAAAGAGTTGATTGGGATAGAGCAACTAAAGGAGTCTATGTCGGTCGAAATGCGTAGATTTCTCACTCTGCGAGTTGAATTTAACTAAAGAATGCGTGGAAAGCCCAGCTTGTAAGCAAGGAATGGAGAAAGGCGAACGGAGTCTACATCCCGAAGGAGCAAAATTCCAAAGACATCAGTCAGTTCAGGCCAATCTCACTACTCAATGTGTAAGGGAAGATATTCTTCTCAGTGATGGCGAAAAGACTCACTACATACCTCCTGGCAAATGGGTACATTGACACTACCACTCAGAAAGGAGGTATCCCAGGTACACCAGGATGTCTAGAGCATGCCACAATGATCTGGGAAGCAATCCAAAAGGCAAAGTCTGACAGAACAAACCTCCATGTAATCTGGTTGGATCTAGCGAATGCTTATGGATCCGTTCCACACCAGATGTTGTGGCAGGCCCTAGAAATGTATCATGTTCCACATGCGATTGCAGCAATGCTGAAGCTGTATTTCGCAGGGTTTGCTGTCAGATTTTCAACCAGAGAGTACAAAACGAAGTGGATTGGCCTTGAAGTTGGAATTGCAATGGGGTGTACCATCTCTCCGATACTATTCGTGATGGCTATGCAGGTAATCCTCAATGCGGCTGAAGGAATTGCTATAGGTCCAAAGCTCGGGGGAATGTGTCACATGCCACCGCTCAAAGCATTCATGGATGACACAACAATTCTGACATCAGATGAACAGCAGGCCCGGAAGATGTTAGAACGCCTGAATGAACTAGTCAGCTGGTGCAGAAAGAGCTTCAAACCCACGAAGTCGAGAAGCCTATCAGTCAGGAAAGGGAAGATAGCAGAAGACATTCGTGGTTTCCAACCAAAGAATCCCTACTGTCATTGAGGAACCTGTTAAAAGTCTTGGCAGGGTGTACGATGCCTCATTAAAAGACTCGAAGGCAGTGCAACAGACAATAGAAATGGCAAGCAGAGGGCTACAGTTCATAGACCAAAGCAGACTCTTGGGAAAGTTCAAACTGTGGTGCCTCCAGTTCATGTTGATACCGAAGTTGCTGAGGCCACTGCTTATATATGAAATAAGCACAAGTACAGTGGAAGCTATAGAGCAAAAGGTCAACAAGTTCATGAGAAAGTGGCTAGGGGTACCACCAGGTCTGTCAGATGTAGCACTGTACTGCAAAAAGTCAAAACTTCTGCTTCCTTTTAAGTCAGTTGTTGAAGAGTACAAAGTTGGAAAGGCAAGGCTTGCAATGATGCTACGCGAGTCAGCTGATGATGTGGTTAAGTCCATTCAGCCCACACTAAAAACGGGAAGGAAGTGGAGAGTGGAAGAAGCTATTGATGCTGCCCAAGAGTCATTCAAACTGAGGGAGGTAATCGGATACACACAGACGAATAGACGGGGATTTGGTCATGGAGACATCCGCTGGTGGTCGAATGCATCAAGCAGGGAGCGCAGAGACATGGTTATTCATGAGATACGAGAGGCTGAGAATGATAAGAGGTTGCAAAAAGCAGTGCAACACCTCCAACAAGGCCAATGGTCTACATTGGAAGGAGCCCTGCAGAGGTCCTTGACAAGGAATGATATATGGCATATGGCACCTCTTAGGCTCAGCTTCGTTGTTAGATCAATGTATGACCTGCTGCCGTCGGCCACCAACCTTGTGAAATGGGGAAAGTCGGATGATGAGCAGTGCCCCCTGTGCCACGGGAGGCAGACACTCGAACACGTGCTCTCAGCGTGTAAGGTGTCATTAGGGCAAGGGCGATACACCTGGCGCCATAACAAAGTGCGAAATGAGCTTGCTGCCACAATAGATCTAGCAAGGATGAAGGCGAACAGCAAACCCAGGCCGAGCACCACAAATACATACTTTCTGAGTGCAGGAAAGTCAGCACACCCCAAACCGAGTAAACCTGGTAGCAGTTTACCATCTCTTCTTGATTGTGCAAACGACTGGGAGATGGCGGTAGACCTACCTGGACGAGGGGCATATCCAGAGAGTATCAGAAAATCGCGGAGACGGCCGGATATAGTGCTTCATTCTTCTTCAGCGCTTCAGGTCATATTGATTGAACTGACCGTGCCATTTGAATCCAGATTAGACGAGCAACATTCGTTCAAAGCGGCCAAATATAGTGATCTGGCCGCGGATCTGAGACACGAGGGGTTTACTGCAAGGGTCATGGCTGTTGAAGTGGGCGCAAGAGGGCTTGTGGCTGCATCAATGTATGATCTATTGAAACTGTTGGGGCTGAAGGGACAGGCGAGAACAAGGGCACTGAAGAGGCTTAGTGAAACTGACGAAAAGGCATCAGGCTGGCTGTGGAACAACCGCAATGGGCAATGGAAATCGTGACAATAAACGCTGCGGTACAGAAAACACCAGGAATTTTTCTAAGTCCACAAAACGCTGAGTTTTGTGGTGTACTAGTGAGCGGGCTGTGACTTAGGGGCAACAGGCGATGTATATTATAGGAGGTGTCAGTGTCAGAATTTCAGTAGCTAGGCTCGGCGTCTTCGCGATGGTGTCTCAGTGTGTGCGACGGAACGAACGGAATAATTTGTCTTCTCTTTGTTACTTTCACAATTGCCTCCACGGCTGGCGGAGTTGTGGATTAAAGTTGCTACCATAAGTGAAATGGGTTCATTTTCGATACAAGACAACAGGAGGCTGAGACGCTTGGGAGTCATGACCCAAGTGGGCCCGCCCCCCTTAGAGTGTAAAGGAGTATACTGGGCCGAAACACTTGTCCGATGGGGACTTCTTCTGATGATCAGATTGCCTCCTGTTGTATCGCTCTGTAAAGAGTTTCCTATCATTGTAAGCGCAGACCTCCTCCTCAACATGCTGCATGTCTGCAGTGTGTTGCGCACATATTCTTTTGTGTGGAATTATGTGACGCACAGATTACGGTAGTTAGACTTACAAATGTACAGTGTGTCTATTTAATATGGAAAAATATATATTTGTATTTATTGAGTGTACGAAAACGCTTTCCTTTGTAAAGCTAGATAATCCATGATTGGTTTATACTTTTGATTATGTGGATGATCTCCCATGAATATCAATTTAGCGTATGAATACCGAATTTATGTCATTTCGCATTTCGTGATAGCCAGAAAATAGATTGATCTTGTTCAATGTATTTAGGGCCTGAATTCATATGTATTACTTGTCTAGTGCAAGAAGATTCGGTCTTAAATTGTATATCTTTGTATGGTGAGGTCGGACTATATTCTTTGTGCTGAACTCTGGGTTAGGCATTCGTTTTTCTACGGAGGCGTAAAGAGTCTCGACAAAGCCGCCTGATAATGGCTGTGTGTGTTTTGGGCTGGTCCTGAAAAATGGTTGAAAGTGATCTGTGAATGATCTTTCAGAAGGAGATTGTGTCTCTGCGAGATTCTATTGTCAGAGATTCTCCTCATGTACTTTATTGTGTTTAATTCGAAATCCAGGTAATACCAGACCCTTTTGATGATCTCTACTTTGTTAGATCCAGATGAACATCGTGTTATCGAGCATCTAGGATCGTATGTATATCAGGGAAGATGACAGGTTACCCAACAGTTCCTATGAACTACATGGAGCAACTCTATTGATATGGAACTGTATGGAAACTCTAAGAGAATATTTATATTCATATTATGAATTAACTTCGGCCCATCATTTATCCTTCTTCTGAGTGAGTGAGTGAGCGAAACTCGAGAAGGTGGCCATTTTGGATTCCTGTCATTACGATGGATCACTGTCAAGAGAACAGAATATAAATCTTACTATCGGACAGTGGTACGCAGATCTTATTATTATGGAAAACCCCCATATCGTGGTTTAACATTATTATATAAACATCTGATATATAGTCAGAAGAAAGACCGTATTTTACAGTGGTAGGCCAGATTCCTGGGTCCAGCCTTCGCAGTCTTAATCTTGAGAAGTCACCTCGTGTTACAAGAACGTTTATTTTGGCCAAATGTGACACACATCAACACCAGTAGGACAACTATACAGTCGATGTCAGCTTGACCTGTTCTGACAAGTATATACAGAATCTGGGTCAGTACTTGTTGACATTTTCCGCAGTACAGACAGTGTTATAAAGAAGTGATCGTCTATCTTGCTGAAGAAGAATGGCAGTGTTGTTAGACAGAGAAGTGCATGTATTTCATCGTTGGATCGTCTGATATGCTTAAAGACATTGAACAATGTAATAAGATAAATCAAAGATTTAAAATTTATTAAAAGTGGCAAGTTATTTTGATTAAAAAACTGAGCCTTCTTTGCAACACACTTCTTCTTCAACACATTTCACTGATGATATATATATTGTATGCTAAGTGGCAGTTTAATTTCTATAAAAAAGCTGTGCCATTAATGTGAAAACTGAGCATACTTTGCAACACATTTCATTATATAATGTATGCATTTACGTTTTATACGTATTTATGTTTACATGTTATTTGTTGTGAATTAAATTAGTTTATGTTCCTTGTGACTAGTATAAGGTATACCGAGTGACATTGGTCTTATACTAGTGTTCTGTAGGGAGCAAATTTTCTTAATTGAAAATTTGCATGCAACATCTGTTTCTATTCTTGTTAGTTGTGATGAGGTGTTCATTTCTTCGTTGTTTTTGTTAATAATTTTTGTGTTCCTTAGTTTGGTTTGATTTGTTTGTATTTGTAGACCTCCCCTTTTCTGTCATTTATTTCTATATACCATTTATGTTTATACACTGTAGCGTTATTTGTCTCGTTAATTCTATTGCAGTTATCATCACAGGTTCTGTGATTATTTTCATTGATTTCTCTATTTGACTTAGATGATTTCTGTAATTGTTTTCATATTGTCTTTTATATACTTGGTCCACTCATTACACATTCAATTACCTTCGCGGACTTAAATGAAATGTTACTGTATAAATGAGCCACACCTCGATCATTATTAAGATATTAGACCAGTACATTAGAATTATGTGTTGAGTGTTTCATCGTACAGTGTTAAGCAACAGGGGTTGAAAAGAGACCTTTCTGATAAGCTTTCTAACCACCAAGATTGGGATAGTTGAGTGGGAGACCTTCACGCAGTGGCTCATCAAGAAACTATGTGACTATATTTACTAACATCGTAGTGTAATAAACACCCAACATTATGGTATTGTTTTCAAGTAACCATCTAGTACCACTTACAGAGCATAGGGGGAGAACTTATGGGTGTTTGTTAATTGATACCGGTAATGATTTGCTCAATGCAAAGATGGCTTACGGTAGTCGTTTCCATTGGTTGCAAACCTTTTGAACGATGGGGTTTAACTTTCATCGGGTAGTTATCTTCCGATTAGCAGTTGGGGCCCATCTTGCAGTGAGGGTGGCATTGAGTTTTCCAACTCTAGGGGATTTAAAGGTCCGACGCAATTGATGACTTCACTCATGAGGCCAGTACATTCGATCCACTCAGTGTACCTTTGATAGAGTTCGCATCAATGAATTCATTCTCCTTTGTAACTCTTGCAACTGCTTAACTTACTGTAATTGGTGGACACGCGACACACTATGACAGGGTGGTGACTTAGCGTTACTCTATCACAGTACTTTAAGCAACGTCTACTCATCATAACGGTGCTGAACTGGGGAACTTGCCCCCACGACACAAAGCTTCGTTCCCGTTCACCTCCCTTATTCTGATTACTTGTCATCCAATTAGCAGCCCTGGGGCACCTACAAATATGCAATCCCATGAATCGGCCATGTTTACGCTATTTCGAGATATGGGATCAGGGCGACACTTAGTCGGTCTCAGAATGAGTACCCGTAACCATGCTGGAGTGTCCTGGACAGGCCCCGGACTCGTTAAGCCACTGACCAACACAGCAATGCTTCGTCAGCCCGCACTTTATAACTGTCCAAGGCATTTCTAGTCGTTTGCTTCCCAGCATCTGCTAATTCCGCCAGCATTACTACTTTCTACCATGCTCACCCAATTATTAACTTCTGTGGTAAAACTGATCTTCTCCATATCCCAGTTCGGCTGGCCAGTAGTAGAACCCTTAGATGTTCTTTAACGTGTTAATAATAATCATCAGAAGCGCCAGATATCTGTCGATATCGTTAGTTGACCTTACTACGGACTGGTCCGGATTCCTTGATAACTATTTTACGTTACTCGGTAAGTATCGCAGGTATTTGAAATAATGCCCGCACTAAAACTAGTATTGGGAGTATTTGTGCGCCGAAACTGTTTATAGCGAGCACTTTGATTGGTGGAGCCTGCCTCCATAAGACACATATACCCTATGCATGGACGCCCTCGCACGATATTTTTCGTAAAAATTATTTTTCAGCATTTTTTGTCTGTTTTTGTTATGATTTTTATAATGCATAACGGGCTTCCGAGGCTAATTAAGGCATTAGATTGGATCTGCTAGATAAGGGAATAGCTTGTCAGCTACAGGCAGCTGTTTTGACTTAATATCAATGTCTTGAATAAAGTTGCACGGCCACCAAAACACTTCTATAACAGTAGTCGAACTTTAGGTCTGCTGTACACAAAACCTTACCTTACACCCTAAACAAAGCTGAGAGAATTAGTAGTAGGATTTTTAAGAAGGATTGCAATTATGGCAAGTAAGAGAGTGAGGTATTATAGATTAGGAGAACCAGTGATGGGAAACAAACAGAAGTTCAAAATGATAAGAATGGAGTGTGACTCTCTAAGATAAATCACAGAAAGTTGAGTAGTGAATGTTATCTGGCAAACTAGCCCCGCATGTGCAAAATAGTTCGAAAAATAGAATGGATGTATTGAATATGTATTAATATGTTAGTGTTTCGATCGATGTATATTGTATCATTAAGTTTTATATGATATGTGCAATCTGTAATTTATATATTCATTATATTAATATTCAATCTATGATTGAAATTATATGGTAATTTCTCATTTCTCCTTTTACATTCTTATAAGTCTAAGGTGCTCGGAAGCGTTCTTGTACACATTCTAGCTGCATCATTGCAATATGACACCAGTCTATATGCAAGTTCGGATGAGAGTCCCTGTACTATATAGACTTAGTATTATGACTAATGTACGGGCATTCGAGCTCATAATTGTGGGATCGCGTTGGAGTCGTCCGATATATGCTAAATCAGGTCTGTCACATGAAGATATCATTAAATAGAGACGTTTGATTACATCTGACATAGATATAAATTGTCTAGGAGTACTATTACGATTCACAGAAACTGTTCACATATGAGATGTCCACAATGTATTCTTGAAGTTAACTTGATTAATCATTTAGGTACGGCTTCTAGCATAATACGAAAACATCAAGCATGACAAAGGAAGTGCTCCTGTGAGGAGACAATGCTCTTTATCAGATAATGGTCTTGTTAATTACGAATCAACTTGATGAGTAACCACAGATACAAGAACAACAGGGTAACAAGATATTCAATCAGAACTAATACATGTAATCTCACGTCAAATAGTTACACTATCTATACATAATGTGCATACGCACAATGGATTGTATACCTCACATTATCATAATGCGTACAACAGAATAAGAACTTATACATGACAGGCATCAAGTTATGAGAAAAGTTACTAATACGTTGCAATAAACAAATCTACAGAGAATCTCATCGTAACCTTCATAGAGTGCAAATCAGCGAGACGATCATATGACCGTTGATTTTTACACGAGCGTAAATCCACCAGAACACTGTAAAATAAATATGATCAACTGCACATAGAATGTATGGACGACACAACATAATCGTACTCGACTAGCGAGCGTGTCACTACAACATAGCGATCGTGTATACATCGTATAGATACAACTAGCATACAGACAATTATAAGAGACAGCGGTACTTGCGCATCAGCCTAAGAACATTAAACTCAGCGACACATCCACACTATAGAGTCAACACTATAAACTACTTATTACACACAGTCATTACAACAGTGAGCTGCAAGAGATGGCGAAGGAGGAGAGAGCGTGAAGACACAAGTGATACTACACTCGGAATAGTCATCACAACTACAAACAACGCAAATGGTAAGGGGCGGGTCGCGGGCCACTCACAATCAACAGCAGAGTGTTGCTATCTGTCAGAAATTAACTAGACAATCGGACATGAAACAGTTTACCGCGGTCGATACCAGCTTAGGCTAGCTCAACACTAGTATATTTATAGAAGTACCTTACCATCGACGATCACGAGGACAGTAAGGCAGGAAGCTCTATATATCTAGGTCAGGAGTGGCTATACATTGGAGAACTAACTAAATAGTTCTACTTCACAACAGAAGATAACAACAATGATCAAACATACTAATACACGTATGATTAAACTCGTATAATTTAATTATACATGTAATAAATATTGAATAACTGGATCGTTGTATACTCATGAACTACATCAGACGCTCAGAATTATTCACAGTTAGATGGGTCTACCAAACCACGAGAAACAATGGATAACATAAGATTTGGGGGGGGGTTATAATTGAGACCGAGGTAGATCTACAATACTAGAAAGACAAAAGTACATTACCAGAGACTGCAACATCTCTGGGCACAGGGCGCATAGGGCCCAGAGCGGGCGGGGAGCATACAGGATAATACTAAGATCCATAACTTCATCGAGTTAAATAAGAGATCTACTAATAAGATGTTGGGAATGAGTATCGCTTCAGCGAGTAATTGTTAGGTAGAGTCAGTCTAAAATGTTCACGCCTACAACTTATAGTGTGTTTGGTATACAGGGGGGGGGGGGGGGGGGGGGGGGGGGGGGGGAGGGGGGGTATTAACTATGGGCCACAATACATTATATCGATACAACTTTTAAAATCTCTTGATTTTATCTTATTACAACCACTGGTTTCGTTACTTAAGTGTCCTGTTGTGAGCGCTTATCCCTCATACGACGCCATGCTCTACAGCGCTGACGTACAGATCAGCGCATGAAGGATAAGCTACTGTCTCCTAGTCTTGAATACAAGCACGTCTAGTAGATGGTATCCATTGTCGTTCGTTCAGCTACCTGCATATTGCCTATCGGTATGTTCAATTCTGGCTGCCACCATCTTGTTTAGTGCGAGTGTGCGAACTGTCTAGGTACTGCCCGGCACCACATAGCATCATAGATACCGAGTCACTTCGAGCCAGATTCTGGAGCACAGTAATCAAACTTGTCAAACAGTCAAGCTGACATCGACTGTATAGTTTGTCCTACGTGTTGATGTGTGGTCTCACATTTTGGCAAAATAAACGTTCCTGTAGCGATCAACACTAGTGGTGTAGCACATGCTCAAAGATTAAAAGTACTCGTACTGAAAGGCCATTAGTGCAACCCCTAGAGTACTCTCTGGCTCTCTCTCTATTATCAGGTAGATCTGCACGCATGTCTTCTCCCGAATCCGAACAAACTATCATGATCGTATAATCGATGGCTTACTGCTTAGCTGCACGGAGAGCTAGATAACACAGTAGTATGAACTAATCATCCATCAAAACGAGGTGCTGCAAATAGCACAACAGTGTCACTCGACCCAGACGCACAGGCATGTCTAGTATGTCACGATTAAGATAAGAATATGCAAAACTGCTTAATGCGCAGTGATGAGGTCGATACTAAGTGCTTAGTTATGTCAAGAGACTCGGTTATGCGGAATGGCTCCCTTGCTAATCGTTGACCAGTTCAAGTACAGGCCTCTCTGATTCAGCATATCACTAGATCATACAGAAAACTCAGAGTGCCCATCGACCTACTATGAAACTTGAGCTGTGGTCGTCTCGACTCAAATCTGACACATTAATTACGAGGAACACATGCTAGAAGATGTATCGATGGCACTAGCGTATACTAGATCAAATAATTGCTTCACGACCTACAATCATGCAATAAGGCGATGCCCGAACTACGTAAGATCATGGTATTTGAATGAGTAGCGATTGGACATACCGAACAATACCTTGATTACGATAGAAGAATGGCGTAACTTGTAGCGTATGATTCGTACAGAGACCCCTGCAAGAAGTCCAGACTACATTTCTCAAATATCTATGATGCCCAAAAAATATGGACAGAAGTTAACATTTAGAAACAGGTAGAAGAAACACATATTCAAACTGCACGTCTGTCATGGTATCACTATCGCCTTCAGTGTGTACTTCTACGGACATCTAGTGGTTTCTCTGTCAACGCGGATCAATGGATGTGAAGATGTAACCAAGTGGATCAGGGTTCACTGGCGGAACGGTTTTTGTCCTTGTGGGCTAAGTTCGTGAAGCTGTATATATCAGATGTTTATATAATAATGTTAAACCACGATATGCGTAGGCGTTATAAACTCTACTCAGTATAATCTAACAATCTTTGCACTCGTCTTATCCTATCTTCGCTCTCTTGTCGAGAATACTAAGGTTACTACTATTCGTAATTCTATCTTAGTCACGATCGTTGAAGGTCTCATCGTAATGACAGGATCCAAAATGCCCACCTTCTCGAGTTTCGCTCACTCAACTCACACAAGAAGTTCAGAAATGCAACAAAGAGTCCACGTACATGCTGAGATCAGAACCTATGTCAGGCTTTGCAGAAGATTTTATATTCACTAATATACGAACTCATTATACATAAGATATATCACGGCTTGAGTACGACTTTACTCATCGCGCTCCCATTAGTTTACCAAAGAGCACAATAGACTGTCTGCTAGCTTGGCCAACACTCAATGTATAGTCTTGACGTGTTATGATAGTGAATAGCACACGTTGTGTGCTTGCAGGAGTGCTAAACCTTGTCCTATCATAAGTAGCATAACTATCTGCCCCTGATATTAGCATGATTCTACCGTCTGTGCTCATAGTATGCCTCTGCGCGTCATGGAGATCTACGCCAATGTTCAGAAATACCTGCGATCTAGACACATAGGTAGTAGCAGATTCCAACTCATATAAGCGGATAACTATGGTATTACTCTGAAGACAGATTTCGAATTATACTACACTCTTAGAAAAGTACGATCTCATGAGAGTAAGTCATCTTATCATCACTAATGTCTAATCTGCATGGCAGAGACCTGAGAATCCGTCTCGTACAGCTAGAACGCATGAAAAATCATCTCTGTTCTCAGGTGAAGATACAAGCTTTCAAGCCTCAATTCCTCAGTGTATTGGCAGGACCAGGTCTCTACCAACAGCACACACCATCACTCCTTTGCATACCAGATAGGTCGGCACTAATCATCGACAGGTCCGATCATTCTGTCGAGTATTTCTCTTCTTACGCCATCGTGAGAACTAACAATCTTTTTTTGTGGACAGACTAGAATACGAACAAGGTAAACCCAAGAGCGAATCACGCGAGCAAGGAGATCCTATGAATAGTCCTGTACTTCATGCACCTCTATAAGCTGCTGAACAATATTGTTTGACATTAGACATCAAACATACCACTACTCTTATCGACCTGTATGTCATCTTGCTACTTAGACACTAGCACAATAGTATATAACGATGCATGACACAAATTCAGGCAACTTGTCAAAATTCATCTTACTGAGAAATATGGCTAAACATCAAATCTATTTGAAGATGCACTGGGGTGCATCACATTTGCACGAATAAATGAAGAGATGTTGCGACAGAATTTATTATTACACTTATATCGTCTCGGATATTGCGATCACAGCTAGACATTTGCGTATTCATGCTTGGCATGACCTCATCGCTCTATACATGCGAAAACAGAAGCGTTCATACTTAACCTATTACTTGCGAATGGAACCTTATGCTAGCTTTGCTAAAGGAAGCGTTATCCGATACTACTCCATTAAATACAAATTAATATTTTCAGTTCCATATTAAATCGTAGACGAGCATCTAGTACTCATTTTTATGTACAGTTTCCCAGACTGTACCTGTAATCTGTATATCGTCGATACATCATATTTCCACCACAAAAGGGCAAGTTATAGTGCAGCACAAAACCACTTACCACATCGCAGCATCGCTCCATGCAGCATGTCTGAGTGAGAGTGTAGTGGAGCGGGAGGGCATAGGCGGGGGGGGGGGGGCGGGAAGTGAGGCGGCGGGCAGAGAGCGGGGGGGGGGGGGGGGGGGCCTCTTTATCAGCGAGCGTATATTTACCAACCATGTGAGGGCTAAATCTCACTCAGTACCAAGCAGGACAGAAAAGTTCTCAATAGTTCCCAGTCATGGAACCATTTTCGCATCACTGCGTTCAGTAAAACACAAACATTGTCTGGACGCAGACAGTGAATGTTCTGGCGTATCAGTGATATCTCCTCTTCCTTATTACTCGATAAGGATGGGTTCGCCGCCTTCATTCTAATGCACTCAGCGTATAGAAAGATGTCAACGACGTCTCTCCTGAGTTATCCTACACTGAGGCGTACTAAACAGAGCGCACCAAGTCTTCCTACCTACCTCCCACTCTTTCTCACAACCAATCTAGTTCAGGACCTCTTGTTGTCTCCTGCCAATTGTGGTTGGGCAGCAGGGGGGGGGGAGGGGGGGGGGGTGGTTGGGGGGGGGGGGGGGCGCCGGTCAGGTAAATCTGAATTCCGTCATTGAATCTAATGCTCTCCATGGGAGTATATCTCTCACTGAACCTACACTCTATTTAAGAGTCGACCGTATTCCTATTTCCAAACAGCTTTCAAACATAAGGGGTTGATGTTCCAACGAGTATGCTCCGATGAGTATCCTGACTCGTTGGCTAGAAAGACTATAATTGTATGTGCAAAGTAATCCAACAGTCAGCATATTGCTATCCGATGTAGCAGCCGAATTATGCCTAGTTCGTATTCCTAGCGTCGTAACACACACACATAGATGCAATACACATCCACGTCCTTGCGTTGAGATTTATTTCCACTGAATCTGACGAACCTAACGTTACGTGAATATTATTGATGCTGACATCTCTACACCTGCGCTCTATAATACTCTACACAAGACGACTCAACTCCTTTTATTAGCTAGACACATCGCATAATCTAATCTACACATTCGAGCTCGACACTACTACTGATTTGATACCTATGGGATTTGGCAAGTTCCTCACTATACCAGCATACAGACGTACTCTAATACTCATAGTCTGCAGCATCTTTTCCGGAACACCTATTCCTGGAGTTTTCTCTGTGTGTACCCCGCTTAGAGCTGTCTACTTGATCCACGATGGATTATTCCATTCTCGCCATGCCTATTCGGCCTGTATTGCAGAGCATTGCCTACAAGCGTTACACACCTTCGCTACGCATGCAGCCTGCAAAGGTCCGCCTTGTATCTTAAGTCTCAGATTTCGCGCTAGGGGATTGTCCACTTGCTATCTATCTGCATTGTCATGCTGTTCTTTTTTTTTCAAGTGGGATCACCTTGGTGAAGATCTCAGCTCTTGTCTCCAATAGGTCATAGCCCCAAACAGTGAATAACTCCAATTGATACACTCTACCCATTACGATCGAGAAAATCATTTCGTAACTAGCAGCAAACAAAGCTTCTAAACGCCTGGAACTTAGCGTTGCCCGCGCGAGTCAAACATAGCTCATTGTACCCTCGGCTACTAGCCGTAGTGGTTAGTAAGTAAAAACAAATGCGCTCTTTCTTAACAAACGTAGTCGCGTCCCAAGTTATAATACCCAAGCTAGAAGATAGCTCTACACTCATCTTATCCATTTGCGCGTAAGGCCACTGACTACAAAGTCGAAGTGCTAACGTCTCCATTGTATATGTCTCGTCAATATTGATCGCTGAGCACACGATTCAATTAATGGCCAGCGAATCTTCGTGTCCCCAGCATTCGAATCATCGGCACACTCCATGTTATCCTGATAGCCTTGCTGAAGAAGGGACTGCCAAAGACCATCTATATCATGTCCGCGCCCCGTAGCTGGTCGCGACGCAATGAATGTTCCAATGATCCTACTCTCGGAGATAATAATCGCAAAACTATGTCTTCTACTACTTCACGCTAGTTTTCTAGCTCGTCCTACCTACAATACGACTCCAGTACGTCATTGTTCGAATCATATCAATCGACAGATGATGGTAACACGCTGTCATACCACCAGGGATTGAGATGCAATTGCACTCGAAATGCTTAATGTAGATTCTCACTGGATTCTTGCATAGACTTACCTATGCACTGCATGAATAGTATGTATTTTGTTTCAGTCGGATCTGACTAAACGCGCGGCCGTGGGTAGAGAATGAAATCTAACTCCGGCTGCCTTCGCCGCGCTGTAACTTATCTGGCGCTATGCGTGTAAGAAATCTTATTTGTGGTCAATCACTGAACGAACTTCAACAAAGACATCAATCTTCTGCATGCGTGTTCGTCAAAATATATCGAGTTTGGTGGCGCAATAGCTAACTGTCGCCCATATCAGCCCCTAGCTCCTTACGGACGTGACTATCTTACAAGTACTATAAATCCTGAGAGCGCGCAAGATGTCTATCCGCAGTAACGCGATTGCTCTTCAGCCTTGTTCTTTCATTTTTCGGTGCGAGCTATCCATTGGGGTTTCAGAACTCAAACCTCGTGGCATGGCGACGGCGAGAGTAAGCTCTCTAGATCTACATGCACTCACAGTAGCCTATTCCATCCTAATCACAAGGTTTGAGTCGCAGAGATCCTCTACAGGCTGCGCAAGCTCGTAGCTCATCATCTTTTTTTCTACTATTTATTATAAATATGTAAACCATATTAGTGCTATGAATATATTGAATTTAGCATATTACACCGCCGGTCCTTTTGAGTTTATTCCTTCTTTGGATAATCATGAACTTAAGATATCCTAATATTAAATCTACAACGTTACGCGATGCTGAACTAAGCTATGGTGTACATATGCACATAGTGGGGGGAGATCGTTCATTCCTATGTCCGAATGTAGCAGCTCTCACGAGTGCATGTTGGTGACACATAACCTTCCAATCTACTGGACAATTAGTACATCCACAATAGGCTTAGATTGTAACGGATGCGCTGTGTTCTCGCTACGGATAGACATCTTCTTCTGCGAACCATCGATATTTCTCTCACTCTGCTTACCTCATCTTTCATATGACGACTTAGACTCACATTTGTAATCTAGCAAACAGAATGACACTGACACACATACTGCACTGAGGCATTCGTCTAGTCGAGCGTCCGTCTCTGGTTGAGGCTCTGCCCTAAGTGGACATATGCTGTACCTTGGACTCAGCGGATGCTACTGATGCTCAATGGATGGGTGTAGTCGGCCGCGCGCGCGGCGCGGGCTAAGCGTGGTAGCTCGACGGTTAGTTTTTTCGGCCGGTGGGGAGGAGGTAGAGGGAGGCGCGCCGAGTTGGAGGTGAGGCGCGAGTGAATATGTACGCGGCTTGTTTGTATGGGCGAATTTGAAGGAGAACGCATTGTATTAACTTGTCTAGTGCAAGAAGATTCGGTCTTATATTGTATATCTTTGTATGGTTAGGTCGGACTATATTCTTTGTGCTGAACTCTTGGTTAGGCATTCGTTTTTCTACGGAGGCGTAAAGAGTCTCGACAAAGCCGCCTGATAATGGCTGTGTGTGTTTTGGGCTGGTCCTGAAAAATGGTTGAAAGTGATCTGTGAATGATCTTTCAGAAGGAGATTGTGTCTCTTCGAGATTCTATTGTCAGAGATTCTCCTCATGTACTGTATTGTGTTTAATTCGAAATCCAGGTAATACCAGACCCTTTTGATGATCTCTACTTTGTTAGATCCAGATGAACATCGTGTTATCGAGCATCTAGGATCGTATGTACATCATGGAAGATGACAGGTTACCCAACAGTTCCTATGAACTACATGGAGCAACTCTATTGATATGGAACTGTATGGAAACTCTAAGAGAATATTTATATTCATATTATGAATTAACTTTGGCCCATCATTTATCCTTCTTCTGAGTGAGTTAGCAAAACTCGAGAAGGTGGCCATTTTGGATTCCTGTCATTACGATGGATCACTGTCAAGAGAACAGAATATAAATCTTACTATCGGACAGTGGTACGGAGATCTTATTATTATTGAAAACCCCCATATCGTGGTTTAACATTATTATATAAACATCTGATATATACAGCTCAAGAACTTAGCCAAGGAAAAAAGGTTCGGCCAGTGAACCCTGATCCACGTTTACATATTCACCTCCCTTGATGCGTTCAGTCAGTGGAAGTATAAGGCGATAGTATACCACAACATTGAGTACTCTACTTCTATCGTCCATTATATTTATGCTATACGAAACGATGTTTGACGTTGCCACCTACTATTCAAATACCATGATTTACTGTGTCAACATGTACTTATGACTGTATCCGTCCTGTACAAGAGAGTTCGTCTTAATAAACAGTATGAAACGACCACAGCAGTCTGTATCGGTGACTTATAGCTATGAGTGAATGAGTGCCTTATACTGGTCAACATACGAACATTCCACCATTCGCATAACTAACACTTTACACTCTCACTCCATATCTGCATAACCCTGCGTCGGTCGAGTTGACCTTTGTGATACCTGCAGCACCCATCCTATTCATCACTGGTTTGCGTCAGAAGAAAGACCGTATTTTACACAGTGCCACTCGTTTTATGGGTTGGTTGGTTTTTGTTACCGCCTTCATTTCGAGCATGGACGCTTCGTTTACTGCCACTTCGATATACAAGCTGTCGCTTGAGTTGTTAAGATCGAAGGAAAATAGTTCTTGCTCGTGATCTAGTGGAGTACTGCTTCAAACTCAGGCTCTAGGTGGAGGCTTGTGGGATGCTGACCACTGATTTTTCTTTTTTTATCTGTAAAGTCTTACAAGCTCCTTGCTGCAATATCAACAAGGACATGTGTAAGAACACAACGTACTAGAAGAATATGTTAGATTGAAACAATATAAAACGTTTATTCTGATCTCTCTATTTTCTCAATCTCAGAAATGACTGACTCGTACAAACTGAGGTGGACAAATAATGGGTACAAATATACATATTAATGTTCCTTTAGATTGTGGCAACCTCGTCTTTGGTTTCGATATCAACGTACAATTACCATGTTACGATAGTGAAGCAAAATTTTCATTTTACTGTTCATGATGAATCGACACAAACAATGTTGCTGGATAACCTTGACCAGTACCCCAAAATAGATAACTTGATGAGGTACAATAACACAATCTGAGGACATGCTGTAGATTAGTCTGCTAAACTTTCTGGCTTCGCCTTAACATACAAAACAGTTCAGTTGCAATTACCATCGAACTAATCTTCTCTGAGTACTGCTCACTCCTAAGCTCGGTCAAACTTATTATCACAGTTCTACTTCGTGCATCGCTCACTATCTATTTTCATCTTATCACTTCTGTTTCTAGGAGAATAAAATTCCTTCTCAACTCTCTTCACTATCTAAACTCTTTGACCTGCAGACTAACTATGCTGCTCCACGAAAACGGTGGTGACCAACAACGTCCTAACACTTCTTCGTCTGGTCAAGAACTGCCCGGGGGAAAACAAGTTAGCTTATTATAACCTTTTGATCGCTAACTAAATCACGCTTCTTGATTGGTTTGTCTTTTTACCCACAATCCAATCAGTTTTTACATTGTATAATTACCCATACTTATTGTAATACGCTCGACTGAGCTTTGCAGCCAGTATTCACGCCATGCTATTTTTGACTTTGCCTTGAATCATAATAGCTTTACTCGCTAGTCCACGAAGTTTCTCTATTTTCTTTCTATTCTAAACTTGAAATCGTCATTTTCTTTTAACCACCTAAACTTACAATATTCATTTGCATCTTCTCCTTCTCGTTTCGTATTTACGAACAATAAAAGTCCAATCACGATGTATGTACTCTGTTTACTTTCACAGTTACTCATGCAACTACTGTGCCTGTGCCCTACAGTGATGGTTCCTATACTCTTATCGACATTCCCTGCTACACACTGTTGCCGTGATGCCGAAATATAGAGCTTAAGTTTGCGTCTTTAGGCCAAATGTGCAACATTGTTACTGTGAGCCTGTGTTATTGTAGAGTGTATGTGATGTTGTCTATCCATCTGCCTCTTGATCTTACATGTGCTGTGAAACAAGATTATCTACTGTTCTCGGTGCGGAGTAGTAATTTATCAGGCTTCATTCTCTCTTGGTAACATTTATGGCTATTCTAAAATACTGCATCAAATAGGATATCTTCTTCTTCTTCGTTCGTCCTGAAAAAAACGGTGGTTGCGTTGTGTCTGTTTACGCCTAAGCTGTGATATCTGCACCTTTCGGTCGACACATCCGACTTCTGCACAGCATTTTTTAGGACCGGGTTTGCCTTCCTATTTCGATCCACACTCGCTCAGCCAGACTGCACAGCTGCAGACTGTTTCCAGGACCACCACGTGGAGGTGGAGTGCGGTCTTGACCAGCTCTGGTTCGCTGGTCCTGACGCAGGCAGTCAAGCTATGAGTCGCTGACTGCGGTCTCTATTGCTGCGTCTTGAGGTCCCAAATAGGATATGATTTTCCTCTCCAGTGCTTTGGTCAGGAGCTAAGTTTGACACCGAATGCACAGAGTTGGTAAAATATGCTATTTACCAGCTGTCGTGTAATTTCTGTACTGAGATTGAGATGTTTAAGAAGTGCTGAAACTTTGTAGGTCACTTCACTAGTTTTTAGACAACTTGTTTCAATTTCTCTGACATGTCATCCATTTTTAGCTAAAAAACGAGCTAAGTATTTAAACTCTGGAACTTGTTGAAGCCTGATGTTGTTGGAATTTATGTTAAGTGGGCGTAGTGATCTACTAATCGCCACAGTTATTGTCATAAATGTATTGATCTTGTGTATCCTGTCAGACAGAAAACATAAAGTTTCTTTACAATAACTCCACATTAAACATAATTGTTATCGATACCGGCGTTCTACAGAGTTCTATTCTGAAAGTTTTTGTAGTAAACATTCTTTACCTTCTATTACACATCAAGCACAAATCCTGCGACCTATATGCCAACGACAGTGCCGTTTACACAGGTGATAAAAGTTGCAACAAACACAAACTATCGTTTCGTTACTAATTGATACAGATAATCTGAGTAATGGAGCAACGAAAATTTAATGTAAATAAATATCAATAAAACACACAAAAAAGTTAATATCAATTAAACAAAAATTACAGAACTGAGAGAAAGCAACAATTTAGCTTCACATTGGTACCTCACTAATTGAAAACGTAAATGAACATGAAATCCAGGTTTAATCGTTGGCCAATATCGAAAATGCACACGACTTAGCACTCGGCATAGACAGTTTACTAGTTAATTATTATCAAACATTTTCTAGGTGAAGAAGGAAGAAAATTGTTCTACATATCTCAAATACAAACGCACTTATACTATTGTTCCACAATCTGGGATGGTTGCTCCATGTCAAACACAAAGAGACTTCATTCACTTCACATGTAGGTCTACTGTTATGTAGGTCTACTGTTACAGCAATGTACACGCACGAGCTTGAATCAAGACTCTGCTTAAGCACAATTTAAAAAAAAAATATCGACAGATGTAAGTTCCTGGAGGAAGAATGTTTGGTTCTGAAATAATATAATTTTAAAATATACAATATGAATGTCCGTGCGGGGTGAAGCAAATATTTATGGACACGAAATAAGCTAAGTGTGAACAAATGTTACACAGAAAATGCATGCGAATATATAGATAATTGTTTTCGAGAGGGTGAAATATCACGTTTAAACTGAAGCCTGTAAAGTCATAAAATATTGCGTATATGCTGCAAGTATCAATGAGAAAGGTAAAAAGTCACTCTCTACCATCTGGCACGTCTAAGTCTGTGCACGCAAACAGGACACACTAACATATAAAATCTACTAAAATGTAAATATTTAAAGTTTCACATGACAATGGAAACCTGCAAACACTATTTAATGGTTGCTTGTGTTTTAATCATTTGATACTTGTGCTATCATTTTGTTCCTGTAGAAAAGCTTGCAGAAGTGATCTCTGTATTTACTGCTCATGTGATAGTAAATAAAGATATTAATTGACGAGTTAATACCCTCCATTATGAAGCCAAATCCACTAGCCATTATTGCAATGTATAAGTACTTCCCTTGTATCGACATCGCGGGCACGAGAGCAATTGCTAGAACAACAGTGCTGATGGGAATAAAGCAAACGATAAATAACGTAGAAATTATTACAACCATTTTCGCTGTCTTCTGGTTACGGCTGGACACTTTGCCAACCTGTGCGTGTATAGAAGTTGTCATTTTCCATTGTTTGTTTCTGGATAGTTTACTCGAAAGTATTATCGTGCATAAAAAGATGATCACGAAGGTTGTCCACGGAATCGCAACGTTGTTGACGATAAAAGAAATAGATTCCACTTGTTCTTGATTCTCTGCGAAAACAAGACCAACAATAGTTTTGTTTCTTGCTGTAGAAAACTTCCAGTCAAATTTGTTGACAGTGTACATTGGGGCAAACATTTATTACAAATAAGGGAGGGAAACCTGAGGCCTGTAAACAGTAAATTAATATGAAATTAATATGAAATAAATATAAAGGTATGTTATCAGGCACTCGCAGGAAATAAAGAAGTAGAACACCAGACAACAGAAAAACAACAGACATGAGTGGCTTACCCAGGATTTGAACACTGGACCTTCCGTGCGACAACCCCGCCTAGCCATGCAAGCGAATCACACCATCCGCTCTGCCATCTACGCATCATCAAAAAATGATGTTTCAATGGCAGGTCAATAGTGCGAACCACAATACACGACACCAGAAGTCCTCCATGGGCAGTTCAGCCTATTAATGACGCAATCACCTCTGTTGTATTTCTATCAAGCAGTATAGGCCGAATCCAACAAGACCCTTAGGACCTTAATACTGTGTCCAGTAAATGATAGTAGACTAGAACAGTGAGAACAGGATAGTGGGTAGGTTTGGTATTGTACAAACATTTATTACAAATAAGGGAGGGAAACCTGAGGCCTGTAAACAGTAAATTAATATGAAATTAATATGAAATAAATATAAAGGTATGTTATCAGGCACTCGCAGGAAATAAAGAAGTAGAACACCAGACAACAGAAAAACAACAGACATGAGTGGCTTACCCAGGATTTGAACACTGGACCTTCCGTGCGACAACCCCGCCTAGCCATGCAAGCGAATCACACCATCCGCTCTGCCATCTACGCATCATCAAAAAAAATGATGTTTCAATGGCAGGTCAATAGTGCGAACCACAATACACGACACCAGAAGTCCTCCATGGGCAGTTCAGCCTATTAATGACGCAATCACCTCTGTTGTATTTCTATCAAGCAGTATAGGCCGAATCCAACAAGACCCTTAGGACCTTAATACTGTGTCCAGTAAATGATAGTAGACTAGAACAGTGAGAACAGGATAGTGGGTAGGTTTGGTATTGTACAAACATTTATTACAAATAAGGGAGGGAAACCTGAGGCCTGTAAACAGTAAATTAATATGAAATTAATATGAAATAAATATAAAGGTATGTTATCAGGCACTCGCAGGAAATAAAGAAGTAGAACACCAGACAACAGAAAAACAACAGACATGAGTGGCTTACCCAGGATTTGAACACTGGACCTTCCGTGCGACAACCCCGCCTAGCCATGCAAGCGAATCACACCATCCGCTCTGCCATCTACGCATCATCAAAAAATGATGTTTCAATGGCAGGTCAATAGTGCGAACCACAATACACGACACCAGAAGTCCTCCATGGGCAGTTCAGCCTATTAATGACGCAATCACCTCTGTTGTATTTCTATCAAGCAGTATAGGCCGAATCCAACAAGACCCTTAGGACCTTAATACTGTGTCCAGTAAATGATAGTAGACTAGAACAGTGAGAACAGGATAGTGGGTAGGTTTGGTATTGTACAAACATTTATTACAAATAAGGGAGGGAAACCTGAGGCCTGTAAACAGTAAATTAATATGAAATTAATATGAAATAAATATAAAGGTATGTTATCAGGCACTCGCAGGAAATAAAGAAGTAGAACACCAGACAACAGAAAAACAACAGACATGAGTGGCTTACCCAGGATTTGAACACTGGACCTTCCGTGCGACAACCCCGCCTAGCCATGCAAGCGAATCACACCATCCGCTCTGCCATCTACGCATCATCAAAAAATGATGTTTCAATGGCAGGTCAATAGTGCGAACCACAATACACGACACCAGAAGTCCTCCATGGGCAGTTCAGCCTATTAATGACGCAATCACTTCTGTTGTATTTCTATCAAGCAGTATAGGCCGAATCCAACAAGACCCTTAGGACCTTAATACTGTGTCCAGTAAATGATAGTAGACTAGAACAGTGAGAACAGGATAGTGGGTAGGTTTGGTATTGTACAAACATTTATTACAAATAAGGGAGGGAAACCTGAGGCCTGTAAACAGTAAATTAATATGAAATTAATATGAAATAAATATAAAGGTATGTTATCAGGCACTCGCAGGAAATAAAGAAGTAGAACACCAGACAACAGAAAAACAACAGACATGAGTGGCTTACCCAGGATTTGAACACTGGACCTTCCGTGCGACAACCCCGCCTAGCCATGCAAGCGAATCACACCATCCGCTCTGCCATCTACGCATCATCAAAAAATGATGTTTCAATGGCAGGTCAATAGTGCGAACCACAATACACGACACCAGAAGTCCTCCATGGGCAGTTCAGCCTATTAATGACGCAATCACTTCTGTTGTATTTCTATCAAGCAGTATAGGCCGAATCCAACAAGACCCTTAGGACCTTAATACTGTGTCCAGTAAATGATAGTAGACTAGAACAGTGAGAACAGGATAGTGGGTAGGTTTGGTATTGTACAAACATTTATTACAAATAAGGGAGGGAAACCTGAGGCCTGTAAACAGTAAATTAATATGAAATTAATATGAAATAAATATAAAGGTATGTTATCAGGCACTCGCAGGAAATAAAGAAGTAGAACACCAGACAACAGAAAAACAACAGACATGAGTGGCTTACCCAGGATTTGAACACTGGACCTTCCGTGCGACAACCCCGCCTAGCCATGCAAGCGAATCACACCATCCGCTCTGCCATCTACGCATCGTCGCACGGAAGGTCCAGTGTTCAAATCCTGGGTAAGCCACTCATGTCTGTTGTTTTTCTGTTGTCTGGTGTTCTACTTCTTTATTTCCTGCGAGTGCCTGATAACATACCTTTATATTTATTTCATATTAATTTCATATTAATTTACTGTTTACAGGCCTCAGGTTTCCCTCCCTTATTTGTAATAAATGTTTGTACAATACCAAACCTACCCACTATCCTGTTCTCACTGTTCTAGTCTACTATCATTTACTGGACACAGTATTAAGGTCCTAAGGGTCTTGTTGGATTCGGCCTATACTGCTTGATAGAAATACAACAGAAGTGATGATTGCGTCATTAATAGGCTGAACTGCCCATGGAGGACTTCTGGTGTCGTGTATTGTGGTTCGCACTATTGACCTGCCATTGAAACATCATTTTTTGATGATGCGTAGATGGCAGAGCGGATGGTGTGATTCGCTTGCATGGCTAGGCGGGGTTGTCGCACGGAAGGTCCAGTGTTCAAATCCTGGGTAAGCCACTCATGTCTGTTGTTTTTCTGTTGTCTGGTGTTCTACTTCTTTATTTCCTGCGAGTGCCTGATAACATACCTTTATATTTATTTCATATTAATTTCATATTAATTTACTGTTTACAGGCCTCAGGTTTCCCTCCCTTATTTGTAATAAATGTTTGTACAATACCAAACCTACCCACTATCCTGTTCTCACTGTTCTAGTCTACTATCATTTACTGGACACAGTATTAAGGTCCTAAGGGTCTTGTTGGATTCGGCCTATACTGCTTGATAGAAATACAACAGAAGTGATTGCGTCATTAATAGGCTGAACTGCCCATGGAGGACTTCTGGTGTCGTGTATTGTGGTTCGCACTATTGACCTGCCATTGAAACATCATTTTTTGATGATGCGTAGATGGCAGAGCGGATGTGTGATTCGCTTGCATGGCTAGGCGGGGTTGTCGCACGGAAGGTCCAGTGTTCAAATCCTGGGTAAGCCACTCATGTCTGTTGTTTTTCTGTTGTCTGGTGTTCTACTTCTTTATTTCCTGCGAGTGCCTGATAACATACCTTTATATTTATTTCATTATTAATTTCATATTAATTTACTGTTTACAGGCCTCAGGTTTCCCTCCCTTATTTGTAATAAATGTTTGTACAATACCAAACCTACCCACTATCCTGTTCTCACTGTTCTAGTCTACTATCATTTACTGGACACAGTATTAAGGTCCTAAGGGTCTTGTTGGATTCGGCCTATACTGCTTGATAGAAATACAACAGAAGTGATTGCGTCATTAATAGGCTGAACTGCCCATGGAGGACTTCTGGTGTCGTGTATTGTGGTTCGCACTATTGACCTGCCATTGAAACATCATTTTTTTGATGATGCGTAGATGGCAGAGCGGATGGTGTGATTCGCTTGCATGGCTAGGCGGGGTTGTCGCACGGAAGGTCCAGTGTTCAAATCCTGGGTAAGCCACTCATGTCTGTTGTTTTTCTGTTGTCTGGTGTTCTACTTCTTTATTTCCTGCGAGTGCCTGATAACATACCTTTATATTTATTTGTTTCATATTAATTTACTGTTTACAGGCCTCAGGTTTCCCTCCCTTATTTGTAATAAATGTTTGTACAATACCAAACCTACCCACTATCCTGTTCTCACTGTTCTAGTCTACTATCATTTACTGGACACAGTATTAAGGTCCTAAGGGTCTTGTTGGATTCGGCCTATACTGCTTGATAGAAATACAACAGAGGTGATTGCGTCATTAATAGGCTGAACTGCCCATGGAGGACTTCTGGTGTCGTGTATTGTGGTTCGCACTATTGACCTGCCATTGAAACATCATTTTTTGATGATGCGTAGATGGCAGAGCGGATGGTGTGATTCGCTTGCATGGCTAGGCGGGGTTGTCGCACGGAAGGTCCAGTGTTCAAATCCTGGGTAAGCCACTCATGTCTGTTGTTTTTTTTGTTGTCTGGTGTTCTACTTCTTTATTTCCTGCGAGTGCCTGATAACATACCTTTATATTTGTTTCATATTAATTTCATATTAATTTACTGTTTACAGGCCTCAGGTTTCCCTCCCTTATTTGTAATAAATGTTTGTACAATACCAAACCTACCCACTATCCTGTTCTCACTGTTCTAGTCTACTATCATTTACTGGACACAGTATTAAGGTCCTAAGGGTCTTGTTGGATTCGGCCTATACTGCTTGATAGAAATACAACAGAGGTGATTGCGTCATTAATAGGCTGAACTGCCCATGGAGGACTTCTGGTGTCGTGTATTGTGGTTCGCACTATTGACCTGCCATTGAAACATCATTTTTTGATGATGCGTAGATGGCAGAGCGGATGGTGTGATTCGCTTGCATGGCTAGGCGGGGTTGTCGCACGGAAGGTCCAGTGTTCAAATCCTGGGTAAGCCACTCATGTCTGTTGTTTTTCTGTTGTCTGGTGTTCTACTTCTTTATTTCCTGCGAGTGCCTGATAACATACCTTTATATTTATTTCATATTAATTTCATATTAATTTACATTGGGGCAACACTTCTGAAGAAGATAATGGAGATACAGACGGTAATCATAGCAGTTCGTTTTGGCGTTATGATACGTTTTATCTGCACGAAAAAAAAAATATCATCCTGTATCATTATTTTAGTTTATACGCATTCAAAAAATTTGACATGTTACCAGATATGGTTAAAAGGCAAATGAGTAAGTAATACATCAGCTGAAACAGCTGTCCATATTCCTATATTCCTAGCGCTGTAAATAAATTCTTTTGTTGTCTTCTTTCCATGACAGCCAGACCGTCCAGTAGGTCTCTTTATCCTACATTGTTTTCTGTTTTCACAGTTCAATGAGGAAAAAAAAAACACAAAAAACACACACACAAATAGTAATACGTCTTACAAGGAGAAGGACAATAAAAACCTACGTTGCGGCCACAAGGCCTTCGTCAGGGACAGACAAACCAGGACAGGAGGGAAAGAAAAGGAGAATTAAGTAGAGAACATGAAACTATAAAAATAAGAGAAAAAACTCCCCTTATGTCCTGTCACATGTGAAGCAAGATGGCTGTCACTAAACCGGAAAGAGGAAGTCGATAGTACATTAAAAACAAAAAATAAGAAATAATGAAAACAAGGACTGGAAAAGTGAGAAAAAAAAAATAAATAAATAATAAATAAATATATAAAATGAAAAAATAAAAAATAAAAAAATTAATAATAAATAAATAAAAATAATAATAAATAAATCTAAAAATAAATAAATAAATAAAAATAAAAAATAAATAAAGAAATAAATACAATAAAATAAAATTTAAAAAAAATTAAAAAAAAAAATAAATATATAAATAAAATTAAAAAAAAAAAAATAAAATAAATAAACAAATTAAAAAAAATAAATAAATAAAAAAAGTAATAATAATAATAATAATAAGAAAAAAAATAAATAAAAAAATTATTAAATTAAAAAAATTTTTCACACCAAACTTCATCTTCTCATTACATCTCCAATGAACGTGCTTAGCTTCCTTTGGATATGACAAGTAAGCTTCGTTTGCCCGCCAGTATCTACCAGGACTTCCTCATCAATCTTTTTTATCTGCTCATGTTAACTGTTGCGATGCATTTAAAGTGGGAGACGGTAATTTGTATTTGATGTTGTTTGTCACACTAAAATGTATCGAGAATGCTTGTCGCATGTTGGCACGACACGTAACCGGGTCTTATTTGGTCGGTGATGAAACCATTTTCGCTATGTAACAGAACAGACGTGTTTTAATGTGAAGCTATAGAATAGTTGTAAAATGGGGGATGACGTTTTGGGTTCTTGCTGATGCTGTTAGTGGATATACTTTGATGTTTTTTTAGGTAGGAACACTGCAAATGGACCATTTGGTTTAGCTTATACTGTAGTTAGTTATGAATCTTATGAAATCTTTGGTGAGTCAAGGATATAAAGTTTATTTTGATACTTTTTATACATCCAATCAGTTACTGAAGGACTTGTGGAAGGTAGGGGATTGGAGCGTGTGGCACATTTCTTAGAAACAGAAAGAGATTTCCAACTGCACTTTCAAATATAAAGGAATTTGAAAACAAATTAGTATCAGAGGTGCAATGAGGTGGGTTAGAGATGAAGAATTACTATCACTGCAGTGGAGAGGTAACAAAACTATAACACTGGTTTCAAGCATTCACAATGCAAATGGCCATAGGTTCGCAAAGCGTAGAACTAAGGTTAATTGGAATTGTCAATAACTTAATGTTATACAGCCAAATGTTGAAAGGGATTACAATATATACATGAAAGGAGTGGACAAGAGTGACCAGCTGATTAACAAGTACAATGTTTTGAGAAAGACCAATAAATATTGGAAAACTCTTTTTTTAACTTTCTGGATATTGCTATGGTAAATGCTTACATTTTATTTCAAGACTGGCAGAAAAAACATCCATATGTAGAAGACCAGCTAGATATGGTCAGCTAGATTTTACAGAAGAACTAATCCGGGAATTGGGGAACGTAAGTTTGTATGATGATGCACTCCTCCTTCAAAGCCACCAGTTTTTTCTCGGCACACCAGGGACCCCGAGTTTTGAGACAAAAAGAAATTGTAAGCTTTGCTATCAGAATGTAAAGATTGAAAGAAAAACAAAAGTTAAATGTAAAGTTTGTGATATTTTTTAATGTTTTCATGCAGGTAGGAATTGTCTGTCAGAATACCACAAGCATTTGAAGGAAATATATAAAGATGAGTTGAGTCTTTATTATGTCATCCTCATAACTGATTTTACTTATGTAAAGTGATCATACAGTGTTACATTAGAAATATGTCTACTGAAGTCATATTTCATTATTTTAGCTAAGATGTTGCAGCTACCTATAATAACTGTAATGTATTCAGTGGAAGATTTTTTTTAAATATCTTTTTTTTAAAGCCTAGTTATGTAACACTTCAGAAATTTTATAAGGCAGAAATGGTCAGACTACAATAAAAAATGACTGCTTTTAATTGTTCTGATAATACTTTTTTTTGTCTTCTTTGTGAAATGTCATGTTTATAATTGTTGTAAATTTTTCCTGTTGACTTAACTTCAATTTTTTTAAACACATCAGTATACATTTTTAAAATATTAATTTTACATCTAAATATGGTAGTCTGTTCAATTACAAACAATTTGATGTATAACACGCTTGGGTAGACTTCAAATTAAAATGTATCAAGGATTATTAGAAGTCAGATATGTCAGAGTATGAGAAAATGATACAAAATATCAGGTCTAAAGAGTTAAATACAATAATGCTAAATTACATATGTAATATATGTTGCTCCCTTTCTATTATTTGTGATACATTTATAAATCTACAAGGTTGTGTATCAGTCGGAATTTGACTGAAGCTGTATAAGTATTTGACATATACAAAGCGTCTTTCTTTGTAGTAAATGGACGAAGAATGAAAGCTATTAGTGAATCAAACAGACGACTTTCATGGGTTATTATAATATATATATATTATATATATATATATATATATATATATATATATATATATATATATATATATATATATATATATATATATATATATATATATACATAAACATATATATACTACTCTGTCCCAAAAGTAAGTGTACTGATTTGCCTATGTACGACTTGACAAAGTAACACCTCATTGGTGGATATCGGCGCATGGGTAGAGACCTTAGCTGCATGTCTAGACTTGTTTCATCTTGATCGGTTGATTCATTCCCGCGCTACTGCAGTTTGTGTAAGGTCATGTTTTAATACCTCGTTACGTTTGCGATGGAGCGAAATATCGAAAAACGGTACGCTATCAAATTGTGTATGAAACTCAAGAAGTCTGCCACCGAGACATTTGAAAATTTAACCGAAGCTTATGGAGAGGCCACTCTATCGAGAAATATGGTTTTTAGGTGGCAGAAAGCTCTCAAAGAGGGCCGAGAAAATGTTGAAGACGAACCTCGTTCCGGAAGGCCAATCTTGTCAACAAACGATCAAAATGTGGAAGTTGTGCGAGCAGTGATGGCGAAAGACCGCCGATTGAGTGTCAGGATTATTGCAGAAGAAACTGGCTTGGATCAAAATGCAGTTCAAAGAATTTTAACAAACGTTTTGCACATGCGAAAAATTTGTTCACAACATTTGTTGCTACTTTTGTTTAGTTGTGACGAGGTGTACTCTTCGTTGTTTTTGTCATTTTTTTTTTGTGTTCTTTAGTTTTGATTTGATTTGTTTGTATTTGTCTGCCTCTCCTTCCTATCATATATTTCTATACACCTTTTTGTTTATAACAGTGTTGCCATTTGTTTTGTTTTTCTTTCGCAGTTATCATTGCAATTTTTTGCAAAATTATTTTTGGTTAAGCTTTGTTATTTATTTGACCTCTGCGAACGTTTTCGTTTGTTTAGACGCTTGTCTTCGTCTGATCAATGTTATATATTGTTGTCATACACAGTCTATATATATACTTGGTCATTCACTATTATTAATATGATGCACTTGGGATATAAGTGATTAATGGTGTTATCATTATAATCAAGGTAATTATACAAAGTCTGTGGGAAAGTCTTGCCTCCCACTGAGGTTGGGATAAAAGTTGTTACTATTTCAGAGTTATTTATAGCACATTATTAGACAGAATGTCTATATTAGACTACTTTATTGAGCAAGGGAAAGATCTTGGTAAGACTGAAGATAAATTGGAGGAATTCGCGACTACTGAATTTTCCAAGGCACTGAAGTCGGAAGAAAAGAGACAGAAATCGGAGGAAAAGAGACAGAAGATAGAAGCTGAACAAAAGAAAATGGAATCTGAAAATTTAAGATTGCAGATGCAGGCAGATGAAAGAAAATTCAAGATGGAAATGGAAAAACAAAAAAAGAGAAGCTGAAGCTGAGGAGAAAAAAATCCAGCTACCAATTGGACAATAAAAATAAAAGATTAGACAGAGAAGCTGAAGATAAAAAAATTCAGCAACAAAGAGAATTTGAGGACAGGAAACTTCAAGCTGCTGCTGAAGAGAGAAAACTTCAAGCTGCTGCTGAAGAGAGGAAACTTCAAGCTGCTGCTGAAGAGAGGAAACTTCAAGCTGCTGCTGAAGAAAAGAAAATGAAAATAGAAGCCGATGAAAGAAAAGCAAAAAGGGAACATGAGGCAAAACTCTTAGCTTTGGATTTAGAAAAGTTGAAATTGATGAACATGGGTAGTTCGCAAGCAACTTCTAGTAAGACAGAGGCTAACACTTATAAGATAAAATTACCTCCTTTCATTGCTGCAAAAGATGACATAACATTTTATCTTGATAGATTTGAACTTTTATGGGTGACGCATAAGGTGGATAAGGAGAAATATGTCGGACAACTGTTAGATATACTTACAGGTGAACCATTAAATACGATAATGGCAATAGATGAACCTGATAAGACTATCTATGAAGTTGTCAGAGCAACCTTATTAAAGAGATATAAATTTAAAGAAGATGATTATCGTCTTCGTTTTAAGACTATGTTACCAGAAACTGGGGTAGAGTTCTCAGATTTTATTACAAAGATATGTCTTACTTTCACTCGATGGATTGAGCTGTCTAAGACTGAAAAAACATATGAAGCACTTATGGACTTGTTACTTAGAGACAAAGTAATGTCATCGGTTAATGAGTACTTTCTCGCCTTTATTCATGAACGTAAACCTAATAACATAAAAGACATGGAACAATATTGTTGTCAGTATGTCACGGAAAACCCTCATCAAACGATTAGCAATTCTAAGGTTAAAGAGGGTTTGCCTGTGGCTTCTGCGACACCATATGGTCCTAAGTTTCAGAGTAAATTTCAGGGTACTCAACGTAACTTTGATAGGAAAAGTAATCGTAATTTCAGACAGTATCAGGGTGATCCATCCCAGAGAGGTTCGTCTTCAAAGAACTAGAGGCGATCTGATAGCCCTCGTAATTTTGGTTCCAGTAATTTTGGAAACATTCGGAGTTGTAGCCATAATAGAAACTATCCTAGCTATCATAATTCTTCTCGGAGACAACAAGAACAATCTAGTAGATGTTGTCATCAAATGGTAAATCACAATCACAATTGTGGAAACTGCGGTTCAAATCAAAACTATAATTGCAATAGAGCAAATAACAATAAGTTCAGAGGAAATAATAGTCGTGGTAGAGGGTAACACAATAATAATAGATCACGTCAACATGCTAACTGTACTCAACATGAGTCACATGTAGTTAGTGAGGAATCAAATAATAATAAAGCTAACTCTAGTGCTATCACATGTTCTGCCTTCGATTGTGGGAGAGCATCTCAATGCCCTCAGTGCACTACTTTGTTTGAACCTACTACTATATCTACCTTGAGTTGCGGTCATCCTCTGCCCGCTCTTCCTGCCGCAGCGGTGCATGACGGGAGATGATCTCTTATTCTACATAGAGGTCTAGTGAATAAACATCTGGTCTCTGTCCTCTTTGATTCTAGATGCACTACTATTGGGGTTAGGCAATCTCTTGTAGATACTTCCTGTGCCACTGGAAAAGTGGTCAAATGTGTAACACTTGGTGGCACAGTAGAAAAATATTCGACTGCTATCATCCACATAGCTACTCCCTTCTTTACGGGAGATGTCCACGTGTGTTGACTGCCAAATCCTATCTCAAATCTTATCATCGGGCGTATACACGGGGTTAAGGCGTGTACCTCGCAGCAAATTGCTGCTTGGGAAGAGCAGAATATGGAATCTGCTAATGCAGTTGTCACGAGAGCTCAGGCTCACACTATGCCTCAGACTTCATCGACAGAAAGTGATGAAGTGATTAACGAAGATGATCACTCGGTAGTTTTGCGTGACTTTTTTTTATAAAACTTCAACAAGAAGACACTTCTCAAAATTCTTACTTCTTGTCAAAAAGGGTGATCCAAATCAGAACACAAATCGCAAATCGTGGATCACTGTGAAGAATGGTGTACTTGTTCGAATGGTACAACATCCGGATATGTGTATGCATTCGCAAATTCTTATACCTAAAAGTATGAGAGTGAGAATTCTGTAACATGCTCACGACTCTCAATGTGCTGGTCACATGGAATTTTCCCGTACTAAGTCGAGAGTTCTTGCGGCTTTCTTTTGGCCATTCGTAAGTAGAGACATACGTCTTTATTGTCGCTCATGCAAAATATGTCAAGAAGTCAAGTCGAAAGGTACTCGCCATGCAGCGCCTATCCAGGCCGCGGACATTCGTATTCGTCCGTTTCAAAAAATTGCAATAGATATTATTGGCCCTTTTAAAATCAAATCAGCCAGAGGACACCACTTTATTCTAATATGCGTTGACATGTGTACTCGTTGGCCAGAGGCCATACCTCTTAAGAGCATTTCTACTGCCGATTTTCAGGATGCTCTTTGGCTGTTATTTTCACGTTTGGTATTTCCTAGGGAACTCTTGTCAGACCATGGCACCCAACTGATATCTGACACTATGTCACAAGTGATGTCTACTCTTAATATTAAAAGGTCTCTGAGTAGTATCTATCATCCGATATCTAATGGGCTAGTCGAACGTCTGAATAGAACCCTCAAAAATTTACTTGGAAAGATAACTGAGGATCATCCTCAGGATTGGGACAGAGTCTTACCAGCGGCTCTCTTCGCATATAGAGATGTTCCCAATGAACATACGGGGTTTTCTCCATTTGAGCTTGTCTTTGGCGCGAGACCGCGCGGTCCTATGTCTTTGCTTCACGATCTGACAACAGCCGATAATATTAGTGATGACACACAATCTTCGTATGAGTATGTCATTGCCCTCAGGCAGAAAATCATTGAAGCATGCAAATTAGCAACTTCTGCATCTGAATTTGCTAAAGAAAAGTCTAGGCAATTTGCGAATAAAAATAGAAGCCTACGACAACTTTGTCCTGGTGACAAAGCATTTGTATTGCTCCCTACCAGGGAAAATAGACTTCTTATTGGATGGAAAGGTCCTTTTATGATTGTCTCTAAAAGTTCTGATGTCGACTATGTTGTCGATATTGAGGGAAAGCATAAAACCTTTCATATAAACATGCTGACAGAATTTTATGAACGTCCAGAATACACGCAGCCTATTTTTCAGGCAACGGACGAGACTCCAGTCCCTCATGGCATTTACTAACCTCTGTCGGTCATACAGGATAAAGAATCTACTTTCAAGGACGTTAATCTTCCTTTTCCAATGATTCCACTGCATTCTACGGAATCATGGAAGAATGTTACGGTTTCTCATAATTTGTCTACTGAGGAACAGCTACAAGTCTCTTCCATGTTACAAACATTTCAGGATGTTCTCACGGACATTCCTGGACGCACATCAGTCATTGAACATGACATAATACTTACTGACCATACTCCCATCAGGGTCAGACCTTACCCTATTCCTATTCATTTCCAAACACAGGTCGAGAAAGAATTAGATGAGATGATACAATTGAGTATAATTGAACCATCCAATTAGGCATATTCGTCATCTATGGTTATTGTTCGAAAGAAAGACAATAACATACGCCTTTGCGTCGATTACCGTAAACTAAATCAGGTAACGAAATTCGATGCTGAACCTATGCCTCTATTGGAAGATCTACTTATTAGACTGTCTAACTCTCGATGCTTTACCAAACTCGACTTGTCCAAAGGTTACTGGCAAGTTCCCCTCACTGAACGAGCGAAACCTCTTACCTCTTTCTCTACACCTAGGGGTTTGTTCCAATGGAACTTCGTGCCTTTCGGCTTTATGAATGCCACAGCTACATTCGTACGCATGATGCGTCGAATTCTGTCATATCGTTCAGATGTCATTGCATACTTGGACGATGTCTGTCTTTTTAGTGATTCTTGGAAAGATCACTATTCGGGTTTAAATGAGCTGTTTTCTACTCTACGGGAGCATAACTTGACAGCTAAACCCTCTAAAGCCTATGTTGGGTTTAGTGAAATTTCTTTTCTTGGTCACCGTGTTGGTCATGGTCTTTTGAAGACAGAGGACCACAACATCTCTAAGATACTGAACATCACTATTCCTAAAACGAAGAAACAGATCCGTAGTCTCTTGGGCCTAGTACAGTTCTACGGAAGATTCATTTAGAATCTTTCTTCGATTACGGCACCACTTTCAACCCTATTGAAGAAAAGTTAGTTGCTTATCCTTTACAGGACGTGGCAATCAACCCCAGCTTTTATTGCCTGTTTGTGATTTTTCTAGGCAATTTTTTTTCATTCAGTAGTTTGCCATTGCTTTCTGAACGGTACGGCGCTTATACCATTTTTAAAAATCCACACAAAGCGATCTGCTACCAAACCGCCTGCAGCAGGTTTCGAACCTGGTATATCTGGATTATGAAACTGCGTTCATATCCATTAGGCTACAGACGCCGACTATTGAAGAAAGGGTCTCCTAATATGGTGCGCTGGTCCCAAGAATGCCAATCTTCATTGGATCAGATTAAGACACTTTTCTCATCTCCCCCTATCTTAAGACTACCTACAACTGATAAGACGTTTGTTCTACGTAGTGACGCTTCATCAATAGGGATCGGGGCAGCACTAATGCAGGAGTATTCAGAAACTCTGCATCCTATAATGTATGTTTCTATGAAACTTAATGCGGCAGAAAGGAATTATTCTGTTCTAGACCGAGAATTATTGGCTATGGTCTGGGCGATTCTGAAACTTCAAAGATTCCTTCTTGGTGCACATTTCATAGTGGAAACTGATCAAAAAGCTCTCACAGCTATGCAGAGTAAGGACTTGAAGAACTCAAGATCCACGCGGTATGCTATTGCTCTTCAACCGTTTCATTTTACTGTACGAGCTATCCGTGATGCGGATATTGTGATGGCAGACATACTGTCGCGATGCCCACAGGATTCCGCTTAACTCCTATGTCCTACATTTCCTTACACACGTCTACATTTATGACAGTACCATACAACAACATGTTTATAAATTGTTTGTATTCTTTCTCTGTTACCGTCTTGGGTATAACAGAGGAAGGTTTAGTTAGCATGATATAAAGGTCGGAAATTAATACGGCCACATTTAATAATTATAAATGTAATAGTGACTATAGTACATTATAACATTTTACAAATGGTGTCATTTGTATTGTTCTCAGCAATCCACTGCTATGTTCTGGAGTGTCTTTAGAGACTTAGGTTGATGCCTGTTGGACGTCCATACTCATCCTTTGGATGCTGCTTTCAAGTGACTTCCGGAATAGACCATCGTCTTGTACTACGGATGATATCTCCTATTAGTTAGATTGTATACTTGTATTGTTATGCTTGTGTATAGAGACTTTACACATTTTGTTATGATCATCCATTAGATAATGATGATTTTATAGCATTATATTTCGGGGGATTTGTATGTTAATAAGACTTCTCCATATATATTGTCATTCACCATTAATATACCTATGATATTGCATTTTTTGATATGTATATATTGCTGTTTGCATTGCAACATTGCCTTCACCTTATAGTGATTTGGTGGCACCTCCCCGGATATGTTTTACTTGGAGAAAATATTTTCTCTTGTGAGACATCTTTTGTTCTCACCAGACGCTTTATTGTGCGTCAATTGAGCCTGACACTAGGGTGTTACATTTTAGGTGCATCCTGCCATCAGCGCATTATTCATGCGTTAGGAGCTTATGGTATCTTGCTCCTTGATGTATTAAAAAAAATGTTCATTTTTTCCCGGGGGGTGCGGTAAACTGTTACTGTGAATTTTGTAGATATATTATAGACGTCAACCTCTTTGCTATTTTTTGGTGATGTGTTTACGGACGAGATGTCCGATGATTTTCTCTGCTATTTTTTTTTCGGGGAAATGGAAGTCCTCTGTGTGACTGCTACGGCAGTGATTCTTCCCCAAGTGTATTCTGTATGCCAGGAATGGAAGTGTATGTATCCTTGTGTTTTTTTCTTTCCTAGGATGCTGTAAGGTAACACATACATTTTGATCTTCTCGTTAGACGTTATCTACGCAGAAGTATTTTGATAACTTTCAGGCGACAATGTTGTAGTAGAGCTCACAATTGATATGTTAATAAAGGGGCCATTATTGTGTGCTCGCTATTGTATATACCAAGACATAGGTCTATTTGATGAGTATAAGCCCAGTGAAGATTGTATTGTTTAATACTCGCCATGCAGGGCGGTATTAATTCTTCGGCATAGATGGATATGCCTTCATCATAAATTATTACACAGAGGTTACATGGTTATAAAGGCCCGCTACCTGCGGCCTAAATCTGTCGTCATTAGAGGCCCGATTTTTACGGCCTATATTTTCTTCACCAGAAGAGGTGCTTGGCGTTGTAATGCAGAGAAGGGAGTTATAGACTTTCTCGCTAAGCAATTTAGGAGCCCGCCCTTGTCGTGCGGCATATTGGTTTGGGGTGCCACGCTTAGTGGCCCCTTCGCTTAGTCCAGGGGTACCTGAGCTTCAGTATAAACAGTTACGTAGAAGGACAGACCATTGGTCGATAACGTCCTGATGTATGAGTGGTCTCCAAAGCTGATATTAATGATGCCAGATGTTTGCCAGTCATTACCATTTATGTGATGTCCTTGATCCTCGTTCAATTGAGGTGTATCTGTTGATGTCACCGTATGTCTCGTAAAAAATAAAATGGTTGAAAAGATCCAGTCGTTAAAAACGTTTACTGACTACTGCATGTGGTTCGAGTGGAGAGTGCAGTGTTTGATTGTCCAAAGAGCCTATACGCATTCCGTGTTCCACACACCCTCAATCTCAACGGTCAACCCACATACCTACGAGTACTTACACATTCAAGAGCCTGTATGGTGTTGGAGAGTCAACCCATGACACCCCTGTCAGCGCCTCAGCGCTTGTTTACCTACATTCAACAACATTGTTAAGGTCACCCCCCCCCCCCCCCCCCAGGTTGAACCTGACCAGTTGATTCAACATTAAACAGCACTTAACAGTGACTAAATTTAAAAATTTCGTATATCTAACTTATTACTGTGACCTGATTTTAATTATTTAAAGTGATATTTTAAACTGCTAATTTATCTCTATCCTTTCTATATCTTTGGTGTTTAGCTATTACCTGGAATTTTAATCTACGCAGTAGTCTTTTCAATTATCTAAATCGCTGAACTACCCTGATGTAAGAAAAATATCAACTAAAAACCAATTTTTTTCTTTTTAAAATGAATTACTATTAGGAGGTCTTCCTTTGTACATAACTTATTTAAGTAATATCCCAGATGTTATAATAGTTATAGATTTCCTTTTTTATAGATCAGCTTATTTTTTTAAGAAATAAAATAACTCCTTCCCATAAATTACACACAATTTGCCCTTTTTTTGTCCAATAAAAGAAAAGGTTTTTCTTTATACATACTAGAAAAGGAAGGCGTCACCCTGATTGGCTATTTTCATCGGTCCACTTTATCCTATAGTGAGCGCGGTAAATATGACCGTGTTGTTAGACATGAATCAAATAATACAACAGTAGCTCCCCCCGTTTAAAAAATGCGGTGAAAACCACTAGTGAAGCTTTCATGTCTGTATTACAAACACGTCATATTACCCAAAAATTGGGACATTTTCACTCTGCCTTAGTGTTATCCTGGGTTTCCTGCAGGTGGGTGCCTACTTAAGAAATCTGCCCTAACGTTTCTGCGATTCCAGGAATGTACCCAATGGTAAAAACGAGTAAGGTTGTATAAGAAGAGGTCCACCTTAGCATCGTGGGCATTATCATGTTTTGCCTGAGCAAGAAAATCAGTGGGCTAATGATCGCTTTGACCACGAAAATGCCCTACATACATATATATTTGGAATTTCATGATTGCCCAAACTAAGGGATAAAACATTTCTTTTTTCTACTGTGGAGTAAATTTTTTCCTCGCGCTTGCTCAATTTGCGGCTGGCATAAGCAACGGGGTTTCAATTCTCACAGCTGGTAATGTGGAGATCTTTTGTAACAATGTTTTGCTCCCAAAACCTCATTATTAGCATCCGTTTCTCACCACGAAATTCCTGAATAAAAATCATAGTAGTTTCAATATGGGCACCTACTGGTGAAGTTTGTGCCCTTTGCTCAGTATATGCCAGCTCACATTCTGCTGACCACTTTCTTCTGTCCATGCTTGCTTTTTTCCTAATTAGATCCGTCAGAGGAGGACACAGGAGTTAAAATTCTTGATATATTTTTGGTTTTAAGAATCCACATAGTGAAAACAAAGGATCTCCAATTTTTTGCTTTTTTTTTAGTTCTGTTGTCTGGGTGCTCTCTGTAGTTTTTTTTTTTCCAGATTCTTTGGGTCAAGGGTCATGCTAACCCTGATATACAGTGATCGTCCCCCCCCAAGAATTTCTAGTTCTTTTGCAGCCCAATGCAACATTTAGTGGATCCCTAGCAGTTAAATGGTTGGCTCCTCTCTGTAAATCTGTCCCAAAATTAAACAATATTTAGAGAAGCTAAAGCTGTTCCTCAAATGTTTCAGTGGC